>KV751334.1:13218617-13236355 GCA_001698575.1 Mola mola | reverse complement strand
AAGGAGCTGTGAAGATTGAAAAGAAGGCAGAGTAAAGGCAAATCCAAGGGCTTTGGTATAAAAAGGAAATGAGCATGTTTGAAACCAAAGTGTTTGCTGTTTGAAAGAAGAAATGGAAGCTTAATAAACAGATGGCTAGCTTTTAGTTAGCCTCTAAATGTAAATATAATGATATAATAATTATTAAGGCAAATTCATTGTGAGGCGTCAGGAAAACAGTTTCAGACACAAAAATCACATTTGTAACAGTATGGAGACGTTTCAGTTAGAGAACTGAAGATGTATATACACTACAGTTAAATATTGCTTAACTTAAGCATTAACAGCCTGACAGTAATTTACATGAAAGCTCACTGCAAAATATTATGGGCCTCCAGTCATAATTCAGGACTACAAACAGTCACAATCTGTCACTGTTTGCTGAATAGGTCAGCTTGTTCCATCAGCGTGTAACCTAATGAATCCCTCTGGGTTTAATTGTGTCAATGGAAACAATGAAAGTTTAGAATTTCTATACTAAGTGACCACATTGTAAATTCTTGGCTCCAAGTAAGGAAGGAAGATTAAGGAAAGAATTGGCAGTGGATTTGGAGCAAAAGCCTCATGAGCAGCACAGTTTATAGTCTGCTTCCTGGAAGAATTCCTTCAGTCAGCTGTGAAGCTGTTAACGGGATGGTAGCAGGTGACAGTTTTTAATACAGCATTTCTTTCACAGTAACAAATGTGCCCGGGAGAATTTAGAAACTAAACATATTCATTAAATTAAAAATATTAAAAATAATGAGTAAGATAATTTGGCTCCAGTCACATCACAAAGCACAACTTGCTTAAATTCGAAATAGTCACAAATTTCCAAAAGAATGTATAAAAATGTGCTCGTCTTACAACAGCAGGCACTTTAGCAACAAGTAAACCTTGTTGACCACGTCCCTGTCATCACACTGGCCTCAGCTAGTGGCACCTCGGCCTGTCAGCCCCAGTTAGCAGTTACTTTAACTTTAAGTTAAAGTACTTTCAGGACTTTACTTTTAAGTAAAAAACCCATAGAGTATGATCCAGTTTCCATAAAAATCAGTGAATGATTTGTTTTTACCGTAATCAGGGAGGCCCTATTTCCCAAGCTTTAATGGTCAAAAACTTACGCTTAAGTCTAGCTTTTTACTGAACATTGCTCCAGTCTGGAGCCAGTGTTCTTTGTCATCAGACAAATTATTGATTATTCAACCAGGCCAAAGTGGGTCCAGTAAATCACAGATTTAATAAAATGAACAGGTCCAAAACAGTAAGTACAATAATGTCCGATCAGTCTGAACTGAACTGGCAATATATTGATCATAGGTCAGTATTGGTAAAAGGATCCATCAGTGCGATCGGGGAGGGATGTGTTTGCAAACGTTTATTTATTTACTACAAGTTAATCACTATTTATTAATCCGAATCTATTGTGCAGTTCATGATGTATACTTGAATGTGTCTGTATGCGTGTGTGTTTGTGTGTGCAGCTGTGTGAGTGTGTGCGCATGTACGTGCTAAGACGATGTTGCGAGAGGTTTTCTTAAAGCTTGTTCCCTCATTCAAACACGCACACACATATATATAATTTGAATACACAGCTATGGCCGAATGCAGTTTGTCATGTCGTTGTGGAGGGGTGAGGAGGAGGAGGAAGATGAAGAGGAGGCAGCGTGCGGCGTCAGCCCGGTAACCACAGTGTAATGTAGCACACGGCTCAGTGGACGACAGTGACGTGCAGCATGGAAGGAACTCTTAAATGTAAAACATAGACACTACCTGCGCTGCCCATCTCAGGGGAAGCTCTGCCAAACCTCTGGACAGGAAATGGCGTAACAAAACGAGGAGGAGGATGCAAGGAGTGGTCGTCTCTGACGTTTATCTTGTTTATTTTTTAAAGGTTTGATCGGTTGGTTGATTGTGTTTTTTAGATTTTTTTAATGTTTTGTTTTTTTTGTTTGTTTTTTTTAGCGAGACGAGTGCTGAGAGTCGTAACTTTGTGCCTTCAGTATCTCACAGCCATGCCACGCACACCCAGCACACGCACACACACGTAGAGTGGCGATTCCATGACTACTATCGCTCATATAGTTCAGTGCAGTTTCCAGAAACTCGACCCACAATGATTTCATCAAGACTCAGGTGAGCCTAAACTGAGTCTGAGTTCGCTCAGATGAAATGTAAATAACAAAAACTAAAAAGGTAACAAATGTTAGATCTGTTTTATCTACTCAGAGATGTTTAACAAGAGCCAGTCAGTCATGTTTTTCTGAAGACTATTAAAACTTTTCTGGGACAAGAGGCCAAGCTGTCCAGTCTGTGTGCACCAAGATGACATTATATAGAGGCTGATCAAAGCACATTTTGGTGCTTTATTGTACCTTTTTTCAAGCTGGCTGAACAGCGTCATTATTATAAAACTGATCAAAGATCAAAAAATCAAACGTATAGATTTATTGAGTCAAGACTTGATTATACTTGGGGAGGGTGCACCAGTTTATCGGCTCAGTATCAGTATTGGCTGATATGGACATGGTTGACTGGTGTCAGCATATAAAGTGCCATTCACTGATAACAGTGGCCAGTTGTCTCATTAATTCTGTGATGGCTGCATCTGCTGTCCTATGCGTGGCTACAGCTTCTGCGTGCATTCAGATTTCATGGTAAAAATGGGTTTCAGTATTGTGTACAGAGCACCTGCCACATATCGTAGCTTTAAAGTGACTGACGTGTGCGTGTGTTGGGTGGTGTATAACATGGCTGCACAATGTACAGACACATATCAGCCAACTGCCACTCATCGCCTCAGGAAAAGTGGGCGGCGTCTGCTGACAACAGGGCTAAACTAACACTAGCTGCTGCACTGATGTTTTCTCTACAGTGAAGCTAACACTAGCCTGCTGCTAACTGACTGCTAGTTGCACCTAGGAAATTTGTTTCTGCTAGCTACAGTGACAGGTAGCTTCTGACAGAGGTTCTTATGCAAGCTGTTAGCATTAGCATAAATGTGGTCTTAAAGTTCTATTTTCACATCGGTACCTCAAGACAGTTTTCATTATTATTATGATAATTAATGTTGTCATTGAGACTATCACGCAGGGCATTTGGTGGAATCTACCAAAGTTCATTCCTTTGCAAGGTTGGCTCAGAGCTGGCTGCTTGAACAGACAGGTAGACAGGTAGAAAGTAGGACGCAAGGCAAAGTAAGTGAAAACAAAACGAAACAAGGAGTAGCAGCAGCTGCCTTTCAGTCAATAATGAGGGAATAAGATGACATGATAGAGTTTTGAAACAGGTTTTTTATGAAGTGGTCCTACAGAAACAGGAAGTCTGCTTTACCTGACCTCTTGGTAGCATTCAGAAAAAAGATTTTTCTGCTCATGTGTGGAAGCAGCGGTAACCTAACTAGCCCAATAGTTCGGTACCACGCTAACCAATTAGCCATATAGCTTCTGTTGGGAGGTCTCTGCAGTCAGAGATTAGCCACCATTAGCGTGAAGCTGCGCTGTATTTCTGTGATGTTTGCCAGCTGGGTCTTTTTGTGGATTTTATCTGTAAATAATGTGAAAAAGTGTTTGAATAATGCATTTTAGGGGGGGGTTGAATGCGCTGCTGTGCCACATTGCGGCCAGTTTTACAATGTACTGTATCTACTACTGTACAGAACACAGAAGTCGACACTTTTTCTAGTGAGCCTTTGTTAAATTTTATTGTGGTGGAAAAATTATTATTAATAAAGCAATTTTATTGTTCATGGTTATGTTTCGTTCTGTAAGTGTATGGGTTTTTTTTACTTTTGGGGAACAAACTTACATCACTAAATTACCTACAAATGTAATTTTAGCCAGCAGCTGGGCTGTCACTTAAGTTTGTCATTAAACCTATTTATTATTATTATTATTAATTTGAAACAGTGTCTGTCAGCACCAGCCTTTGGAAACAAAACTTGAGGTCCATACAAAAAGGTCACCTAGCTAAATGCTAATGTTGCCGTAATGTAACAACCATTTGGAGAAGGTTTACCACCTTCAGTGTAATCATTTCTGTATATTAATGAGCTACAGTTGTTCCTCTTATATCTGAATAACTTCAGTGATAAATGCTAAATGTTAGTTAGCTTCAGTTGATTTGCTTATATTGATCGCGCAAGGGGCTGGGGGAGTGTTTAAAAAAATATAATTTCTTAAATTTATAAGAAACCACCGACACGCTTGGACAGGGTTGCTTCTCTCTCGTTCAAGCAGGAAGCACATCAAACAGCTCTTAAGACACAGAGGAGTCCTGGACCAGGCTGAGGCTACCATGACAACGCCAGCTCAGAGGTGCTAACACATGTAGCGAGCAAGTGACATCACAGGTCTGTGACGCGTCGGTTGTGAATCACACATGCGCAGGAAGTGAAGGTGTCATCCTTGTTTATGAAGAGCATTTTTAACCACATGATACATGAATTGTAAAAACGTTTTAACATTCCAGAATGATGATTGTGGTTAACTTTACTGACAGACACTAGCCGGTTAGCATTCACGGTGGTGTAACTACATATTCTCAAATATTGTACTTATCGGTACAGTTTTGTTACAATATCGCACTATATGAGTGCCATCAAATTTACAATTTATTATATTAGCAATCGCACAAAAAATTATCCCTCCTTTAATCAGAAAAATAATTTGATGTTTGTCCAAATGGTAGAGAATACTTAGAGTAGAATTCCCGTATTTTTCAATGTAGAACCTATTTCCTGAACTTTGATGGTATAAAAGTTAACAAAATACGTATTTTTTGGAGAATTACTCCAGTATGGAGTTGAGTGGCCAGGACCAATTAGCTTGATGAGGTCAATAAAAGATACGGGTCGTGACAGAACCTGTCAGTAATTGGCCAATGGTGTTTAAGGAACAACGTCATTGGTTTTATACAATAACACTAGTGATGCTTAGCTGCTTCTAGCATTGCTATTTACTTTAATGGAAGTATTTGTACTTATTTAAGCCTTATTCTACAGTTTTACTCCTGTTTCTGTATTGAAAATGCTTCCTCTTCTTGGAGCTATTTTCTTTTTACTATGTAATAACTACACTTATCGCTGTGCAGACAGAGTCGTGTGGTCCTGGACGAGATGCTCGTGTTCATGACTGAGATGTTGATGAGATGATGCCTCTACAGCCTCTCATCCATGACAACAACATGATTCTTTTTGGGCAGTGATACGGACAGAAAAGAGTTCCTCCATGAAACCGCTCACAGAAAGCTTGTGGATTAATCCTGAGGAACAGGGTCATGATTTCTAGAAAGCAATGTTAGTGCTAAATTTGGGGGGGGTTTTGGTGCTTTTAGCAGCACAAATGAAGCGTCATCTAGCTCCATTAGGTCGGAGAGAAGGATGACATCTCCACAGCTGATATCTCCAAAACTGACTGAGGATAAACGGACCTCCAGGTGAGTGGAGGAATATGTGTTTTTGACTTTGGACTGAATCACATGGATGCAGTTGAACTGGCAGTAGCAACATCCACTTTATTATTTCCATTACAGATTAGTTTGTGTATAAAATGTTGTGAAAAATGCATAAATGATGTCGGATGATAAGAATGGAAATCAAAGAAACAGAAAACAGTTGTCGATCCGGTTGCAGGAAATATTGGGACGTAAAACACCCATCGACTGTCAGATTAATTTCCAATTCATCGAATAATTGAACAGCAGTGAAGTTGAACGGCTGAGCACATGCTATTGAAACAAACACACAAACTCACAGACTGTTCACTGAGTCACCATGGTAACGAGGAGCAGCCATGTGATTGGAGCAGCTGTGTTCCATATGGGTGGCGGGGAGATTAGCTGGAAGGACACAGCTGCTAAATATAGAAGCTAGCGTGAAGCTAACTGCTCACCATGTTGATCAGCCGGTGAAACCAGTTTTCTGTGGACGAGTCGTCTCAAACCTGACATAGTACCTGTGATGATGTCATCAGCCTGGGTAAAGTTCGTCATAATTCAGTAAAAAGCCGCAGTTGCTGGGAACCGAGGGGGTCTAATGATGTGACGTTTGAAACATCTCCAGCCACAAGTGTCCCTGTTTGGAGAGGGGAACAACAAGAGGAAATCATGGGATTAACCTCCAAAATAAACCTGTTGGAGGTGTTCAACCAGCTCCGTCCACTGAGCCAGGTCAGCCAATCAGAGCGTAGAAGAGCAGGACCATCAGAGGGATGATTCGGCAGGTGTTTGTGAGAAGCAGATGCAGCAGAAAATCAGCCATCTTAATTTTTCATTTCTAAAATCTGCCTCACATCCGTCTGGGTTTTCCTCAATATATTCTGAGATAGTTTTGAAATAGTTTCTCATTTTTTTTCCTTCAAGATTTTAACATTTTGTTGTACAACAAGAACAACAACAAAAAAAACTGACCAAAATGTAAGCATAGTTGCAGTAGGTCCTCCCAGCAGTCTCCAGTGTTTGGATATTTTGTGTGTGTGTGTGTGTGTGTGTGGACGCAGGAAGAGTAATCAGCAACGCTGAAAGGGTTAAAAAAAAAAATAAAAATTAATAGATTAAAGGGTAATTCCTTTGTTTTTCAAACTTAAGCCCTATTCCCTGAACTTTGGCGATCTAAATCTGAACTTTTTTACCTGTTTGTCTGTTTGTTTTTAATAGTTCAGGTATGGAGTTTTTTTCACGCTAAGCCCGATTAGTTCGATGAAGCTGTACAACGCAACGGCACAGGGCAAGTCGAAATGTCAGAAATAAATCGCTTTTGTTGCGTCTCACGACTCAAAAACTCCAAATGTTTGTCTGGTGACCTGGAGTAGATGCCAACAGTGACAGAGCTGACGGGTTAATGCCGATCCGCTCTCCAGGGCCGAGGTCACCGCGTGACGTCTTCTCCTCGTCTCTGATGTCAACCGTGATGACAACCTCGACCTGTGTGTGTGCGTGTGTGTCTATTTAAAACTGGATGTAGCAGCAGGAGATCACAACATACACACACACACACACACACACACACACACACGCTGGTAACCTTATAGTGTGCTACTTACTGCAAGGGATTATGGGTCCAAATTAATATCCACTTACTGTACAAATGTCAGCGCTTCAGTGAGGAGCGCAGGTTCATCCTGGTACGTTAGGACCAAGCAGCTCTTCGTGACCTCACAGGGTTCTACACCTCCAAGAAATAACCTGCAAAGATTGCCAACATCAGGAGGACACGCAGAGCCAGTTTTGTCTCACAAATACAGTTAAAAGTTTATCATCTATTAATGCTTTTGGTCCAGTTTTTACAGACGGCAAAATGGAAAAGTAAAAACATTTCTGAACTTCGTCGTAAAATTTAATCTTTAAATCAAATGCCATTAACATAACTGTCCGTGCCAGGGAGGTTAGCATCTACAGTTTTAGACACGTTGTTCTGATTATTTTTTTCCCAAATGTTGCTGAGGGCAGCAAATGATCAAATGATCAAATGAATTCCCATTTTTTTTTAACACAGGGCAAATCTTTAAAACCTCTTGCAGTTTAATTGTAATTTAACACGTACATGTAAATTGCCAGAATGATTGCGTATTTTGTATGATTTTTATATATGTTAAGAGGTTCTTCACTCAGCTCTTTAATTCAATTCTAACTGAGATATCTTTGTATTATTGTACTCAACAGTGAAAAATGAAATTTTGAGTGAAATTGTGAGCGTTTGGATGATAAGAGCACTATGAATAGGGCAACTTCACCTGTACTGGTGTGAATCTGATGGTTCTCAATTTCAACTTTTCAGCCATTTCATTGTTTTTTGAGAGCTTCCGGATTCTGACACTGTGGTTCAAATCTCAAGGCTGAAACACGACTCAGGATTCAGACATTATGTCATCTAATCATCCCCGAGCTCCCTCGTGCTGTTTGTTTGCATCACGCCTCGAGCCCCCACCCCCGCCGGTGCAACGCACACCGAACGCACCTGTCCATCCTAAACGCCCCACCAGACACGTTTTGAAGGGCAACCCCAAACGACAGTATTTCTAACTATGTTAACTTGAAAAGGTACATGTAAACGTTACTCTTCAATAAAGAACAAAGTCAAATGAGTTACATTTTATACTTTTGTTTTGCAACCCTCTGAATTGCTGCTCCTGTTGAGAGATAATTTAGGTTAAAATATTAGCTCTTGTTTTTTTTTTTTTTCAATTATCTACAATTAGTTGAAAGTGAAATGTTCTGTTATATTTCTGCGTCATTTCTTATATCCATGAGTACGTGTTTATTGTAATGAGGAGTATTAGAGAGTTCAGAAATGTATTTTCTTCTTGTCAAAGGGCACAACCTCAGGATCCTCACATTAAAGAAATTGGCTCCAGGAGGGGATTAGCTTAGCCTAGCCTAGCACGAAGCGTGGACACTGCTAGCCTAGCCTAGCGCCACGAACAGAGTTGTTTCCTAAGAGTCCACACTGAGGGGGAAGTGAACCCCTGTTGTGATAACAATGACAAATCCTCTCTCCAGCTCTCCCAGCATGCATTGGACTGTCCCCTGAGCAGGTGGGAGGGGTCCAGACACAGATAATGAATAGAAAAGAGAGAGAGTGATAAAGCGATGTAGGCTCGGCTGATGAGCAGCAGGTGGCGCACATGACACCAGTGGCCATGATGCCTTGTTTACATTTCCATGTTGATATTTTTGACCAAACCTTGTCTGCGTGTCGGTGTGGTTTACCCCCATCTATCCTTTCATTCATATGAAATCTATTTTGTATGGCACAGAAACAAACCTAAACTGATTCCGTCCAAGCCTCTGAACTCTGAGATAAGTTCAGACACGCTCTGATCAGACATCCAGTCCAACCACGTCATACACACCCCATCTAACCGAACATCCAATAAACGTTAGATGTTTTGGGTATCTACTAGGGTGCAAAAATGACGATCCGGCCTCAGATAGTTTTTGTGGTGTTGTGCTGACATGAGGGGTCTGTTGCGGCGCCGATTCCATAATCACATGATAACAAGACGAAGTCAGGCAGCATTAAATGGCACGGAAAAAGCAAAAACTGTACGGTATGGACATTTTGGGCTGATACCAATATTTGATACTGATACCCATTTGTGTCAAGGTAATTAGGGAAACCCTCTGTATGAAAAACCAAATGACACACAAATTATATACATCGTCTGTTTGAAAATCCCATTTTAACCTTCATCCATCATAATGAACCCATTCTAACCACACCTTTCAAATATAAGTGCTAATTATAACACAAATGATACATTTCAGCGCTTGCTGTGTTGGATGTCAAAGTTCATGAGATGCCTTTTGTTATGAATTGATGCTTAAAGCTATAACTGAATTGACTTATCGAGTAGTGTTTTGGGGTTTTTTTGTATGAATTTGGTCTATGGTGTAGGTTTGCATATGAACAGATGGGACACGTCCGTAGCATTGACAAAAATAAAGATTCCTCCATTGTCCAAAAATATTGCCAAAATATCCCCTGGCGACATCATGCAATAGCACTCAGGGAAGCGGGGCCACAGTGTCGAGTTTCCGCTGGCTGTCAATCATGATGTTTCATCTGGTTAACTAATTAAAACCAAACTGATCAGAAAAATGAACACTTGAGCATGCAAACATGAAAAAAACTACATAAAACAATAGAAACCACCATATCGGGAAAAAAATTAAGGAGTACACTGAGTTTTATTTTAACCAAGTCCCACCTAAAATAATGGAAGATGGGGCTCAGTACAAATACTGCAGCCAGCCACCAGGTGGTGATCAAGATGTTTTGGCTTCTCTTTTGGGGAGCTCTCAAGTTGTCCTTTTTCATATATAATCAGTGGTCCCTACCAATACGTTTGGAAGACAGAGTTGTCCCCAATGTTTGACAGTAATATTTCCATCAAGTTACATCTCGTTTGGTGCCGTCTGAGGAGGAGGCATCGTGATAATTCTGCCATTAGGAATACGTGAGGCCGTGCCAGTTTCTCAAAGTTATATTTCACTGATGATGATCTCTAGTCATGAAAAAGAATGTCTTTGCTGAAGAATGGAATGGATGCAATGGTTTGGACTGCAGCTGAATGGACACGGAGCGTCCTTCATCATGGCATCCACAGCCTGGCTGCATTTTCTCTGCAGCCTCGGAGACAGAATATTCGTATAATAGTCGTTCGAAACCAATCTGAATGATTTTATCATGAAGGAACTTTAGGTCTCAGCTCTGACCCTGAATCAGTTTTTAACATTTTAAAGTTACTGGTGGAATCGGTCAGGACCTGCGTCAGAAACAGAATTCCACCTTCTCTAAACTAAATATAAAACCAGTCATGGAAAGTCTCTCTCTCTCTCTCTCTCTCTCTCTCTCTCTCTCTTTGTATAATTTAGTATAGACCGGGGGTCTCTGAGTTCAGGACAAATGGAAAGTAGTGTGTGTGTTTATGTGTGTATGTGTGTGTGTTGTGTCAGACGGTGTCAGATTTGTCAGGCCGGAGGTCAATTTATTTCCAGCGTGTCTCTTCATCATACAACTGTCTCACACACACACACACACACACACACACACACACGCGCACACACACACACACACACACACACACACACACGCGCACACACACACACACACACACACACACACACACGCGCACACACACACACACACACACACACACACACACGCGCACACACACACACACACACACACACACACACACAGACACAGACACACACACGTCCTGCCGAGCCTGTTGTTTGCTGCTTGATGTGAGTGTTATTGACTGAACAACGAACCAACTCAAAGATAATCAGAAAGTGTGAAATGTGGGCGAGAAGCACCTGATAGGATTATCCATGGATAACTATCCATGGCCCGGACACACACGGGACTTAAAGGAGAATGTCGATATTTTTCAACCTCAACTGTTTAAAGTAACGTCATGAATTTGTAGGTCTTTCTTCCAGAAAGCAGCAGAAAACAGAGATATCAGTGACGGGAAGCAGAAACTTTGGTTTAGTCCTAAAGTATTTTAGGACGTTTTAGATCGTCAAAGTTCAGGAAATATGGTCAAAAACAAAACCCCTGAATGAGGGTGTGTCAAACTGTTTGCGTGGCGTGAGTGTCGGTCCTGATGGACTGCAGGGTCTTGCCAGGGTTCCAGTGTGAGGGGGTGGGGGTCGGCTGCAGTCTGACCCGCATCCAAAACAGAGAAGTTGTCAATGGCAGATCTACGATCGTTCCATTTGGACGGTGGGAGTCCAACCTGCTGAAACTGATTTAACCTTCCTAAAGCTACAATGGTCGTCGTGCTTCAGACCAGAGTTCCACCAGATCTGGATCTGGATCTTTTCCACACTTTGCCCAAAGGTGAACATACATTTAAATTTATTGTAAACAGTGATACTACAACCACAAATTCTATTTATGGTGCTAGTATTGATAAAAGTTGATTTAAATTGCGATTTTATTCTCATTACTACATTGAATTACTTTCTAACGCCAGATTCATTTGATTTGAGGCCAGGTTGTTAATGTTTACGTCTACATTTCTGTGATACACCTTGTTCTCTGTTGTGCACTTTACATCATCTGCTGCTTATATGTATATGATTTTGATTTTATTGCACAGAGTGACCTTTTTTTATTGTCTTCTTGCCGAGGCTTCCAAAAGAAATTTCATTATGTGCAAACATAATGACAATAAAAATCCTGAATCCAATTTAGGACATTTGCAGTATATATGAGCTACTACTGTTATGACTTTTATGATTTTTACCTGAATCACTTTCTGATAGCTTTACTTTAAACTCAATTATGGATTCTGATGCTGTCTTGTAACACTGCTTATGCCTGCATGGGGCCCATTTCACAAAGGAAGTTCAACAAACTCAGAGTAAGTTAACTTTGAGTTAAGCACGTGCACCAAGACTATAAAAAAAAGCCCACATTAATGGAGCCCTGATACCACGATTCACCATGGCAACAGCCAATAAAAAGAGATCTGTGTACTTTACCCCGCTGGAGCCGGAAACTCTCATAGGCTCATATGAAGAATTTGAGCTTATCTGTAGGAAAGAAGTAGCACCGCTGCAGGTACAAAGGACAGAGAGTCAACATAGGAGGACGTGGTTTATTGATTTAATATTTGATTGGCCTAAATTATAGTGCAATTGTATCGAACATAAAATTCCTTTTCATTTAGGTGCAAACCCAATGATTTCAAAGCACTTGTACATCATCTACCTGCAATCCTGTGGAACTCCTCTTTCATGTGTCTAACTGGTTTGTGGCAGGAAAGACAACAAAAATTTGTATCAGCCGTTTTAGAGTGGCCTTCCTAATGTGCTCCGCATCACCAACGTTACACTAAAAGCTCCCATTGGCAAAAAAACATAGGGCAGCACACAAAGTCTGCTCGGGTTACATGTCCTATGTCAGGACCGATGAGCTCATGGAGATATCGTATCGTCTGAAAATAACAACCGTACCGTTCAATTAAAAAGTCATCTGGATATGACACTATATCCACTCACGGCCTCAGAATCTTCTCCCTACGAATATTTAACCCCGTGCGAAGTAACGCAGCCTCCTCATCAACAGGATTTTCCACAGAAGGACACAACACGTTCAACACAATCAGATTTTTACTCCAACAAAAGTTAATAATCCGCTATAAGGCACTTTATATACGCCACTGATTGAATGATTGACAGCGTTTCTGGCTCCGTACGAGGGCCGAGACATAGAGAAACACTAGGTTTGTTGAAGTAAACCTGCCCCTGACCAGGTTAGGTTCACATACTCTGTTACCCCAGCAACTGAATCTGAGTTTAAGTTATCTCTCTTTCCGGAACGGGTTGTAGTTACTCCTCTTTCTCGGCATTGACTTACCTCCTTTCCTGACACAGAAAACCCAGCGTTGCCGTCGTTTCTGGGTTAACAAACTCAGGCTTTTCACTAAACCTGCTTTGTGAAACGGGTCCCAGGACAGAGATGTTGTATTGTGTGTTGTGCTACAGATGGCTGAAGTTAAACGTTTCACACTTTCAAGGTTAAAAATCTGCTACCAGCCAATAGCCCAAAACTGTTTTTACACCTATGTGTGATTCATCAAAATATCTATCACACTATAATAACCATCATGCAGTGATGTACCCATGATGCACTAGTACTGCACACATTTGCAGTGTTTTTAATAATACATTTCAGAGGGAAATATTGTACATTTTGTCACCTTTCAGGTTGAAATCTTACAGAAAAAACAGTTAAACCATCAATAAGCACAACGTTACTTTCACGTGACTTGACTGTAACATTATTGTAATGTTATAGTAATGAATAATTAGAAACACAATCAAATAAGTGTGAAACTAAACCTGTTCAAAGTCTGTCCGGCATTTGGGAGGCTGCAGAAGACTCTGCTGCTCTCTAGTGCTAGAAACGCGTCATGACACGCAGGGAGACAGAAAACTCCCTCAATGTCGTGAAGCTTCATGAACAAAGTGAGACAAATCCTACATATAAAATGTGTTTTTTAAATGTATGATGATTATATAAAACATCTTGACAGCGTTAAATAAGATGTACTACATTAATGTGATTTACTATTATTATCAATATTATTATTATTAGACAACTTAAAAACTTATTAATAGTATTTTGCTGAACTTATTAAGTTTCACAATGTGGTTGTAGTGGCGCATTTTGTCCACTAAATGTCAGCAGAGACCGTTTGGATTGCACCACTGTGAGGCGGTGCAATCCAAGGTGGAAGAACTAATTGGGTGGATGGGTGGATGCAAAAGTTAGTTTTATATTATTTAATTTAAAAAGTTACATTTGCATATACTATATGTTCATTACCAAATTCGAGGGAAATATTTCAAGCCGTTTTTGTTTAATTGTGCTAATCTTGTCTTATACAGTAAAATATTGTGTTTTGGGTTTTTTTTTTTCTCATTTTTGAGCTCTAGGTCGTAATTATCAAAATCTAAATTGTGAAATGAGTGAAACGTTTTAGTTTACATGTAAGGAATCTAGGATTTATTTAATCACTCACTTTCTTAAATAATTGATGAAAAATTACAATCTTCGAGTTTTTTGGGAAGTACTGTAATTCTGCCCTTCCATTGAAACTAACTACCTAACAGACTAACTATGTAGTTAACCACTCGTGGACATGAACGAGAGAGGAGTAAACATGCAGTTCACAAAGCACAGTTAGCTTAGCATCATTAGCACAGTGACTGACTGCACCTGCAATCTGCAATCTGATTGGCTTTTCAAAATAAAAGCGTGAGATCTGTCCATGATTCATTTAACTTTTTTGTTCTGGGATTTGGGATCAAATTAGGAAAATTAGGAAAAACGTGACATAATTTTTTTCCAATTGTAAATAAATGACCTCATATGGTAATATTGCCTTGTCTTGAAAGAAGAAGACTGTGAAATACAGCAGAAAGCTGCAGGAAATCCAATCAATTGGACTTTTTGGACAGAATAATCTCTTTCTTTTCTTCCTTACTATCACCTTGAAATGAAACATAACTGTGTGTGTTTGTGTGTGAGTGTGTGCGTGTGTGTGTGTGTGCGCGCACTGAACACATTCACAGCTTCTGTTGCATCTTTGCAACAGGAAACAACATGCAACTTCATGGAAATTCCACAGTACATTTCTGTTTGCGATGTTAATGAGCTGTGTGTGTATGTGTATCTTAATGGAACTATGATGCTTTTTTTTCTCTTTCGAATAGTCAGCACTTTCACTGAAACCAGGAAACACAGGTTTGGGCACCTTAAATGCAACACAGAAAAATTGCACAAGTCATCTTTTCTTACAAATTCTCTAGAAGGGCTGCTGAATTTATAACATGTTGTAGTTTTACATTTTACCAGTAGTATTTATCCCTGCAGGGCTTAAAACAGTTACTTCAACCTGTCAACAGTTTCCATTAAGACTTTTCATTAGCAGAAAGAGTCTGTCCCACGTCCATCACACTTGTCATTCTCTAAATGTCCAGCAGATGGCCTCGGATACATCCACCTCTCATTAGCTCTTCAGTCCTTCAGGGTTTTCAACCAGCTCACCTGCCTGTGCTTCCATCATCAGCTGTATATAATGGCTGACACACACCAACTTGATGTGAAAAAAGCAAGCAAAAACCAACCAATAGAAGACAGGGAAATTCCAATGGTGCACGACACACCAAAAACCAAAAAGATGCTGACAGACGTTCTGATAGCTGATTGTTGGTTTGATATGCAGCAGCATTAAAGATAGCACAAGAGCTCCCTGAAAGTGAAGCTAAAATAGCTGGATTTCCTCCTAGTGGTCAGCTGTAGTATAACTTTAATCACTATATATGGAGTGATGGAGACCGACCACTGTGGGTTTCCATCAAACTTGGAGCTGTTTTACAGGCTGCCTTTGATGAAAATGACACTTTTGGCCTTGTTAACATGTCCATGTGCTGTTTAAATGTACTGCAACACACATGACGTCATCAGTCAACATCATGGCTGAGGTCTTCTGCTTTTCTTCTGCAATCCACCAATTACAGAGCCCGGGTCTTCTACATAGAAAGTCTAAGAAAGCAATCCTAACGAGTCGAGATGGTCGAGCTTAATTGTCCGGATGACGGCTAGTACAAAAGTTAGAGTGCCTCCCGCCTAAGAGCAGCCTGTCCTGGAGGCAGAACCCTCGGAGCAGACCTGGGTTCGCCGTGGGCGGGGCCAGTTTGCTTCAGACAAGTCTGAAGAATAGAATTTAGAATATTGCACTCAAGGAAAAGTCCTGTTTCATTACACAAATTTTCATCAAGTTTTGGACCAAACATGTACTCTGATACAAGTGAAAAGTAAGTCTGGTGAAACATCCTGTGACTCAGTGTTGCTGCGTCACAGTCAGGAAACCACCAGAATTATTGTTTTAGGAGCCCAGAGAAGCGCAAATGTCTTCAGTTTGAGGGCAGGTTGCAGTAAATTCCTTTTAAATAGGTCCTGCTAACATTAGACGTGCATTGGGAATATCCAAAGTAAATTATTGGATGGAGTACTGCAGTTATTGGATTTGAATGACAGAAGATGTGTGAGGTAGTTTGGTAGCTTCGAACTTTGAAATAAATGGTTATGATATTATATGATACTTTGTAGTCAGAATGAGCCTGAAATTTGCAATGCATTTGACATGACACTATAAACAGAGCAACCGATACGTTACATTTGAGAGCAGGCAGACGATGAGGCCTCTTCGTGTGCGTCTGATCTGAGATTTTAAGCTCCACGTGGCCTGGTGCATTAAAGAGTTTTTCAGCCCAGCCGATGGTTGGCCTACAGAGGACACGCTCAGTTGAAGGAGCAGTGGAGACACACTTGTACTCTACCATGTAGCATCGTTACGCTTATAATCACAGAAGTAAAAATCACAAGAGTTTGCCTCCTCACCCCGAAAGAAATAAAATGGTTTCACAGATATCATGATACGTGATGGTCAGTGGGAGTCCAGTGGAGAGCTGAATACAACCTCTTGTTTTCTTTGTAGTCATCTCAAGAGCATTATTCTCACTCCACCTAACATCTGCCACGTTATTCTGCTGCAGCTCGGGGTAATTTAAGTCTTTTAACACGGCTATTAGAACTCTGTTTCTGTTCTGTTTCTGTTGAACCGTCTTTGATTGAAAAACGGTGGCTTGTTTTGTTTTGGTTGCCGGTCTGCAAGCAGCTCGCTGAGTAGGGACTGAAGGTCTCGGGTAGTTTGTTTCTCCTCCTCCTCACCGTATCTTGTCTCAGTGGTTAAATAGTGATCTGCGTGTTTCAGACAGATCTCCTGCTATCGAGGCGAACACTAAAACTGAAAGAGTTTCATCTCGTCTCTCTGATCCTTTTCGATAAACAATCAGAATGAAAAATCTGCTCTTTGTGGATTGTTTATGCTGATATCATTGGTCATGTTTACACAGACAATCCACCTAATCTCCGCAATGCAGCTTCGCCATAAGGCGCCTCAGTGGCGGCTTACACAACGAGCCTGCGCTGCAGAGTCAAAAGAGGCTGAGGTGGTTTCGCTGAAGGCCCCTCTCGTCCGAAAGGCTTCTTCAGGTCAAAACATTGGTGGGGAGTCCCCAGTATTTAACCTCTGGTAGGGTCGTTCCACCTTGGAGGCGGTCTCCTGTGTCGTTGACCCTCTCTGTGTGTGCACCTCAGGGTGTATGACCCCGACGTTCATACACAGACGCTGAAGAAGCCTTTCGGATGAGAGCTAAAACGTCCTCAAAACCAAAGAAGAAGTCCAGATGCCTTCAACTGAAGCACTTAAGACTACCTCAACCTGGATGAGTGAGAATCCTACACAAACACAGTCAGGATAGACGTGACCGCCTTGACGTGTAACACAACAGTGTCGGCCTTTGGTGTGATGCATTAGCTGCCTGAGCGGCTCTGTCACGAGGACGGTGAAACACAGGCCAAATGAGGAAAATGTTGGAGCAGCAGGCTGGCTAATGTTGTAAAACACAGTAAAAGTCTGAAGAATAGGTCAATCTCAAACACTGCTCCTGCATCCAGCTCCTGGCCACAGCTGTCAGCAGGCAACAGTAGCCTGGCACCACTTTGACTGTCAACAAACACCCCAAAATGTGACAGCACAGAGACGCTTTCCTGGCTTTTTTTTTTAAGAATCTGAAAACTTAATTAAACCGTCCTTAAGTCTGTCTGTTTCAACTGCTTTATCAGAGAAAAC
>KV751334.1:13179783-13218574 GCA_001698575.1 Mola mola | reverse complement strand
GGACACATCTGGGACCCTGCTGGGTCCTTCAGCAGCACAAAAGGCCGACGGATGGCAAAACATGTATTCATTGCTGCATTTTGGCCCCTGTCACTTTCTAGGTTGTTGTGTCACAGAATGTGTGTTGCAAGGCGTCATTATGCCCACTCATAACAGCACTGATTTCGGAACGAGCTTATCAGAGGCCTTCAGGCCCTTTTAGTAGTGTTATTTATGTACAGATCTGCAACGTGTCTGCATATTGCACACATCAACATTGACGGCATTATGTTTGGGATATTATCGTTCGTGTGTCATTGCTGGTTTTTGCTCTGCCCGTAGACGGGTGCTTGTGTGTCATCGTTGCTGTGGCACAATTCACGCTGAGGGGCGGCCTGATGGCGAGTCAACGGCCTACGCTTTCATACAGACACCGGCTCGCCTCTGATGTGGCTTCGACACCACCTCCAGAGGCGGATCAGGGGCTCATCGAAACTGACTCCCCAAGCTGCCTTGGAAACTTTTGCACGGAAGGTGAGGCAGGGAAAAGGCGCACAAAAGGCACCTTGAAAAGTCAGAGGGCCGATTAAGAGAACTTTGGAATGACATGAAAACGCAGAATATGACATCGTATTGGTTCATGTGTTAAATGTGTGGTCGCGACCTCCTGAGGGTGAATCCTTTTATGATCCTTGCATTTCTCCTCTAGTGCCTCCATGAGGTCGACAGTTGGCATTTCTAATGGAAACATCTCAGTATCCATGTTAGACAGATTCCCATGACACGTTCGTGTTCCACTCAACCATAAAACGTTGGTGAAAATTTGGAGTTTCAATCTATCAGTATCATCTGGTCAAAGTTTTAATTTGCTTGATACTTTTTATGATTAAATATCTGCAAATATCAGCTGTAATAATAAAGATAATGAACAAGAGAAAAGTGAAGCCAACATAGCTGTGTTGCCCCCTGGTGACTGGTTGCAGTATAGGTCATAGACCCCTCCCCCTCCATGTTGGTGTAATGGAGATGATAATTTGATGGTTCCGCTTGCAATGGCAAGCTGACTTGCTGTCATTATTGTTTATTCTTAATTATTAATATCATCTATTGTCACAAACTTTCTAGTTCTGACATTATCTTATTTAGTATTTTATCGTTATATTGAGATGGATTAGTTACAGCGGAGATTGTTTTGCCTACAAACAACCTGAATGTCGGACTAACGAGCCCCTGCAGACTTTGCAGGGAGGCCTGTGTTTTCCAACACATTCTGCTTTTTCTGCTTTTTGTGGACTCGTTGTAAGTTGTTTTCTACTAAGCTCTGCCAAGATACTTACCTTTGCGTGGGGAAAAGTGGTGCCATACATGTCGTGATAGATCTTATTAGGCTGCAATAATCAACTTTTATAAACAGTGAAACACATGTAATCAATGACACAGTGAGAAACACAGCAGACACAGTCCCCTCAAAATGTAATGTACACGTTAAAAACTTCACATGGCCAAACGACAAACACGTACCCAGAATTGGGTTGGTTTTTTTTCTTTTTTTTTCTTGTTTTTTTTTCTTTTTCTTCTTCTGTTTTATTTGGTGGTTGGCAAACAGCTTTTTGGTGCATAACTGCCACCTTCTGAAACAGAGGGTGAATCACACCAGCAGCCACACAGAAATAATCACTGGTTGTTCACATTGATCCAAAACTGATATTATGAAAACATCAGCCAATACTGATATGATTGCCAATTTGTTGTGCATACCTATGTAATGAATCATTCATTGATTATCATTAATTACCTAATATAGCATGCTAACAGTGCAACAGCAGCTTGATGTTAGCTTAACATGCTAACTTGAGTGTTAAGGCAGTCAACTCTGTGCTAATCGAGCACATTCTGTTTCTCAGCATGCAGTGTCACGATTAAACAATTGCTGTTGCAAACGTACGACTACAAACTAGAAACTGATCCGAGGTAAGACAGAGGTAACTGTGTGATGCTGCCTGTCTGCAGCCTGTTTGCAGAAGCACAAGGTTGTGCAGCATTTAAAGACAAGTAATAACTCATTTCCTCTCAGTGTCTGCAAACGCTGACTCACACCGAAACACAGCCACAGACAGACACACACACACACACACACACACACACACATATGTGCAGCAGCCACAGAAACTGCGGTGGGGGTGTCTCTCACTCTCATCAGAGTTTCCATCGCTGTCATGCTGAAATGCCCTTTAGAGCTGCAGCAGCAGCAGCCCACCCCTACAGACATGTAATAACAGACTCAGAGCTGTCTTTTATGAATGCACTCCTCTTCATTCTCAACCTCCAGCATTTTATTTTTAACCATTTGTCCCTTGTTTCAGTTATGTCCAAGTTGCAGTTCACTCCACATTCAAAACTCCATGTCCCCCCTCCACCCTGTACTTCTGTTTATCACATATACAGTTTTGGGGTGAGTTGCTGTGCAGTTCGTAAAAGCCTGCTGAGACAAACTGTAACATGTGGTTTTAGGCTACAAATAAATAAATATGGCTGTAAATGTTTATGATTCTGTGACCGTTGCTTTGATGTGACTGTCGCTGGTGAAAGACGTCTGGACACTGAGGCACTTACACATCCCAGTCACAGGAAATAAAATTCTCCTTTCAAGAAAAGACTTAAAATAACCCGTCGCCTTTTTTTTTTACCCTCTATAATGTCCCTTAACTGGTGTGAAGTCCCTCTGAGACCGTTGCGCAGCCACACACCCAGCTCATCTGCTGTGGGGAAGCACGGCTCGGCTTCTTAGAAATCCCAACAGCACAAACACACAGCGCAGTCAGTGTGCAACGTGGGTAAGGGCTGCAGTTACAGTAAACGAAGGCTACCTGTTGCTTACAAGAAGGGAAAACACAGGAAGTGATGTCACACTTGTCGGTTGGAGGGACACTGGCTCAAAGTTTGATCCTCACCTGGCAGCAGAGTTTGTCCTGTCCCTCGAGGAGACATGTTCATCTGTTTTAGCATAGTGATTAACAATAAACCTATCTGTTATAGTTTAATTTAGATATGTATACATAGAGAAAGAAAGAGGGAAAAAAGTTTTCTTCTTTATTATCTTTTGACATGTGTCTTGACCGATTTGGAGTTTAAGGCTCAAGTTTAAGGATGACAATTCCCCTCCAGAAAGTTTTTCCTTAGTGCTTGAAAAAAAAAATCCGTGTTCACATGTCAGAATTGTTAAAATGATCCTTGTGCACACTGAGTCACAAAAAATCAACTGAAAGTGGGGCCTAATTCTGGATTTTTTTTTTTTTTTTTTTTATCGCTACATAACTTATCTAAATGGATTGCGATAAACTGCAGTTATGTACTGATCAACACAAGTTTGTAGTCTCAGGCCTTATTCTTAACATCTTTGTGTGCTGATTAACAATCTGCAGCTGCACATCACAGACACCTGCTGTGGTCCCTCAACCGCCACCTTTGCAGCCTGCTGCTCATCCCAAGGCACAGTTCACTCCAAATGTTTTGGCACTGTTGCTGCTTGCTGTGTGTGTGACTAAGATGTGACTGAGCTGAAGTCCCAGAACTGATAGTCACAGCTCGTCTCTGGTAATACTCAAGATCACATCATCAAAACAAAAATTGTCAACTGCAAGGAAGAAGTTCGGAAGAAATATTAGTCCATTCTGTTTTATTTAGTTGCGTTTATCTGCACATTCCAATCAATAAATAGGCAATAAATAATCAACATTCAATCACAGGCAGTATAATTAACTCTTCAATAGATCTTAAATATAAAAATAAATACAAAAAGTGACAACATGTTAGGAAAATACAAAAATCCCTGCAGCGTAGAGGCTAGTACGTTGACTACAGCGACTGCAGTGAAGTACTTCAGTGCTGAGCCTGACAGGATCACAGGATTTGTAGTACATCTGTCGTGTACTGCTGTTCTGCAGTCTAAACATCCAATACGAGCCCCTGGAGTAAAATCATTGTCTGGCTGATTTTCTGAAATTTAAATCATTTTTTAAAATCAAGTACTTCCAGGTGATGTTCATAGGTACTGTGAAGTGAAACAAAATAAGTTATCTCCTCTCAGTGACAATCAATTCATAGGATCAAGCCACGAGTCGCTTTCAACAACCGAGACTCAAAATTCATTCAAAAATATGTATATTAAAAAAAAAACCACAGTATTTATTGGGCTTATGCTGCTGGTTCATTGTCATTGTAATAAATATCTGAAAAATCTCTTAAATCAAAATAAGTTCCCTTTATCGATTGTGCATCTGTCTTTTACCCATATTGCTTGTTTAATTTTGATGTTACTGCTCCGTTGTTGACATTTTTATCTTTTTCAGACTCTCAGTTGAGTTTTCCTCTGCGCTTGTCGTCGCCGCCTCCGCCGCATCACACCGTTGTCAGGCAATGCGCTCGCCTGCTGGTAGAGTCCTGGCAGCTCCCACAGTGCTTTGTTCTGGATGACAAAGTTATCAATCTAGAGGGAAGAGAGATACACATTTTAAATTTGATCTTAAATTCAATCAGTGGAGGGTTAATGTAGGCTTACAGTACAGTTTGACCAGCATTATGACTTACTTTAGCACCTAGTAAGACCCTCTATGAAGCCCTCTGTAAGCTCTACAACTTTTTTAATGCGCTTCCGTTAAAGCCCTACATAAACTTTTCGTGAGTTTTATTCCAAACCATCTTTACTTCAGGTCCTTAACCGCCCACATGTCCCAAAAGTCAACAACCTCCATGAGCCTCACTCTGCAGCCCCATCACAGACCTCTTGTTAGCTTTTCTTCAGATTAGACTAAATTCCCTACATGAGGTCTACTTGAACTGTTCTTTACACCTCCAGAAGGAAATCATAAGCCCCCCACAACCATCCCATAATCTTTGCCGTAAAAGCTTTTGTAAAGTTTTCTTTAAGCTCTTCTTTTAGCCCTACATGAAAAACCTTAAACCTAAATGTGACCCAGGCTTTGAGCCCTCTTTAAGAAGTCTGTCAGCACTCCACCACCTTTCCAGAAGCTTTACTATAAACATTTCACAAATCTGATGTGAGTCATACATTTAGATCCTTTTAAATGTACTTTTGGTCTCTCTACCTGGATGTGTCGGACACTATACAGTTTCTGCAGAAACTGGTCCTGCTTTTGGTAATGGTGTCTCTTCAGATCCTGCACCTTCTTCAGGATGTAGGTCAGCTGCTTCCTGACATCTTCACCTGCTCCCGTTGGAGCATCACTGGCAGAGCCTGCGGCAGCTTGACGCCCGGTGCTTGCAGCTAGCTTGGGACTCGGGGTGGGCAGCTGCTTCAACATGTGGCCAAACATCTTTTCGTACATGTCCAGAACGCTGCTCATGTACACCATCTTTTCCTGAGAGAACAAGATGCACATTTAAAGTTAAAATACAATATGTAGTTCCTGGTTGGTTTGGCTTATATTTGATTAACTTTAAACCAGACGGCACAACTGATTTAGTTTTGTCTTTGGTTATCAAGAATACTGAAAATATCTTTGCTGACCATTTACCATTTTGGTAGAAATGTTCAATTTTCGAAACTTAAAACCCCACTCAAAAATGATGAAGCCAAACTAACATCTTGGTTTCTGTGGCAACTTGGAGGTGTTGAAAACTCAGGTGTCCCACACAAGACAAAATTAAGTTTCGAGTAGGCGCACCACTCACTCATAGTTTAGCATGAATGTCATTTGGTTGTTAAGACTCAGAAATCAACAAAGGTCAAAATTTCATCAAAGTCCTGTGTTTACTTTGACTTTTTACTTTACTTTTACTTTACTTACTGCCGGTTTGATTCTATATATGTTCCCTTTGTGTTAGGAATGCGATTGGAGTTACTGCACCCGCTGTGGAATCGTTTCAATTTGTGCCTGAAAACCATCATAATCTAGTGGGTTTAGTAAACGTTTTAGTGAGTTAGAATTTCTTCGATATGGACGATATGGACACACTTTTAGGGGTTAATTGTTGCAAAGGGGAAAAAGGAAAACCTACAATCTATGCTAAATTACTTTCTATTCAACAACCTGTTTCCTCTGTACCATGAAGCCTTAAGTATGATGTCCTGTTTTAAAACCCTCAAACCCCAAACTTATTCCACCTCATTAATTAACATTATTTAATTCCTCTCTTTAAAACATAACCTAAACATTGGTGCAAGCAAAAAACCAACTGTCCTGCTAATCTGTAAAGCGGTTGGACTGTATCATGTCATTAAATGTTCACAGTAGAACACTGCACTGTGGAAAAGATGACTGGCTGTTGAGTCACAACTCTACTGACAGCTAAACGCAGGAGAACGTGTAACGTACACTACAACGTTTGCTATCTCTCCACCACTGTGGCAATTACCAAACTCTATTAACACATGAAACAACCCAAATCAAATGGCCTTATGAAGAAGTTTTCTTGTTCACTGGTCTCTGCCTCCCAGGCTGTGTACAACCCAACAGTTCCACCAGAACCTGAAAGACTGAGTTCAGTATGAGGATATAAGAGGATCAATACCCATCTTATGAGTCACAAAACCAAGAAGTTAAATAACCTATAGCTCAAAGACAGGAAGCAGGGAGAAACAACCAGATTGGCTACACCAACAATGCTAAAACTCCCCACTGAACATGCTACTTGTGTCTTTTACTCCTGTTTGAGCCAGGCTAGCTGTTTACACCTGCATCCAGTATGTCTTTAGTATTTCTTAGTATTTCTTGGGATTCTGGATATTTGAGGACTGTGAGGTTGAAGCTCATTGATGCTTAGAAGCTATTTTTTTTACCTCGATTTTGCTGGACGGGGATTCTCTGGAGAAGATGGGCTTTCCGTCAAAAATCTGTGAAGCTGGAATCTTCTGCAAAAACAAGAAAGAAAAAAAATGTTAGGTTTTTCATGTAAAGCACCAGATCAGTGCTTTTCATCTATTAGCCCTCTAAATACAAATTACTGTATTCAACTCAAGAAACTTGACTGTCTTGAGTTGCAAAGCATTTCACTGACAGGTCAAGATAATCCACCCTGAAATACAATGTGATACTGGTCTCTCATTTATTCTATTTTGAAATATGTGTGTTTTGAAAATCAATAAAACTTTTATTTAAAAAAGCAATTGAAAAAGTTGTTTCCTTCGTTTAGTTCTCGACTTTCGAATTGTCATGAATGCACCATCAATGAGACCCACTGCATTAACGCTCGACTGTAATACAGTCTGAATACTGTTTAGTAAAAAATATCTGAAAAATGAGGAGTTTGCTCAATCATATTTGCAGAATAAACACCAGAATGTGTGCACGTACGTGTGGTGGTGCGTGTGTTTGTGGCGAGAGCATCAGTGTGTGAAAGCAACAGGAGAAAACACCAGTGCCTGAGGAATGGCAGCAGTAGCACAATCAGTACTCACATAGTGGTGAAGGAGGTTTTGGATGGTTCTGTTCATCTCTGCAGGGATGTACGAGCCTTTGACCTGATAGACGACCAACCACAGGCACAGAAAGCCCACTGCCCTCACCGTGGCAATCATTCTTTCAACACCCTGCGTGCTTGTCGGTTGCTGGTCTGAATTTTAAGCCTGTCCGGTCCTTTGTGATGTGGAGGAGAGAGACAGGTGAGGCTAAGAGTTGGTGCTTCCTCTGCTTCCTCTACCCTGAAGTTTGCTTAAGTTGCCCAACCTGTCATGAACCCTTTTATATATAAGTGACAGAGGGGGCAGAGAGATTTTGACAAAGAGAAGTGAGAGAGATTTTCTGCAAAGATGATCTAGGTGTGAAAACTGTGGTTGTATAGTTTCCTTTAAATCACCAATGTTCATAGAAGTGGGTGAGGGGTCTCCCACTTATGCATGTCAAACACAAATCATTCCCTCTCTGAGATGTACATCACACAATGGCTTTAATGGAGTTACTTTGAATTGGCCCTGCTGGAAGTGGTTTCTGATAATTATTCTAAGTATTGAATGCAACTCAGTGGAGAGTACTGGCCCTCCAGTGGAAGTCACTGGAAAGCGGCTAACCTGAAACAACGAGGGTGCAGCCTGCGTCAGGGATCGGTAGGTAGATCCAGCAGAATCGTAATGGAAACCATTACGAATCCGGAGCGACTAACTCCTTCTGTGATCTGACGGCGAAACATGTCCACATGCTATTGCAGCCATTACAGATTTCATACATCTCAGGTTTCCATCTAGTTTTTATGAAACAAGAGCAAATAGTGCGTTGGTTTGGAACTTTTCAGTAGCGGATTGTTACACATTCAATGTTGCACTTCTCAACTCAACTCAATGTAGTTTTTGATCAAACACGATGAAATGATGCATTTCATAGGGACTACTTTCAGTGGAACATGAATTCCTACACTATGTGGATCTCTCCTGAACATTTATGCCAGCAGGACGGTGTACTGTATGTGGGAATGAGACATAACTGTGATATGTGTGTTTATGGTAACAAACATGTCTCACAGTACAACAGGACTGGAACCTGCAGGAAATGCTGCAGTATCATCAATAGGCAAGCAGATGTTAGGAAAAGTGATGCACAAGTAATGTGAGACTGCTAAGAATGAACAAACTGATGTGACTTTGAACTTTGATCCTTGATCCTTGATCAAAGGGCTACAAAAGATTGACTATAAATAACCCATTAGTGCCACACTGAAGACTTCCAATGTTGCTGCTCTACATCACTTTAAATGCTGTCATCAGTCAAACCACGGCAGCTGTCGTCAAGGGATGCAGGAATTGCTGAAAAACTAATCGAAAAAAAAAAGTTCAAGTAAGAAATAGCATTTCAACATTTGAAAAAGCCAGAAAAAGAAGAAAGTAGTTTTAATAGTTAGAAAAAAGTAAGCAAAACATAATGGAGTAACATACAAAATAGTCAACAACTCGTAAAGGTTTAATATGAAACATTCAACGAAACAGTGACAGTTGTTTGCTATTTCAGGTAAAAAGTATAATTAAAATCAATGACATGAAGTTGGCTAAAATAAAATAATGTTAAAATAAAAGCAAAAGAGCAGAATTCAATAGTTTGTGAAAAGTGACGTTTAGCTGTTCAAATTGGCTCGTTATCTTAAAAAGAATAGCTAAGTAGCTAAATATAGCTAAATAGCTAAGTTCAGTTCTCTGCACCATAAGAAAACACATCAATTCGTGAACACATGCACAAACACTCACAACACCACACATGGCTTTGGCCTCGGACTGAGGCTTCGGCCTCTGCCTGCCTATGTAACCTCATATACTGTGTATACTGTGCATGCACTCTTTTTACTGGTACTTATTTATATTTCTGATAGCAATTTATTGTTTTTAAAATTACAAAGATTTGTCATAGTTTGTCACATTATGCATTGTATCGCTACTCGGAATTGCCACAAATAAGGTTTTAGAACTGAATTGAATTAGACAAATGTGCTGCAAATACTGAAAAGGACGTGTATCCGGAGGAAAGGCTAAACACCACTGGGATATTGTCTGAGCACAATCCCGTTCTTGTTTATGTCGTGGACTGACGTATCGCTTAAATTGAGCACTGTAAACCCAACCAACCGAGCCAACGAGTGCAGCGTGGAACAGCTCATTCCTTCGCCTTCTTAGGAGAAGAGAGTCGGTGCACAGTGAGCATCTGACTTCGGCAAATAACAACTGTTGGCAAGTCAAACGCTTCTCTTGGTTTCTGTATTCTCTGTCCCACCACACATGATGTGATGGTAAGAAACTGTACACTTCATCATTTTACTTGTAACACATGATGGTGCTGCAGAGACTGACAGGCCATAAGAGGACAGGAAATAATGTTATGTGGCGCATATGAAGTGTTTCGAGTGGAAGCTGCTGAGCAATCATGTTAAGCTTCAAGGAAATGGACAAAATGTGACACTTTTCTTGTCACCCACTGGTATCTATCCAAACAGTAGGTGAGATAATTAGCCTGAAACAGAGGTGAACTCCTGGCACCAGGAATTGGAAAAAACCTGAATCAAGAGAAACAAGCAGAAATTGAAAGTGAAACCAGAGGAGGGTCTGAGTTTCAGAGAAATTATTTTATTGTAAATGAGATTCAACAAGTCTTGTCAACAAGACGACGAGTTGACACGGGGTCATTTGTCAGGGTCTTTTTTAAAATCGGGCTTTTTCAACAATTCAACAATTCTTTAAGAATGAGGCTGGGCATAGGTCAAAGTTCAGGGTCACCTAATATTGGCAGCACTTATGAATTTTTAAAAAAAAAGTCAGATCAAAGCCACTGACAGCTTTAATCAGTACACTTCAATCTTTGGAGATCAAAGAGCAAAGTCACCGTGACATCGGGTGAGCACAACACCGAGGGATATTTGTCCTGATTTGGCACGAAGTTAAATATGGACGTGAGGGTGAATTGGTGAAACATGACTGCAGGATTTCACATTGTGAGGTCGCAGTACAGTGGGATTTCTGGCCAGTGTGAAAGGGGTATTAGAACCAACAACCTGGTCTCTACCTTCCCAAACAGGCTCTTGTGATTTACTGTAAATTCAGTCCAACGTTTTGTTAGTCTGCACCTATAACTCAGTACTCTTTACATCCTCTCCCAGAATACCAGCATAACGAAATGTTGCTTTTGCCAATATTTTTCTTCAAGGTTGTCTAACTAGAAATTATTATCCCAGAATCATATAACGCTCTATCTTTAATCTAATTTAATTGGATTACTCCCACTAAGAGTTTTCCCTGCTTCTTATATCCTTATTATTTACTTTTACCCAAATCTGTCCAGTGTTAAAGCGTTAGGAAATATGAGAAGAAGAAGACTGTTTGGGAAACATGTATCTGACATGTACTTTTCCTTTCGTCCCATCTGCTTACATGGAGGGGGAAGGGCTTACGAACACTACTGAATCCAGCCACCAAGGGGCCATCCAGATGTTTTGGTTTCACTTTTGAGGAGCTCTCAAGTCGTCCATTCTTATTTACAGTCAGTGATTAGCAAATCCTTGTCCTCTGACCTTTGACCCCTGCATCGCCATGGAGCTTGAAAGAGAAACTCAATTTAGAGTTGAGCTCAGCAGAAAGGGGAGACAAACAATTGCAGGAAACAGGAGATAGACAAGCAGATTCAACACATGGGTATTACCAACTCACACATGAGGAGGATTTCTGAGGTTTATGTTTGTCTCTGAAAAAAGACACACCTTTTCCCCTCATGTCAATCTGAAGCTGTTTCTGCTGAAGTTCCAAAGAGCTCTGAGGGTCTACTGGTGGACATTTCTTAAAAATACTGTGTGTGTGTGTCACACTTCAGTTAATGCTTGAGTTGGTTTCCACCATCGTGTTTAAATTAACTTTGGGAAAATGTCCATTTAGGATCCCGAGACTGAACTGGGCATGCAGGCTGGGATGAAACCGGGTCTGTCTAAAACTTAAATACGTCTACAGTAACTGAACTTGTTATCAGCTTTAAGCTTTCAGCCATCCTTATCATCTTTGATACACTTTGGGGATTTTGTGACGTTTTCACAACTCCTATTTAGACTGAGTCCAAAAATCTGGGTTAAAAAAAAAATCCTGTGTGGAGAGCAAATGAGCTGTATTTATAAACCTGGATGTGAATATTGGTAGTGTAAAGAAATCCTAAATGACCTTCCAGCTCAACTCTTCTCTCACCACCATGGATGGTGTTAGTGTCCACATCAGCGCAGATCCGTGAGTGTTTGGCTTTATTTTCCCCTCGTTTCTTCCTGACAATATCCGCCACATAATATTCTGTCCATGGGAATTCTAAACAGAACCGGAGACAAAGGGGCAGCCCCAGCAGAGTCCAACCCTGACTGGAAAACTCCCACAGGTGACTTTATCCAGGTGCATCCAGTGGAATATATTTCCTGGAGAACATTGTTGTCCAATGGAGAGACATCCTCTTGGATGTCCCCACCATGGTGGTCATTCTGGTCAAACTTGACCGAAAAAAAGACCTTATCAAATTCATGTTAAAAGTAAGTCCCCCATAAAAAATACTACCTGAGAAAAATCTCAAAAAATCTTCTGATATCAAATGCACTTCTGATTTAAAAACTATTTTCTGGCTATAAATCTAATGAGGTAATAAATATACAAATTAAAGTAAATGTTTGTATATTGACAAGTCAAATACTTTATCAGATAACAATCAACATTTTTTTTGATTGTCAGAATCAGTGTTTTATTTATCTGGCTGCCAATAAAAGTGAAATCGTTGTAAAATGAAATGCATGTTCTCATCATGGACTCCACACGAGTTTCGCCTCAGAAGTAAACTGACTCGGGGCGTGAATGCCAACAATTTCTTCCAAACCACACTGCTCAGAAGATGATTCATTTTTTCTAAACTTTGGAAAGACTTTTTTTTTTTTTTTCATCAGTTGTCATCAGCTCTTCTCTTTACCACAAAAGCCACGAAAGTCACGTCCTCTGATTTGTTGTGAGGGGAAACCCCTCCTCACATCACACCTGACTCTCTTTTTCTACCTCTGTCCTCCTCTCCGAGCTGCTGCTGATTTTGGGTGGGAATTTTTCTTGTAAAATACAGAATCACGTCAGTAAAGGTGAAGCCTTAGTCTGGACTGCAGATTACCAGAGGTGGAAAATATGAAGGTGCAGGTACAATTCTGAAGCCCTACTACTTTTCAGCATTTAGAGTCATGATGTCATTATGTGCCAAGTACATCTAAGAACATGTACTGTTCATCTGTATATACTGCAATGTCCATCCGAATGTTACAAAAGTTCTCTCACTTTCCTGCTCGAAAACTTTGATCTGCACACCAATTCATATGCTGTTGGATGACACCTGGCTGCAGTATACGTCGTAAACCCCACTCCCTCCATATTAACACATATTAACACTGTCGTTTGAAAGTACTTCTTATCGCGACAATGTACGATCAAGTGGTTTTTTTCTTATCACTTTGGTTTTAATCAGTCATTTGATTACATAAAGGGGGCAAAACTTTGTGATTGACAGCTGAGCTCTTGATAGCTGGCAGACTCAGCTTGTTTGGAGGAGCCGCGGCAAATAGAAGGAGGTTTTTCATATTCTATCTACCTTCAGGGCATCCAAGAGTGCCCCTCTGCAGGTTTTTTGTTTTGTTTTTTTTTCAACACGGGGGCACCAGAGATTGAGAGATTGCCTCCCTGCCCTCTATCGCCCGAGTCTGCCAGTGGATGAACGGCTGCGCTGACGTGACCTTGACGGCACAGACTGACCGCTGGACACAGACAACAGCACTTGTATGCATGATAATTGGGCTTCATTTTTGCACACTGGGAGAAAGTGGGGACGTGGCAGCCATTTTACTCTAACTTAGACCCTCTTAAAGAGATCAACTAATAACTGTGAAACATACAGAAGTATTTTCAGAGTGAAAACCTTTTAAAGTAGTTGCTGGCTATTTTTTCTTTAGTGAGCATGTAGGTAGGGGAGAGTTGGGATCTGACTCTGAGTTGCAACCACTGGTCCATCCTGTAAGCGTTTCTTTGCCCTGTTTCATTACATCATGAGGTGAGGGGAAGTCCCTGTGACTGGGGATGTCAGAATGATGTCACACTAATGGGACAACTGATGTGTCCACATACTTTTGGCTGCGCTGTGTCCAATTCTGACATAAATATGAGATTTAGAAGTTTGGTCTCTTTATACACAAGAAATAAATAAAAGTATCATTTTTTTGCTGCTGATGTCTGCTTTTATTTGAATGAACAAGAATGAGTTTGGAAACAAGAACCAATAAGTTAAATAAAGTTAAATAAAATACATTAAATTACCACAAATATAACTCAGTTAAGGGAGTGGAATGAGAAATGATCTGAAGTAACCCCTTAAATAAAAGAATAAATATGGAATGTAAAAATGTGTCTGAACATGTCACAGAAACAACTTATCTTATTATAAATACTTGTAAAAACAACAACGAGGGATCGACTACATGTTGAAATAAACACTAACTGAGATTATGCCAATGAGCGAGGGTGGGCTATTAGGGATCCAGGCGCTGCTATCGATCCTGTTTCCTCTCACTGAGCCCTGTTTCATTACATCATGAGGTGAGGGGAAGTCCCTGTGACTGGGGATGTCAGAATGATGTCACACTAATGGGACAACAGTAACAAAAATTTCATTCTTTCTTTCTTATTCTTATTTTATCAATTAACCCAAATTCCATTCTAAAAACCCCTGTTTTGTGGCAGGGTCATATTTTCCACAGAATGAACTGTAGTCACACCATCACCGAGGTTATCTTCTGGTTTGCCTAGAGAGACAGATTAACTTTCGATCTCACTGGCAAACAGTTCGGTCGCTCAGGCTGAACAAAGTTAAAGATGCAAGATCTCAACACCAAATGTTATTGTTAATATAATACATTATGATGGAATCCCCCCCGAGTCTGTCTAACGCAAATTCTCTCCATTCATAGCTTAATCACAAAATACTTCTCTATTCCATGTGACTGTTGGGACTGAAAGGGAATCACATTTTTAACTGATGTGTCCACATACTTTTGGCTGCGCTGTGTCCAATTCTGACATAAATATGAGATTTAGAAGTTTGGTCTCTTTATACACAAGAAATAAATAAAAGTATCATTTTTTTGCTGCTGATGTCTGCTTTTATTTGAATGAACAAGAATGAGTTTGGAAACAAGAACCAATAAGTTAAATAAAGTTAAATAAAATACATTAAATTACCACAAATATAACTCAGTTAAGGGAGTGGAATGAGAAATGATCTGAAGTAACCCCTTAAATAAAAGAATAAATATGGAATGTAAAAGTGTGTCTGAACATGTCACAGAAACAACTTATCTTATTATAAATACTTGTAAAAACAACAACGAGGGATCGACTACATGTTGAAATAAACATAACACTAACTGAGATTATGCCAATGAGCGAGGGTGGGCTATTAGGGATCCAGGCGCTGCTATCGATCCTGTTTCCTCTTCACTGAGCCGAGGATGAGTGGGCGTGGCCACACTGGTGGTCAATCAGAGAAGCTGCCTGGTAGATCTCCTTGAACTGAGCCAGAGCTTTTCTCTGAATCACGGGGTCTTCCACCTGCGGGGACAGAAACGCTCGTCATTTGTTCCGTCCAAAAGGTTAAAAACACAAAAACAGCTCAATGCTTAAACAGACTCCTGATCAGTTTTGAAGCATATTAACAAAAGCCAGCCCAGGTTGCCATTTCACATCACAGGGATGTTTTTATTGGCTGTGTTGCTTTGCTGTCCATTTCAGCCCTGTTTTCTTGAAATTTCTGGTTTTGATGTGTGCTTTTTATTTTATTTTTTTATTATTTAGCAGCATCTAACGCTACGATCATCTGCTTCTTGGTCCCTCTAGTCTTTGAGTTTCCTCTTGGCGCAAACGGGACAAACTGAAGGAATTACAAACCAAATTCCAAAAAGTTGTGACATAAAATGTGAATTAAAACAAAATACACTTATTTGCAAATTGCTTTTCAACCTATATTCAACTGAATTTAGCATAAAGACAAGATAACTAATGTCCCGGAAATATGCAAATATTCTGAATTTGATACGTTCAACATGTTCCAAAACATTTTTGACAGGGGAAGAAAAGGGGGAAAGAGGTGAAATGCTGAAAAACAGCTGCAACATTCGACAGGTAAGTAGGTTAATTGGTAACAGGAGCAAGTACCATGTGTGGATGAGTTCCAATGTTCAGCTTTGTGAAAGACTGCGTGCCTTAATAGTCCAGCAACGTTTCTCCAAGTGCAATTACTAGGAATTTAGAGATTTCACCATCTGCAGTCCATAATATCATCAAAAGAGTCAGAAAATCTGGAGGAATCTCTGTACATAAGGTGCAAGGCTGAAAACCAATGATGAATGCCTGTGACCTTCGACCCTTCAGACAGCACCGCATTAAAAACAATCATTCTCTGATGAATATAACATCGTGGACTCGGGAACACATAGGAAAAACTATTGTCAGTCAACATCCAGAAACTCCGCCCACTTCTCTGGGCCTGAGCTCATCTGAGACCGACTGACCCACTGTGGAAAAGTGTCCTGTGGTCTGACAATGTCCACTTTTCAAATTGTTTTAGGAAATGGGTAACTTGCACATCTATAAAGGCACAGATAACGGTTTCGGAGCAACATATGCTTCCATCCAGACGACATCTTTTTCAGGGACGTCCCTGCTTCTTTTAGCAAGACAATGAAGCCACATTGTGAAGGGTTACAACAGCACGGCTTCACAGTAAAATAGTGCAGGTATAGAGTGGCCTGTGTGCAGTCCAGGCCTGTCAAAATGTACGGCGCGTTATGGAGCACAAAATATGACAACGGAAACCCCTGTTGCTGACTGTTGCGCAACTTGAGATTTACATCAAGCAAGAATGTGTAAGAAGTCCACTTTCAGTACGTCAACAATTAGTGTCTTCAGTTCCCAAACATGAACTGAGAGCTCTTAGAAGAAAAGGTGAGGTAACACAGTGGTAACCGTGCTCCTTTTTTGGAAAGTGTTGCGCGTATCAAATTCAAAATTTGTGTTTTTGTCCCTCCCAGAAAAACAATCAAGTTAATCATTTCGAGCATTCAGTATCTCGTCTTTGTGATGAATTCAAAAGAATATGGAAAAGATTTGAAAATCACTGTATTTTGTTTTTATTGACATTTTACACAATTTTCCAACTTTTTTGGAATTGGGTTTGCTGAACTAACGCTGCATTCGTGTGATGTTAGAAAGTCGGGGGTTTTTCATCCAAAACATGGTTAAATTCACAGTCTTTAAAGAAGAACTTACCCAACATTTACTTTTACCCATCGTTTTTATGCATTTATACAGTCAAGTCTGCAACTTGTGTGGTAAAATTATTCCAGAGTTGCCAAGTTGTTTTTCTGACATGAGAGGCTGTACGTGGGAATTTTCCCAGTAGGAAAGTTTTTATTCAGATGATTCCGACATCACATGAATGCAGCATAATCCATGTTTTGGATATTAACCTGCACCATTAATGACTGTATCCAAATTAAAAATAAATAAAGGACCTTTTCCAACACGCCAAGTGGTGAGTGAAAGTTTTCGTAACACACATCATTGATACAGCTGTAATTTCCACTTTGCTAACAGTTAGCTGACTGTGGCACTACTGCACTGATTCCAAATGACGTCACGTCTAGGAAGTTTTGGCTTCATTTTTGTCCAGTGGGAGGAAGTTCAGAGTTCAAAGGTGTAACCTACCTCTATCTTGTTCAGCTTGCTGATCATGTCCTCCCTGTCCTGGTTCAGGTGGCTGAGGTGACTCTTCACCCTCTCCATCATCTGCTGGAGCTTCTGCAGCGTCGTCTCCACTGCAGGCCGGTTGGGCTCGGGCACCTGACCCAGGAGAGTCTCAGCATTGTCATGGAGCTGGTTGTGGCCATGCTGCAGGATGCTGGAGAAGATGCGCATGTAGACGCCCAGGGTAATATTCATGAGCTGCACTTTGTCACTTCTCTGTGGAAGAAAAACAGGGGATGCCAAAATGTCAGCATGCAGGCCTTAGAGTAAATAGTTTCATGTATATTAATCATTTAAAACAAGAGTTATATATCAAATATTTATAAATGGAAAAAGGTCCAAAGGAACCTGTCTTTATCAATAAAACAAACTTTAGTTACACAGCAATTTTCAAACGAACTAAAATGCTTCACAGAATAAAAATGAAACGGGTTTCATTTGCAGACTAAAAACACCTAGTTGAGATGATTAAATGAAAATAATGAAAGATGACACAAACATTATGAATGCAGTTAAAAATACAAATATGAACATCTACACAATTCTAACAAATCTCATGATACTCAAAGTAAATATAATTCTATGAGCTCATCAGAATGTCTGAAGTGTAAAGATAGCGGCGGTGCATATAGTGATCTTATGTGGGTTATGAGTAGTTAAACTTCTAAATACACATAATTTATTCGGATTAGACCCCAACTATAAACACAAGATTAGACAATACCGTCTCGCAATGTTTCACCCCACATTTTATCCGTATCCATTTTGTGTACCTGGCACGAGGTGTTCATCCTCTGGATGACAAAGTTGAAGATGGGTTTCGTGATGATGTCTGACTGCGTCAATTTCTGAAAAACACACAAGTTTGGGTTTATATATCAAACAATACAACAACTATACTCAGTGTTACAGTAACTGTATTCTGTCTCTGGCTTTGGAAACCTATGAAGTGTTTAAAAGTTATCAGGCCATACCGTTAAAGACAAATTCATAGTTTGCAATGTTTTCATTTAATTCAGTAATTTAGTTTTTAGTTATGTTTTTGACTCCCGCCTCTGTAATTACATTTGTACCATTAGAATAAACAAAATGATATGCTTTACCCTGATTTTGTCTTTTGTGTGCATAACATTCAGCTTTCAAGATTTTAAAGCTGTACACTGGTTTTAAATTGTTTCAGCACATTGTGAATATTCCAATCATTACTCGTGTTTCTTGTCAGTATTTTCTCTATAATAGACAAAACCAAGCAGATCACAACTCTACAATCGAGAAAACAGTCAATAATATGCCACACTAAAGTTTTATTTTTAGTTCCATAGCAAGAGAAACCTAGGAAGTGACACTATAGCAGAGAAAGAGGGATTTCTCAGGTTTACTGCTACCAGGAATCTCTAAAAGCAGTCCTGTTCAACCCATTAAAATGCAGACTATAATGCAAGGATTAGATCAAGATGTGAACAAAACCTAAGAAATCAAAGGATCATTGCAAGAAACCAATATCAGCAAATAATCCATAACTGGCAGGTTTTAATCGTTGATGTTATCAACAAGACGGACTCGAGAAATGGAAACCAAACAACGACCAAAAAATTAACACAGCAGATCAAACATTACAACTACATCCAGTCCTACCGATATTCATGAATAGCCGTATCTAAGGTTCTGTTTGTGTGGGTCTCTCTGTCATCCAGGTTGAGATAGTTTTGAGTGTTTCAGTTGAAGGCATCTAGACTGGAAGTTCAACTGAAGCACTTAAGACATGTGTCTAAGGTTACTTACTAGATCATGTGCTGCAGCATGAACCAAATTAAATGGCAGAGACAAACGTCCTTTAATTTTATATGGGACCTTTTGAGCCTCTGTCGAACTGTAAATGAAGTCAAATTCCTAAATATTTGTCAGATTTAAGGGATTTCCTTGTCTTTATCTTAAGTTTTGATTTTCAAAAAAGTTGTAATGCAAATAAACAGAGATGCTGTCTTATCGTTACGATGTGCTGTGGATATCTGATCGTAAAGAGGAATCGATTTGTCACGTCATTATCATTCAATTACAGTTAATTAAAATTAGCATTTAACTTTAACTTTCAGATACAGGATTGAAACAAGTTTGCATGTATACTTCACTCAGAAAATTACATACTGTAAATGATAAATAATAAAGTTAACTATAAGTAAATATAGATTAAAATGAAAGTGTGCATCACTGTGGAGGATGTCTGTGATTTTAATGCAGTGCAATTTACTTGTAGATCACTGAGGCCTTCTCATAAGTGATGCAATTATTTAAAATATCATCCAATTCTTTAAAAAACTCCTAGTTTGCATACTCATCCATAAGCCTACACTCAAACTTTAACCTGTAAAGTAAGCAGTTAAACATTGGATCTTAAACAGAGCCCTGTGGGACTCCACAGTCAAACTTACCAGCACATGTGCAATGGACCTGTGGTTTTGTTCCAGCTTCTCAGAGATGAACTGGAAAGGACTCCCAGATGCAAACACAACTCCCAGTAAGAGCAGTGCACACATGGAACCATAGTGTGAAGACATATTTAACCGCGCTGATACCTTTGATTAAATCAAGGCTGAGGACCTTAAGAGTGTGAAGATGCGCTCTTGTCACTGATGCGCTCTGTTGACCCAGAGGTTCTTTATATACAGCTGTCTGCATCCCTTATTCTGTGTGTGTGTGTGTGTGTGTGTGTGCGTGTCTGTATGTGCATGTGTACAACCCTGTGGTCTGTGGGCTTGCAGCAAAAGCACCAGAAATCAGCAGCAACCAATAGTTTTCCTCTAAAACGAACTCTGCTGCTGCTAAACATGCACTCACAGGAGACTCCCTGGTCAGGTTTCCATTTACTTCCATCCACCGAACACACATACACACACACACAAGCCCCAAGTGAGTTGGTCAGAGTGGTTGGATGGAGACCAGTTCGCCAGCATGTACGTGCAAACCTGCGTGTAGAAGTGCACACTGAGCAAACCAAAACCAGTCATGACAGTCAGATCACCTATGTGTGTGTGTTCCAGGGGTGCATAAACGAGAGCGCTCAGAGAAATGATAAGTAAAAATCAGTGAAACAGCAGCAGCTGAACTGATGGTTCCTGCAGTCACCTGCAGCCACTAACGGTTGGATGTTATGTACCCTTTATGATTAATAAACCAGGCTGAAGATTAAAATGTACCTTTTACAGAAAAAGCTTCAAATTGTGGATGTTCAACAGTGAAAAAAATGGCTTAAAGAAATGATCTTTCCACATTGAAATGTCTAAAAACCTTTCAACCTTTACGATATGTTAAGTCGAGTTGTGTGCATATCTTATTCTAAATGTTTTCCACAATTTATCAAAACTGCAAAATCAATCATTTTAGCAGTTTGTTTCATTTGTTCGCTTGTCTCTGTGGCTGGAAAAGACTCAGACAGTGCGGAGGGAACGTGAATGAAAGCTGAAAAATGACCATGTTGGAGTCACATCTCAAAGATTTTCACAAAGACCAGTGCTGCTGGTGTCTTTTAAACCCTGTCGTGTTTTACATCCTAGTTTTGATATTATTCATGTATTTAACGCACTTTTAATTTCAATGTTATGGCTGGTCCGGGTAAAGTGTATTTCCTGCGATCCGCTGTTTGCTCTTCAAATGCAATGTAGTTTGTGTTAAGCCACAGTGACCATGTGAAACAAATAAAAGGGTGTCACCGCATCACTAATGATCTCATGAGCAGTTATTCCAAAAGTCATCTACCCACCCTGGTTACTCTTGATTTTCATTCTGAAAGTACACTGACCTTCACAGCACATCAGGGTTAGGAGTTATTGATGGGCATTTGTAAGCCTCTCTTGATGGAACTAAGCTAGCTAGTAGCTTCCCCCTGCTTTATGCTAAGCTGAGCTAAACACGGGCCTAGTGTATTTTGGACTGGTTGTTGCATTGAGATGATCATGCAGAGGTGTTTAAGTGTCATAACCGCCAATGTGAGCACAGTTATATTCATAGTTTCACTCTTTTTACATTACATTACACTCACTTAACTTTCATCCAAAAATTGCACTAAGAAGATATAGAGTGCTCTCAATCACAAATGCGACATAGAAGCATGATAATGAGATGTAAAGTATCTATATTTTCTCTTGATAAAAATAAATTGTACCTCCAAAAGGAGGAGTATTTGTCAAACAGCATGTTTAAACCATTGACATGTAAAAAGATGGCTGCCGTGTCTCCACTTACTCCCACTGTTCAAAATGTACGCCAAAATATCCCAGTTCAAGTGCTGCCATTTTAAGCTGGTGATGCATTTGGTGCCAGACTCTGTTCAGCAGCGACCAAAAAGTAGAGTTGCACTGCTGCGTTCCCGCTCATAAAGCCGCCTGTCCAATCGGAAGCAGAGCCTAGCTGTCAAGCACAATGTTTGACCCCATTTTTATAGCATCAAATGCATTAAAAACAAAATAATGAGGGGGAAAAAAAGAGCTCTTGAACAGTTTAAAACCTCAGTGTGATAAGAACTACAGAAAGTGACAGAAACCATCTTTAGTCTGAGTTTTGAGTCTAAATTTTAATATTGAAAATTAAGCTTTCTGAAATACTGCCACATCTGCAATCCTTTATAATTCAAGGGTCAGAATGTAAACCGTATCGTTACATTTTTGGTTGAATAATCAAATAAACCAAGGAAAGTAATGACCAAGACAAACCCCGCTTTGTTTTATCATCCATAAGGCACAACACATTTTTGTCTTCCCTGCAGAAACCATTATCAATTACAAAATATACCCCGTATTTCCGTATAAAGTGGTATCCCCTTTATCATGGGAATGAAATGTGGCGTACGGGCTGATGTAAATGTGGGTGTAGATTTCTCTGTGCGTGTGGAAACATGGCTGCTGGAGGTAAAAGTGTTACTGTCATCGCAGCAGGAAGAAGCATGGCTGCATCATCACCTCTAGTGGAAACGCCACCACAAGGCGTGCATCATCGCAGGAGGAAGAAGAATACCTGAATCATCATTGCGGACAGAAATGCCATTGCTATGACTAGGAGAATCATTTCTATGTTTTTTTCCCCGACTAACTACATCTGGCCTTGAATCCAAATCAGTTTTTATACATGATACAGCAGCAAAACACACAGTTGAAGTAAAAAAAAAAAAAACAAAACAGATTAAATGTGCTGCAAACTTCTCAAGTGACAGTTCTTTAATGTTCATTGCTCGCCGCTGTGATTGAGTGACCGTGGCAACAACAGGCAAACACCAAACGTGGCTCTGGTAAAGGTTGAAGTGTAATAGCAACCATTTTAAACCAATCACAACATCCACCTTCAAAGGCTCATGAGAACTAGCTTGATGTCAGAACTGAAGCGTTTCTGGGCACGCAGAAATCTTTATCTACAGACTTTAGAGGTGGATAATATCGTATGCTGAAAATATGTTCTGCATTTCCCTTGGAACCTCTCTGATTTCTGGAGTATCCCAACCAAAGTGATCACACTTCGTCAGACGCTCTGATTGGTTCTTTTCTGGGAACTTAAAACTAGAGATTCAGACCCTGAACAGATTCTGAATAGCAGAGGGGGGCAGAAAATTAACTGGGTAGGAGGATTTTTTATTTTTTATTATTTGCATTTTTGCATTCATTCTGACTTGCTATGCAATCACTGGAATTGCCTCCTACTGGAGTGTAGCAAGATCGCAGATTGAAGGCGCTTCTGCATCGGCCTCATTTTTGAGGACTGGAAACTTTCCATTTCATGTGGATCTTTAAACAAAAAAGGTTTTTATTTGCTTTTTAAAAACAACTATAATAATATTGGTGGTAAGGATACGGATGATTAAAGGCTGAATTTTCAACTCCCTCAACTTCAGAGCGCTTTAAAATGAGTCTCAGCATTGCTTTTAGGTGAAAAGCAAGTTATATTCCCCTGGAGAACATAAACGTACATCACCATATCATCATAGTTAATGCTTAATGAAAAGAAAAAGGATACAGCTTTAATTGAAGATTGACAAGCATATTTTTTGTATAAATTTTAAATGCTGTGAAGATGCATCAAAGATTTCTAAGTGATCTCACACACGCACAAAAACACACATATACACACACACAATGACTGTTGACCTTCTGTGAAAATGTTCATCAACTGGAATTAAATGGAATTAAATGGTTGTAAAAGGTTTCCCTTCTCTGTGTTTCCTAGAAAATCTAAGCTTTTTTGCTTCCTGTCTTCCCCGCCATCAATATAAACATTACACACACGCACACCACATCCTCTGCCATGTGGTAAAGACTTGAATTTCCCACCTTCAAACAGCCCCCTCTGATTGGATGATCACATCAGCTTTAACTAGCTTCAGCTGACTTGTTATCAGTTTATGCTAAAATAATGATGTTTCTAAAATAATATACTTCACTCTACATGGAAAGCAGCAACATTAATACCATAGTTCACATCACATGTGATCAAAAATCATATTTGATATGTTTGTTTATGCATTTATTACTTCAAGTCTACAACTCGTGTTATAATGTTATCCCCAGGTTGGTTTTCCAACTTGATAGGCTGCTCATGTGAATTCTCCCATAGGGGAAGTTGTATTTCTCCTACACTCCTGCGCACCATGTGTGCTTTCAGTTATTCAATACAAGCCAAAAGGTTTATATATAGTCCATTTTTTTCATTTCTATTTAATTCTATGTAATATGTTTTTTACTGTGCACTTCTCTATGGCTTATAGTGTGGTTTTAATAAGATTAGATCAGATAAGATAAGACCTTCTTATCTGAATTTAAAGCTATGTTAATACATGTTTGACCACGTTGGAGAAGGTTTACTCTGACAGGATCTGATGGACTGAACAGTTGCAGTTCCACATCCAGCAGGACGTTTTTGTTCATCCAGTGAACATCACGGGTTCTTGACTTCTGGTTTGGTGTCCGCTTATTTATGTCATTTATTTAAGTTTAGAGTTCATCCAAAGGAAACATGTTTTAATGTTCCAGTTTAGCCATGTTAGCTAAATCGCCTCAGAGAAAAGTTCCACTCTGGTGTTTGTGTTCTGAGCTAAAGGAGGCTAAAACTGTCATTTTCGTCTATTCTCGCCTCAGTTGTTCTTCCTGAGCAGCAGTAATGTGACTCTGCTGCAGTGGAGCTGATTCATCGTGGACACGGTGACAATGATGCTTCAGCTCAGTGGTGTGTCAGCGCGTGGGGGCAGGAATTCACTGTGAGCGGCCGCAATTTGTCCCAATGACTGTTTCCATGCACAGGTGAAGTGGCCAATCAGCATCACTCAGTTCTGAGTGAACGGTTCCTTTATTCCTTCCACTCAGAGAAATTCATAGAAAAACTTCATACGCCTCATCAAATATTTTGTTTCCTCTCCACATTCCTGGATTTTCAGTTTCCTTTTTCCTCCTCTTTCATTTTATGTGCCCTTTATTTTCCTTTTCCTTTATAATTTGTCTCTTCTAATTTTAATTTGCATCCATATCTCCACTCCCATTAAAGATATCATTTACTCTCGTTTCATTCAACATCTCTCCTTTCTTTTTGTTTCCTCCACTGCTTTGATTCCCTCTGTTTTCTTTTTTCATCCTTCTTTCATTCTCTCCCTTTCTTATTTGTTCATTCAAATAACATTTCCTGTTGAGACGCGTCACTCTTCATGTATTGCTGTTTTCCCAATCTTGACCAGTAGAGGGCAACAAAACTCCAAAGTCACAGTTTACCGTTTAGAAACCAACGTCACTCTTCAGTCTTCTGGTAAAAGTCTAGTTTACTTCAGTCTTACAAATTCACATTAATATAGATAAAATAATCTATATAAAACTAAATTCCTTCATGTTATTGTAAAATCCAATATATTACAGTTTCAAGTATGTTTAATACGTCACCGAATACTCAAATACAATAAATATTTTTGGAAAAATAACTTATTTTGTAAATAAAGCTACATTCAATGCACGAATCAAAATTTAAAATAACCAGTGCTTCTGCAGCTTAGAAATCGTTGTCATGACAACGATGATGACAATACTGATGAAGATAATGAGGGTGTTCATGATGATGATGATGATGATGATGATGATGGTCTACAGGATGCGATGCTGTGTGAGCTCGGCAATCCATCCGAGGACGAAGGTGAACTCTCTGACGGCCTTCACTGTCTGTTCCTCTCTCCTCTGCAGACAGCCAGGTACAGAAATACTTCACTTAACTCAATATAACGTGACACTACTCTGTAGTACGGTCACGATACAGAACGTAAATACATAAATAACATAAAAATAGATTAATCACATCTGACATTAAGTCTATAAGTAGTGTTATATACTACTAATTTTACATTTTTCCACTGTGGTTTTTCTCTGTGGTATTAAAGCACTTTGAGTAGAAATAGCAGCACATCAGTTGCAGATGTAGTAGCCACCAGTACAAGTATTACACTATAGTATTAAGTACCAGTATTGCTGAGTCACACTGGCAGCAGAAGCAGTAATTGTATGGTACTGTACTGTATTGTATTGTACTTGTACTTCAACAAGCAGTTGAAGTAGTAATGTCTATAATGTACTATGGTTGAAGCAGCAGTAGTAACAGAAGTATTAGTAGCAGTATATGTGCCAGTGGCAGCTGTAGTTGCGAAAGACACAGATATTTACCCGATTTTTGAGTTTCCTCTTCAGTTTCTTGAATTCTTTCAACCATTTTAAAGGTTTAGAGGAAGAAACCTGCACATAAAGAACACAAAACAGACAGTCAGTGTGTATATGTGCTCTTTGTATTACTAACCATGTTATGTACTTACAGACGTTTTGTGCAGTGTACTCTAGTGTTGCAGTGTCTATTTGTGTACTCACGCAGTGTGTCAGTTTTTATTGTGTACTCATGCAGTGTTTCAGTGTGTATTTGTGTACTCACACAGTGTGTCAGTTTTTATTGTGTACTCATGCAGTGTTTCAGTGTGTATTTGTGTACTCATGCAGTGTGTCAGTCTGTATTTGTGTACTCATGCAGTGTGTCAGTGTGTATGTGTGTACTCACGCAGTGTGTCAGTCTGTATTTGTGTACTCATGCAGTGTTTCAATGTGTATTTGTGTTCTAACGCGGTGTGTCAGTGTGTATTTGTGTTCTAACGCAGTGTGTCAGTGTGTGTTCATGTACTCACGCAGTGTGTCAGTGTGTGTTGCAGTCGGTACAGCAGCTGGTTGTAGTGGAGGGGCAGGAGCTTCTGGATGACCTCACCACTGAACACACTTTTCTGATAGACATTAATCACTTCCTGCAGCTCCAGCCAGCCAATCGCTCGCTGAGGAGAAAACATGTCGAATACATATTGATGGTTTCTGTCATGTTACGTAGTTATTATCACTCTAATGTTCGTATGTTCGCTTGTTCATTTTTCTGGTCAGTTTGGTTTTTGTTAGTTATTTGATGCTGTAACCTAGGGGTTCGGCATCGTGATTGACAGCTGGATCATGCTCGTGATTGGCCAGCTAAGTGTACGGGTAGGAAATTGACACTGCTAACCCAGAAAGAATACACAAGAAGAACATGTTCCTGACTCCGAATTGCACACTCGGCTGGAATGAAATGTGGGAGGTGCCTGAGAATCGCAGGTTTGTCATGTTTGTGAGAGTAAACTCCCGCAGGAGAGGTGAGCGAAGGTTTGTGTTCAATGTCAGGTTAGACCGATTGATTTAGACTGGAAATGGGGACATGACATGTGGTTGTGGTTGAGGTAAACCGAGCGGACACCATCACAGCTGGAAGCTGAAACCTCTGCAAAACATTGACTTCCACTTGTGATCCTCAGCCCCAGAATCCCCTCAAAAAGAGATTAATGTTCTTTAGCGATATGTGAGTGATGGTGAGCTTTTTTTTCTACAGCATACCATACGACATTTTGCTACACTGAATTAATAGACAGATTAACAGACAGTTTACTGACCGCAGGACAGTAGGTGCAAAAGTTGGGCAGCAGTCGCCTGGATACTTTTTCTTCTTTCTGCAGATAAACACATTAAAGTCATTAGTGTTATACTGATGGAACTGCCTAATGTTTTTAACATCTGCACATAGACTTAAAGGAGAACTCCGGTACTTTTCAAATGTGTTGCTGTGAATTCCATTAAATATGTTATAGCAGGTGTCCGACTATAGTGAAAAACGCAGGTGTTTTGGACTATGAAATGAATGTTTCTGCTTCCTGTCACTGACCAGAGCTAACCAGACCATGACCAGTGAATAACTGAAGAGGCACTGTTTACCACTCTTTTCTGATGTCTACAAAGACAAATTAATTCACGGATATTTATTCTAAACTATTTATCCCATGCTGGGGTAATCTGTTAAAACTGGGCTTGTGTAACTTCTCAGTGTAAGCAACTCTGCGGCCCCTCCCCTTCATGTTCATGTTCATGCTTTGTAGCTCCGCCCTTTTGATATGTCAGTCTTCCGTTTTCTTATAGCTTGTGTATATGCAGTTGTTAATCGATGCTGGAAAAGCAACTTCTGCTGCTGGGATGTCCACCATTGTATTGGCCTCTCGCCATCTATGGGGACATGCACACACACCTCGACCTTTGTAGAACAGCCAATAGGAACACTCTCTGTGTAATGACCTGTGATTGGCTGAGAGGTACGATCACAGGGTAGTAAAGCCTGAATACAGAAGAAGTCTAATCTTTCTCAGACCCCTAGAATTATTCTAAGAAGTACCACAAAATGTAAATACACTTTACATGCAGTAATAATATTACCATTCTTTGATTTACAGTTTGTTGGCAGTGAAAACGGTTTGGTTTTTCTGCATCCTTCAGCTGTGAATTAATCAGTTTTCAGAGTCTTTGACCTGATCGGGACCATTGATCAGTTGGTCACTCTTCCCTTCAAACCAAACACGCTCTTTTATTAACGCTGTTGTGAAACTGTATTGCCTTTCAGCTTACAAGCAGTTTCAGCACTTTCATTTTGGAGGAAGAGATTATCCAATGTTGATTATTGCTATCTGATTGACTCTCACCCAAGCTGAGATTGATTAAGAGAAACTAATCCTTACTTGACATTGCTGACAATAACTGACAGGATTCGCAGACAAATCAATAATTGTTATTATTGATATTTCAAAGAAGTAAACTTATTGGCAATTCAAGTTTGTGTCCTGGTGAGCGGATCAATCTGCAAAAGTTGACCCGAATGACCTGAACTAATGACAGATCATCTGCGGTCAATCTCCAGTCTGTCAAGCATTCATTGATCATCAGTTATTGATCTTACCGGCAGCTTCTTGATCAGCTGTGTGGTGCGCCTCCACAGGTCTCGGATCAGCTCGGCCGGGATCTCCTGCCGGCAGGAGGCGCCGCTTTCGTGCGCTGCGCTCGTGGCGATGATCAGAGCCAGAGCAGATGCCCTGATGAGGAGGAGGAACATCTTGGAGTGTGGCAGGCACTCCTCTCTGCTGCTCTTATACCTCCTCCTCCTCCTCCTCCTCTTCCTCCTCCTCCCTCTCACAACACTGGTCTCACTCACCCCACTTGGTTTTTTTCCTGGTTCAGAATTTCATCAGTAGAATTTCCTGGGAGTATCTCAGCTGATGTCACCTTCTCTTTCTCCCCTCATTCTTTCCTTCCTTCTCCATTCCTCCCATGCTTTTTCTCCTTTATTTAGTCTCTCCTTTCTGTTTTTTTCTCCATTCTCTATTTGTCTCCTGTCATCCCTGTCACTCCTTTTCTCCACTGTCTTCTTCTTCTTCTGCTTCTCTCCTCTTTCCTATTTTCCTTCTCTTCCTTTATCCTCTCTTTCTACATTTTCTCTTACTTGCCCCTCTTCTTTTTTCCCAGTCTTCCTACCACCAGGAGCCTGTTTTCTATCCTCTTCTCCCTCTCTTCATTTGTATCGTTCTCATTTCATATCACCTCCTCTCTTGTTATTTCTGTTATTTCCTGTTCTTTCTATCCTTCCTTTCCTCCCTTCATCCGCTTATCTCCTTACTTATATTTTCTCCTCTCGTGTCCTTTTATCTAATCTTTATTTTCTCCTGCTGTATTTGCTCTTCTCCTTCCTTCATTACCCTCCTCAGCCTTTAGTTTTCTCTTCTCTTCCCTTCTTTCCTCTTCTGCTCTTTCTTTCTTTATTTCCTCTTTTCTTATTTCCTAGTTTCTTGCTCTCTCTCTGTTTATCTTCTCCTCCATTCTTGGCCCGATTTCTCTTACATTTCCTTTCTCTTTCCTCCTCATTTTTCTACTTTTCCTTTCATCTTTTCTGTTTGCGCGCCTCTTTTTTCTGTATTCCTCCCTTTTCCCTCGTCTTTTCTTTATCTTTAATAGATTTCTCTCTTTTCTCCTCCTCTTCTCCTTGTCTTCTCCCCTGCTCTGTCCTCCTCTCTCTCTCCTCAGCCTGGCGGCGATGACACCACTTCCTGTCGGTGTCCATGGGTTTGGTTTTCGTGTTTGTCATCATTAGATACGCAGTCAGATAAAACTAGGTTGTGGCGTCGAGTGACGTGGCCAAGTAAAATGCTGATGCTGTATATTTTGTTTTCCACCTCGATAGGTTTCGGAAAGCGCCAAGTCAACGTTCAACCCAGATTTCAGAAGGTACATGGCTGCTGACGCCATAAAAGAAGATGACGAACCCCTGCAGCTTCTAAGAACGTTCCTAAGTGTGTGTGTGTGTGTGTGTTAGCAGTGGTTCCTGGAAGCCAAAACATTAATCAGGTCAAGCCCCACATCCACGGTACATCCACCTACGGTCAGGAGTGATTTCTGTCACGTCGCTCTGCAGTGACTGAAAAGTCAGATGCATGCTGGTCCACGCAGACCTGCTACAGGGCTACAGTGACACATATAAAAACCTTCTGGAGGGGCTCTATAGCAGCACATAAACAATGAAACTTTAAGTATGAATTGTAATTACCCTTTAACGTGACGTCCGGGCACCTTTAGCAGCAAGTCTTTGTGGTGTGAAGAGGCCGACAAACATGACAAGCGGCTGATTCCATCCAGCGATGTTCTCCGCTGGCCCTGCACTCACATTGTTCCAAGCCCCGTCGGACTGAGCACCGTTGCTTTTTCTACATGTATCATCACCTTAAGAGAACATGACTGCAACTTTACTGAGTTTGTGGCTTATCGGGAGTCTTTTGTTCAGATGCAGCCCACTTACATTTGCAGATTTGTCAATTATGCGATGTGATTTGCAGAGAGGGAGGCCTTCAGATATATTGTCCTGTCCACATTGTCCACACCCACGCTTGTGCTCGAGCATTAGCAACTGTACCGTGCTGAAGCACACCTCTTCCAGAATGTTCCAGGGCCAAGGAAGGGTATTGGTACGGAGCGCTCACATTGTTGAAATGATCCACATCCGGTGAGTTAAACCTATACGGCCTAGTGTGAGTGTGCCCCGTTGTTTTACCTCGAAACATGCCTGGATATCCCTTCAAAGGTTCACTGTTAGCTGGTGATCAGTCTGAAAATGATGAAATTATAGTAAATTTAGGGCTGGGATGATGCGCTTTTGTCCAGATTTGATGGTATAATTGCGTGCATGGTTCCCAATTCAAGTATTGTGATTTGATACCATTGATTATCCTGATTTTCTTTTCCTTCTTAACAAAAGAAGGTAAATCACCCACTAATAGAGATAATTTATCACAAGTCATATTTCCAAAAACGATGCACGTCAATTAGACTTTGACATTTATTTCAGCTACCTAGAAAAGTGGTACTTTAGAGGTGCAAACTGAGAGGCGTGTCCCCCATTTTCCACTTTCAGCTGCTCTTGGCTCACCTCAGCGCACTTTGGCCATTTTTTAAAGAAACAGATAAGAAGTTATGTTGTTACCATCTGCCCTGCCGTGACAAATACACAGACGTATTTTACTTACGTCAATTTATAAAATTGTCCATTAAAAAAACAAATAAAATAAAACAAACAAACAAATAAAAACGATACGTCATTTAATTTCTTCGCCGCCCCCAATTAAATTGCTGGATTGCAAACATTTTCACACCACATTTCCTTTATTTTACAGAATTATCTTCTGTACACAATGTGTGAAGATTTACAAGAGTTTTTACAAATTTGTTCAGGTTGGCCGAGTAGGTGGAGCAAAAATGATAGAAGCTGATTTATTTATTTAATCTGACTCCACTGTGTTCCTCCTCCATCGTCTGTCCAGTGATTACTGGCACTATCAACAAGTTTATTTTAGGGTTCAGTTGTGCGGTCGGATAAAAGTAGGTTGTGGTTATGTTGACTTTTAAAGGGAAACAGTGACTCGGCAGGTTTTGTCCTCCACACAACAGTTTTCAGAGCTGCTGACCCATATAACAGAAAGTTCATTTCTACCGGTCAACCACTCGTTTCCCATTCGATCCACCACGTCTACTTCATGCACTGGCTCAGACTTTATGAAGTTCACCGTAAGAGCAAAAATACATATTGTTGGTTTAATGTAATACTTTTAAAAATAATATTCTTTCTCATTTCTTCCCTGTTTTGCTCTTTATCCATCTAAATAGTTTTGGTGCGAGTCCCCTGGTCATGTGAAGCTGATTTTAGTGCCCCTCCTCTGTACCAGCATCCCCCAGGGGTCTATCCTGGGTCCTTTTCATTTCCTGTTTATAGATAGAGTCATCATCACATAATTATCATTGGCTCATTCTGTCTGTGATGAAAACAACAACCCTCATTTAATTGCCTTGATTAAGAACTATGGGATAGGTCAGGTTCAGACTGACCTAGTGCCGAGAAGGCAGTGCAACTGATATTTCTTAATCTAAGGCAGACATCTACACAGCTGATATCTCCAAAACTATGCAAGTCACACTTGAACTGTTTCTGTGGGCAAACGACACAACAGGTAAGATAGTGTTAACACATTTTTTTAAACCTCTGCAGTGTCACCTTCGAACTTTAAAAGCATACAGGAACTTCTCCTCCAGTAGTACCTAATGAACGTCACCATGACCATGAACATGAGGTAGGCCATTAACAACCGAAAGTAAAAAAAAAAAAAAAAAGTAAAATTTCCGCGTTGATAAAGTTCAGACTTCTTCATGTGGTGTGACCTGAATTTGGAAAGCACTGATGTGACTCCTTTACTGGCTGTGAGCTGCAGTTTTCCCACGAGGAGCTGAGGTTACACTTTAACATCCCTTTTAATGATGGGTGGGACTTCACAGCCTGTTATTGCATCATCGCTGAACATTAACAAAACTGTGGATCGCAGGCCGACGTCACCACAGGCACAAATTATGATTCTATACAACAAAAGCAAACGTGCTGATCAAGGAAATGTAACTGTTCCTGTAAACATATTGAGGAAGTGTTCATTCATAAAGTTAATGTATGAGGTAATGCACAAAAATGTTAACGCTACACACAACGTCAGTAAAATATTCACTGAGATTACGTTTAAGAACATCCAGGTTTCATTATCAATATATATTTTCTGGACAAGATTAAGGCTCAGAATATGTGATCGCCACAGCCGACGTGTGTTAAAACCTGTATTCATCAGACAAAAACGCAGAAGCAGAAGGAACAAGTGCAGCTGAATCTTGAGTCTGAGCGGGTGAAGCCCCCTGAGAGGGTCTCGTCAAGGCTCACCTTCCAGCTGCTGTCCGGTCAACACGGCCAGGCTAAAAATAGATCCTAACACACACATCACACACTGAGCGGAAAGTCTGCTATTGTTTCTGTACTTCCTGAAGTCACCTGTTTGGGAAATCCCGATGTCATCACACAGGTAAAGTCCTGCTGACCACGCCCCCTACAATGACAGCTAACTGTGTGTGTGTGTGTGTGTGTGTGTGTGTGTGTGTGTAAGAAAGTGAAGAGTCCCCCTGACATTTTGTCTGGTTTTCCTTTTTTATAACTGTTTGAGGCTATAAGTTGGTTTTAAGGGGGAAACTTTGAATATTTGTTAAAATGAAGGTTCAGATTAGACATTTCATTTCAGTGTCAGCAGTGGGTGCTGGGGCGTAAGAGTGGCACGGTAACCAATGCTGATAGGTATGGTGAGGATTATCAGAAACACACATCATTTAGCAGATATCGAGACAGGCAGACATCAGAACCAGAAATCAGTCCAAAGGGGCAGTTGAATCCAAAAAGCATCAAGTGATAACTCCAACTAAAGGTCATGTTCAGAACCAGGAAGCAATACAAACTCAGGGACAGTGGAAACACGTGGCTGATACATAAGGCTTAAGACAGAAACATGGCAACAAAGAAGGGAAGGGAAGAAACAAAATGCAGAACAAAAGCAAGGTTGAGAAGACACAGGTGTGACACATCAGGGCGTGGCAGGTAATCAAAACAGGCAGGAAAAGAACAAGAGAGGATGTTCAGAGCAGGACAAGACACAGGAGGAGAAAGAAAACAACAAAATCAAAGAGGAGGGAGCGGGTTAGAAGAAGCTATCACTAAAGTTAACCTGTAGGAGAAGAAAACACTGTAAGTTTGGCCGCCATCCATCCGGATTTGAGATGCCTTGTCTTCCTACCGGTGCAGCCCAAGGGAGGACACTCATTTGTCCTCCTTTTCTGAGATGCAATTAAACGCAGCATATGAACATTTCTTTAAACTGTAGCAAATTATCTAATTCCACAACTCAACAATGTTTTTGGCTAACAGAGATGCAGAAACGAAAGAGCTTGTTTATTCCTGAATGGGTGAAGGGTCGTGGCGTCATCAGCAAACGCAGTAGAGACAACTTCCGTGTTTTTGCACATTGTACCATTGTGACGCTTTAAGTGCTGGAATGTTAACCAAAGGCATATATAGTTGATTTATTGTCTCCCTCTCTTTCTGTTTTTTAGCATAAAAACCAGATGATCATTCTTGTTAAGCACACACAGGTTTCTAGAAGAAATGGAATTACACTCGTCAGAATATTCAGGCTTAGTTCTAGTTTTCCTTTTCTGATCCCAGAACTGTTCTGCTTTTCTCCAGAACTTTGTAACGATCGTGTTATCTCAGTTACAATGACAATGAAGAGGTTAACTTTGACGTGAGACTCCTGAAGAAGAAGAATTGTGTAAGACTGTTAGGGAAGCTTGCTGCTGTTAGCTTCTTTTTGAGTCTGACGAGGCTAACACAGATGTGAGTTATTCATTAACGTAGCACATGTCCTATCCTTGAACAGCGGGATTAGCTAATACTTTCATTCATATTCTCTTCTATTTGGTTCGGTAGATATGAAATTTAAATTTAGTTTGACAGTCAGATGCTAAACTGACAATACTGGTAAATATGTTCCAAGTCTGTGGACGATTTAACCAACATCAGCATTCATTTTTTTGTCAGCTCGCTGATCAACTTTCTTCAGCTGCAAATTTCGAAACAAAGCACCACGTTTCTAATTTACACACACAAAAAAGATGTGTAACTATATTGAGAGACTGATGACTCATAGCGTGTACATGTCCACACTGCAGTGAGCTGCAACCAAGGTTGCGCTGCTCTAAAGGAGGTAAATAGGTCTCATCTGCATGTGGTTTCTGCAGATTCCTGCACCACTTCATGTCAGTCAGTGTATGAGCAATCAGATAAGACTTCATCTAGTCTCATAAAAGGAACAATAAAAGTAAATGAAAGATATGTATGGATAATAATTCAATAAACTATATTTAGATAGCAGCAAACATGACGTGCGATTTTGGTCAAACAGAGAGACAGAACATTTTATAAGTGTTTATTGCAGTGATATAAACACTCATAGCATTCGTGCAATTATTGTACCGAAGTGAAACTTTATGGATTGTTTTCTGACACCTTCTTAAACCTTATCTCCATTTCAAATGGGAATACTAAACTTTTAACTCCACTGCATTTATCCAATCATTTCTAGATGTTGTACCAGAGCCAAACTAGTGTATTTTTTAAGGAATTTATTTTTACTGACAGTCTGACATTTGTTTTCCTGATGCTGATAAAGTTGAATATTTGATCCGATTCACCATTAGTTATACTTTTTACTGTCACAAAATGACTTTAATTTAGTGACATTTAATGACAGATACTCTAAGACTTTTACTGTAGTGGTATATTCGTATGGGTGACTTTATATTTATGTCAAGCGTGTTCTTAAAGGGTAACATACACAAGCACACACACGTAAGCATATGACCCACGCACAATGTTTTCTATGCATTCACTGTTGTCCTGTTTTCCATCGAATAAAATCTATTAACTTAAATTGTTTTGTGTCTATTCTTTTATTTGAAAAATACTATTCCAGTGTGGCACATGGCTTTCTCTTAATTCAACACTGCAAACACATGTAAAATTCCCTCCACAACATAATGTTAAAGTTCCTCCAAAACGCAAGATCCTTCATTTCTGTCATGGACAGTGAAAGGAGAGCTGCACTTGGTTTGGACCTCGTACGTCTTTGTCTAAAAAGGAGACGGCAGCTACACCAACAAAGGTGCATGTTAGTTCATCTAGTTCTGCAGCGCGCACAGAAAATTTGGATGCTGATTGGCTGCCATATATCAGCTTTTCTAGTCACATCTCGATAGGTTTTTCAGGCTCTGATCATACAGCTCCGGGTTCTCAGCGCCAAAATGATCAGCTTCTCATTGTCCGTGTCAGCCTAACGAGGCGTTTTAGGGGCTTCATGCCATCTGCTTGTAATTTACGTCACGGAGGACGGCGAAAAGGAAACATTTTTAACTTTCGAAAGGCATTGCCCTCTGCCATGACTGTCGCTGGCATGTTTCTGATGCTCCCTCTATTAGCATGATAACATGACTTGAGAGGGTTTAGCTTTAGCCTCGGCCTGTTTGAACTGTGACATGACCTGGGATCAGTTGGCTTTAGCCTCAGTCTGTTTGCTTGGGACTTGCTGACTTCTTTTATCCATTCAGATCTCAATTAATTTGAGATCTAACCTCAAGCCTAATAAAAAAAAATAGGGAAGACCCAGGTTAATATTCAAACTAAACTTTATTCACTTTAAAATACATTTTGTAACAGAGTTAACTAAGCACATCTGCACCGAGTGAACGATTTAAATACTGTAACAACTTTTCTTAATAGTTAGGCATAACACGGCAACATGATCAATACCAGAGTGCTTGGTATTCAACATTCTGATGAATAAATAGATCAATAACTATTAGTCATATAAATATTCATTCATTCATTTTCTACCGCTTATCCCGTTAGGGGTCGCGGGGGGGGCTGGAGCCTATCTCAGCATCTTGGGGCGAAGGCGGGGTACACCCTGGATGAGTCGCCAGTTCATCGCAGGGCTGACATATAGAGACAAACAACCATCCACACTCACATTCACACCTAAGGGCAATTTAGAATGACCAATTAACCTACCCCCAGATTTGTATGTTTTTGGAATGTGGGAGGAAGCCGGAGTACCCGGAGGGAACCCACGCAGACACAGGGAGAACATGCAAACTCCACACAGAAACATATATAAAAATGTTAAATATTTCCTCAAATTAAATACATGATAAATAAAAGTATAAAAGTTGTCGGTTTAAAAGCAAATAAACAGGAGCGTTTGCTCATTGCGCTGTGTCGTCTCTCAGCTTGACGCAGTAATCCTGCAGGTTTGAGAAGAGGATTTCGATCTCTCCCGCCGCTTTGATCACGCGATGCTCCTCGCTCATCTGAAACCAACAGAGACATGTGAGAAAACAGTAGAAACAGACATGATGGATGCGTGTTTATGCCTGATGAAACTGTGTCAGCAGCAGTCCGGTTTGGCTCCAACTGGCCCATCTTAACAACAATTACAGCCCCACTGAATGTGTTTGAGAAGAAAGGACGCACAGGTTTGAAAGTACAGAATCTACGTTGAATTACGTGAATCTACGTTAAATACCTGAGCTGTCTCAGGTGGTTTGTTGGAGAAAATCATTAGTGATATTATAAAAGAAAATGCTTTCAGCTCATTATATTGGCATATGTATAAAGCACACAGTCACACTTTGCCTCTGTTCCAAACTCTAATTTGAAAAAAAAAAAAGTAATTCATCCTATGGAAGAATCTTACCGTAAAGAAATTCTTCTTATACTTCACAAAGTGCTGCTGGTTGTGGTTGTGAGTCACATGCTGTAGAGGCAGACATGGAGGACAGCTGCTGTTATCACTTCAATCTGTGTCTGAGTGTGTTCACGTTAACTAATTGAAACCACTGAAAGTCCTTATCAATTTTCAGATCAACCACACTGCTACCACACGTTCACACATACCAAAAACAGCTCCAAAGTGAGAAATTTGTTAAAGGGACAGTTTATCCCAAATTCAAATACATATTCCCACGTTTCTCTCTAATATAATGAACATCTCTGTGCAGAAATCATGACCCGGTTACTGAAGATATAATTGTCATTATCATCTGGGCAGAGCAGGCCTGATAACAAAAAGTTGCAGTTTTGTAGTCAAAAGCTCATTGCTAACATCAGGTGTGAAACACTCACACATGTGTGGCTCTGCAGGTCGTGGCTGATGCGGCCCAGGTTAATCTTCAGCTGGTCCACGTGCTCTCCATTGTGGTAAGGCAGGATATTGTCCAGGTAGAAGTCCAGGATTTTGGCGTGGAGGCAGCAGATCTTCATGGGGTCCTGGGGGAGGTGACAAGGTCAGAGGTCAGGCTCTGTTATGAGAATGTTACTCCTGACTTTTGACTGACTGGAAGCGATTCTCACCTGGCCCGTAGTGTTGACACTGGGCAGCAGTCTGGTGCTGGGGTCGTCCTGCAAACGCTGAGCCTGAACACACACAACCAGCTTGGCATCAGGGTTTAGCAACATGCAGCTAGCAAACTTAAGGGCCCAAAAGACACAGCAGAACAAGAGAACAGGACTCCAGAGTCCAGCCCTGCGTCTGACCATATGTTCTTCAGAGAACAACCATAAATCTATGAAATCACTGCCGAAACAACAATTCTACATTTATAGATAAGTGATCGTGTTCATCACAGTTGTATATATAAACACAATGTGGTTTTATAAAATTTAAAGCTTTATTAAAAAAAAATATGTAGCATCGCTGTGGCCTGCTAAAACATGATATTAAATTGGTAACAGAAAAAATAGTAATAGTCCAATTTAATAATAAATATGATAAAACTACGAGGTTCTCATCTGCCGTTTAGTGATAACTTTCTTTGACATGTTTTAACTTAATTATGATGTTAGTTTTTACCTAACTTGTCTATTGATTTATTAATGATAAAAATGTAACAGTTACAATCAACCCTTGAATTCCAGATACATGTGAAATAGTTGGTTAAATTGAACACTCACATGTTTCGCCACTTTATCAACAATCTCGTACATCTCCTCGTTTTGCAGCGGCGGGCTGAGCGGCTCATGGAGAGGGTGCCCCACCACCACCTCCATCCAGCCAATCAGAAGCAGGAACACCGACGTTGTGGCGCCGGGCCGGGAGAAGGAGATGAATGCAGAGAGCTTCATTGTTGAGATATCGTATCTTAATCCCTTCAGGATGACAACAAAGCCGACGTGATTTTCACCTGTAAT
>KV751334.1:13164705-13179754 GCA_001698575.1 Mola mola | reverse complement strand
GAATAAAGATGTGATTCTGGCTCCAGAATCATGTCCTCACCTGTCAGTGGATGCTACTGTGAAATCAACTGTGCACCCTCTCCCTTTATAATGATCAACCTTCCGCCCCCTCCGCTTGAATATAGGCCAGGTAACCATCAGAAAAACCCCAAGACACACACACACAGGTCACTGCATTTACTGTCACACAAGGAGGAAATTAACCGCTCTGGTGAAGTTGTGCCGGATTGTGACTTTTTATGTTTGTCATCAATTTACTAAAGAGAATCTTAATTGAACCTCTCCCGTGACATCATTTCCTCTTTTTTTGTCTGTGTGTGTATGTGTGTGTACTCCCCCGCTGGATTAAAAGCTGGAAGTCCACATTGTTAAATACACTTCCTGCAAATAAACAAAACAAATAAATCTTGTCCTATAGGCTCCACTCAGATTAAATATTGATTTTCACCAAATGATGCAACACTGAACACACACTTCAAACTACGCTGTCATAATTTCTTTTTTTATTACAGACCACTTTATGTGACTGCGAGGTATATTGAGGCCTTGTGGAGGAAACTGTCAAGCAGTGAAGAACAACTGTATGTTTTAACAATTCAATAACAAAAGAAAATATGGAGAACAATTCAGGTGAATTAACATTGACATTTTTATTGACATCGACAATTTCAAATGATGATTAAACAGCCTTTACTTCCATTACAGAATGTCACTCGACCTTTGAGCTTTGATTGGATTGAATGGCAACTGAAAGGGAAAACTGGCTGTGCAGAAATGAACCATTTTAATTCTGAGAAATAAGGATCTGATATTTAGCAGTTAAATTGAACTATTTTCATGAAGTTTAGCAGGTAAATATCCGCTGAGTATCAGTAACATGCAATATTAAGGTATTAGCATTGAGCTTTTTTTACTTAAAAATATACTAAAAGAAAATGAATAATTTGTCGATGTTTTTAGGGCTACTTTCGGTCCGGCCCTCGTGAGGTCAAACTGAGCTGCATGTGGCCTCTGGACTATAAGGAGTTTGACAGCCCCGGTCTAGATGATAAACAGAACAAGAGGAACGAGGAGAAATTTTGATTTTGCGACAATAATTTTATTTGAGCAATAATTGTCAACAATCAGCTTACATCAAGGCCCTCTCCATGCTAACACACATGTTTTTGTAAGGGTATATTTTCCCCCTCCAATACAAAAAAAAAAAAAAATCGGATTCCTACTTCCTTCCTTTTACAAGATAATTCTCTACATGCAACAGGCATGCTGGGCCAGAAGGTGTTGATACAGTCCCCATCACCAATATGCTAAATACCAGAGAATGCACATTGAGCTGCTTCCCCTTCTATTCTTTTCCATCATTCTTTTAAACATGTATTTATTTATATCTCGGGGGGGCTGGAGCCTATCTCAGCATCTTAGGGCAAAGGTGGGGACACCCTGGACAAGTTGCCAGTTCATCGCAGGGCTGACATATAGAGACAAACAACCATCCACACTCACATTCACACCTACGGACAATTTAGAGTGACCAATTAACCCCCAGTTTGCATGTTTTTGGACTGTGGGAGGAAGCTGGAGTACCCGGAAAGAACCCACGCAGACACATGGAGAGCATGCAAACTCCACACAGAAAAACCCTGACACAGGAATCGAACCCAGGACCTTCTTCCTCTGAGGCGACAGTGCTAACCACTGTACATCTTGAAATATATCCGTTTGTAGTGACCTAAAACCCAAAAAAGATCCTTGCTAGTGTGGAAAAGGCCTAATATTAGTCATGTTAATGCCTGAACTGGAGGCAGATATTTAAAGCAGCTTGTGATTCATTAGGAAGACATTTATGGACTTTCATCATTTCCATTAGAGACAGAAGGAAACACATATAGAAAATGTATTTATTTCATTTATTTATATAACGATGATTCTGTTCATAAAGAGGGAGTAAAAAGGACCAAGGATAGACTTGTAGGAGACATTGAACCCCCCTCCTAACCCCGGAGGGGAGAGGAGAGTTGGGTACCCGGAGGATGCCAGAACAGAGAAGGACATTAAAAACAACTTTAGGACATCAGAGGAGGAAGTGGTGTTCAACAGGTATCTATTACATCAATGTAATACCATATCAGTGATTTGTTGTAACATTTACTTTGTGAGGACACAATGGAGGCGCTGGCTGATGCCAACAACACAGCAGCCAGTTTCCTCCGCAGGAAATTGTGTCACTGTCCAGATACTTTTATATCCAACTGTAAATCCACGAATAATATCACAGATGTGTAATCTTCCACATGGATGCTCAGAGGATGTTGCAAGTTTGGAAATAATTCAGGAAGTTGTTCTCGCATAACAGAGTAAAATGATATATTTTTTAAAGGTATTTGTATTGGATGTCTTCTGTTCATCACAGCAGATGTTAGTTATTTAAACAGAGCCAGAGAGAAAGTTCCTGTAATATTTGCAGTACATGAAGAATCCTTTATATTTTATTTCAATGGAGTGCAGTACAATCATTTCTTACTCTGAGATATGAGAGGAACTTCTCATTTTAGTGGTCAGAGGAACGTCAGGTGAAAAGCTTCCCAAACAGTCTTACAAAAAACGTTTGACCAATGGAAGATGTTTTAAGTTGTGTGTAGGTTGGGTGAAAAATCCTACTGATACTCAGACTTTGATCAAACATCTTAATGTCTGCTGATAAAGCCTGAAGAAGCACGGACAGAAGTAAAATTGTCAGTAACTAAGTACTTTTACTGTAAGTCTGGAAACACCATTGAGGGATTTAATCACTTTGACTTTTTACTTGCTTTGTTGTCACTTGCTCAGATTTATATTGTTTGTTCTGCCTTGGACGTCATTATGAGGGGAATTCACAGTCAGCCGATTCGATAGTCCAGGATTGTGTGGTTTTGTGTTTAATTAGCACTGATGAGCAGTCCTGTCTGTCCATGATAACGACATTTGCTCTTCTTCCTCTTCCGACACTGACATCATCTCTGATGGGTTTTTTTTTAAAGAAAAGGTGAGGAGGAAAACTGTTCAAGGAGTTTTTGTTGTGAATTTCCATGTTAGAGCAGCAGGTCAAAAAAAGAGATTTGAAGAGGAGTACAAAACAGTGGCACTAATATAGTGGCGGAAAGGAAGTACTATTGTTGAAACACTGTAGAGTGGCAGTTAAGTTTTGTACTCCATTACTGTTACTAAATAACTTCAGTTCTATTTGCTTAATACCTTATACACTGTAACGATTATTTGCATCAATCACAGTTCCAAAGTTAACCTATGGTCATAATAAAGCTCTGTCATAATAAGAATCTTTACAATCAGTTCTTGGCCCATTTCTTTTTTAGTTAATGTTCGAACCGCTGATATAAATAAAGATAATTTCCATGTATGTGCTTTCTCCCACTGTACAAAACTGATGCCAAAATATCCCGGATACAAGTAAAACCATCTTGTGCTGGTGACATAATTTGGACATGTCTCACCCACGTTTTATGAATAAAAAAACTAAATAAAAGCAAACTGATCAGCAAAATAAAAACTTTAACATACTAGTGGATCTCAAAAAATTCAAATATTTTGATTTCTCAGTTACATGAAAGAAAGTGACCATTCAATATATTCTAGACTTATTACATGTAAAATAAAATGTTTTTTTTTATCATGACAGAGATGAACGGTGTTTCTTTTATTTTATGACCATGCAGTCTCACACAGCAACACAACAACCGAACACATCATTGCTACAATTATAACAACACCTACTACAAAACTGTAGAAATAAACTGTAATTATCAGCACATTAAATTCATCTACAAAAATAAACAGGTCTCACAATTTAAAAGAGCAACTTGCAACTTGGAGAACCTACTGAAAACTATACACAATAAAGTATACACAATATAGTAACTTTTGGAGTAAAGGTAAATGTTAGAGAAAGTTAAGAACAAATTTAGGCTAAAAACCCTGCAAGATGCTCTTTAAATCAATCTCTTTCATCTATATGAAAAAAGACATTATTCAGTTAAATTATTGATGGATTCACTAAAACTTTACAAAAACAGAGCGGTGGCCTGGTTCGGGTCAGATGTCATCTCTTTCCCCAGAAGTCCTCTCGTCTCTTCTGAGCGCGCTCCAGCACAGCTGACGCCATGGAGCAGGAAGCTGCAGATCGCCACGACACCACTGATAGCCGGTCATCTAGGAGAATTGATTAAAACATTTAATTAAAGAACTACAATTATGTGTTTTTACTAATGTGCAGATGAGGCATTTTTATATGTTCACCTTCATCAGAGTGGCAGCCTCCACCTGCACAATGTAGCTCCCTGAACCTCAAACCCAGCTCACCTGAGGAGACAGAACCACAAGCCCATTACTCACAAACATACAGCAAAATATAAACTGTAGGGGGCAGCATTTCCCAGACAGCATCCGCCCAAACACCATATATTTTCACATCCACCCTATGAACTGAGGAGGGTGGAAAGGTTTAGGCACTGTACTGTATTTTGGCGTCACTTTTGGGGAGCTCTCATGTGAGCCACCTTTATTTTACAGTTGCAAGTTGTGATGCACTAAAACTCGAGTCGGATTTAACTCCACGCTGCAGTGCAGGTGGGTTGTCAGGTTGCATTGCATCTTTAAAGCAGAGACTGACAAACCAGATTATTTAATGACAATGGTGGGGGAAAAAAAGTAGCTTCAGTCATGCAAGCAACTCTGCAAGGATTTGTTCGTGATGAGTATGGAGCCAAAACACAACACCAGCATATTAAAAATGCTCAAAATGATGATGGTAGAATGAAACAAGTAAAAATGTTTACCATGCTAACCATATTAGTTTAGCACATTGATGTAAACAAAGATGGCGACACTTGCTCTGTGCGAAAAAATGAAGCCATAAAATGAGCGCTGCCATCTTGCACAGTTGACGTCATTTGGAGCCAGAGTCTGTACAGTAGTGATCAGAAAGCAGAGCCCCAGTCTCAAGTTCTCACCCATACACCCCCCCTCCCAATCCTATTGACCCTTCGCTAAATTACTGTTGCTAAGTCTGTCAAGCTTTCGCACCTGGCAAGTCAAATATGGAGTTTTCAACTTTGTCGGTGTGAGATACTAGGATAAAAGAAAAATATCTAATTTATTTAAAATTGTTTGTAAATATCAGAGGGATGCAGACAGAAACGTCTGAGCTACATTCAAACTGCAATTTCTTCGTTGGAGTATTGTGAATGATTACAACATTAAAATAGAGTGAAAAGCTCACCGTTCCCAATGCACGTATCAAGACACCTAACGTCTTGAGTAGTCACGTTAAGCATAAACATATACAGGGTAAGTCAAAATATCATTTACTTTTGCTAATGTCATAATGTTACGTTAACTTAGTACACAAAGCTAGAGATTTAATCTATCTTTGACAAATTCATGTGGTCTTCAACAAAAAATTTTATCCATAGCTGACATCTCTCCTTGCCTTGCATCTCTCCTGCTTGGGTTTTTGGCTTCGGGGAGATGAAAAATTCAACATCCCGTTCTAAACTCTTTGGGTATCAGAGGATGTTAGACCTTCTTAGGGGTGCATTATTATAAAGTTTAGTTTCTTAGGGTTGGCAGTGTCATGAAGGGGGCTCTCTTTAACCTGGCTACATCACCATGGAACTCACGCTGCCAACATAACCTGATCAGAACCAGGTTCCATTTTCATTAATTCTACTCCAGACGATATTTCTCTGTGAGATGTAGATTCTGGCCAGCAGAAATGCGTTTCAGGCTATAGCTCAATATCTACAAAGCCGTACATTAAAGTACAGTACATACAGTAATGTCATCAAAACGAGGGCTGTACGTCTAATCAGCTGCAACAGTGCAAACACGCATCTCTCTGTGCAGCCCCCCCCCACAGATAGTATTCAGTTCATGAACTATACTGCAGCCAGCCACCAGGGGGCGATACAGAGACTTTGGCTTGTCTTTTGGGGTCCTTTCATATTGTCCATCTTTAAATACCGTCTATGGTTTAGCATGTTAGCATGCTAGCAGAGGGGTGTGTCTTTAACTCTGCAGGTGTCAGAAAGTGTTTACACATTAAAATGACGACCAGAGAGAGTTTTCACAGTTCATCCTGTGCAGAACATGAGTGGAAAATTAGGTGACAAACATACAAAATATAGATATGTGCAAGAGCTGTGGAAATAACTTAAGCTTAAAATTCAGGGAAAAAAATGCAACTAGTGGGAGCATTGGCTGGTCCGTATGGAGCGTTAATTGGAAAAATGACCTCTCTCTTGCCTGCTGAAGAGACATCGGTGTCACTGCTGGCACACGGTAATTGTATTGTCTCAACCTTCATCAGTTCATGTTAGAGAAATCTGCAACTCAGACATTTTCCTGTATTAAATATGAAACCTGATCTGTTGAGAAAGATGAAAAGAAATGAGAAGGAAGTGTGCTTACTGATGGTGTTTCGTGCCAACACTCACCATTATGCTGGAAATCCGCATGTCTCAGAGAGCCTTGGATGCAGTGTGGGGGCGGAGCCAGAATGGGCAGGGCTATAGGGGATGCCATATCAGGGATCATCCCGATTGGTTTAGAAGGAGAGCTGGTAGCTGGTTTGTGGTTGGAGGAGGGGACACAAGAGGAATCACGGATGGGATTAGTTTCTGGCCACGCCTCTTTGTGCCTGACTGGCACATTGCCCACCGCCTCAGCTGCCATGGAAACAGCTGAACCACATCTCTGAATGCAAAAATATAATACAACACAGCACAATAGAATAGAACACAATACAACAAACTTTGTTTGACAACAGTGTTACCTGTTGTGTGGATGGAGAAGATTCATTGTTGATTTTCAGTTTTCCCACCTGAATAGCGCCTCCTGGAAAACAAACAGAGGCCAGAGAAGTATTCATGTATGTTTCCTGAGTATTTTGATTTCATTCACTAGTACCTCTATCTTACTACATCGATGAGGGAAACGCTTTACTCCACTACAATTACTTCAGTTTCTTTTCAAACTTACATTAAAAAAGAGAAATTCTTTAAACAGATTATATATATTGGGTTACAAAACTAACCAGCCAATGGTTACAAACAACAAAACTGATTCAAAAAATAAAGTTGAATAATCTTTTAACAAACAGATAACTAAGCTTTTTTTTTTTTCAAACTGCTGCTATTCTTATTTTAATTTCCTATAAATTGCCACGAGATGAATCATTGTGAGGTTTGAACTGTCAGGAGAAAAAAGGTTTAATGGTGTCAGTTTGAGCTGCTGTTATACAACCAACAAAAGGTCAACACGGGGACCAAAAGGATGTGGTGCGGTTTGATGAATAAAACTACAAGTACAGGGTCACAATGACCCAAAGCTCTCTGGAGCTTTGGATTTCAACTTGAAACAACCATCTTTTTGTTTGTCTTAAAGAATCCAACAATAACAAGTGTTTTCGAAAAGCAGCATCGGCTGCTTGGTAACATTAAAGTTGCTGAATGTTGTGTGTACACGCTACATAGTGAAAACCAAACCAAGAGACCAACAGTGTGTGTGTGTCTGTGTGTGTACCTGTGGCAGGTGTGGTGAGGTCATGGTGAGTTCTCTGAACAGGTAGCATCTTCAGCCTCGAAGTCGGTAACTTTCCCTCCTCCCTACACTCACACAAACACATGCATATGCACACGCATATGCACACGCACACGCACACGCAGACAGAGTCAGTTCCTGACAGCTGAAGCTGCAGAAATCTTTTGACACAGTTTCAGATGTTTTCAGCATGTCAGTGTGACACATATTCTATTGGACTGATTTCGCACAATGTGACATCCAATAAAACTTGAGTACTGATGTCGCCTTCAGTCTAAAACTTCCTGTCAGCATTTTCCAGGTTATAGTACGAACAGAAACTGAACTGGACCCTGAAGTACTGATACACAAACTCCTGACAATGAAGTTAACCAAAAATGTGCTTAATTCATATTACAGTTAAAAAAATATACATTACACATTTACTAATTATTCACATGTTTTCATTAGCATATTTACAGTTAGCGTAATTTGCTGAATCTGCTTCTGCAGTCTTCCTCACATTTACCTGAGTCTCTCTAGCTTCTGTCAGGCTAGTTGAGTCACATGTCACTCTGCTATCCGTCTTCGTCCATCCTGCTGTCTCTCTATCATGACTGATCCAACCACCACATATCGAACCCTCTTGTTACAGAATCAATGGATGCTGGTGTTACTTTGTTAGTATTGGAGATTTATATGACTTTCTAAACTATGTTACGTAGGACAACAGTTGGCTTAGCATAAAGCCTGGAAACAGTTGGAAACAGCCAGCCTGTCTCTGTCTAAAGTTAACAAAATCCACTTCGCAGTAACAAGGATTGTCTGTTCCTCCTTATTTCTCATCTTCATGCTAAGCTAATTGTATTCTGTCTGTGGCTTCATACTAGGATAATAAATGTAGAAAATGATGAAAAAAGGATGATGAGTTGATGGCAGAGCAAAAATTCAATTAATGTCAAAAAAATTAATGCAAACAAAATTTTAAACAAAGAATATACAAATCAGGATCTACTCACATTATAAATCACATCCCACGTAATCAATGTTTGAAGTTCAACATTAAGACAAAACACTTACTCGTCTGTATTTTCTTCTTCCTCTTGGGTCACGTGTGTTTTAGCAGCTGCATTTCTTTGCGTGGTTTGGTTTGTTTCTCCTGATTTCAGAACAGAAGATCTCCTGCTGGAGTTACTGGAGCGGCTGGAAACAGAACACACAGTCAGTCAGACGGATTAGTAAAGCGGACGTTGTCTCTGCCCAATGTCGCTCACCTGCACAGGTCCAGGGCCTCCACAAGGGGAGTGTCAGTGTTGTGGTCTAGATTGTGGCAGGGCTCAGAGGTCGACCGCGGGGTTGGCGGGTCCGTCGCCGAGTCTGTGGTCTCTGTTGGCTCCCACAGAGTGTTGTGTTCAGACAGCAGCTGGTTGAGGTGATCTCTGCAGAAATTGATCCCCCAGGCTCGCCGGCGGTACACCAAGGCCTGCTGCCTCAACGTCATCACCTGGACAGGAGCGCAGACTTCAGCCTCTAAACCAATATCCCCCAGAATACAACTAACCAATTAAACCAGTTTGCACAAAAGACAAACATCCTGCGTCAGGTAAAACCATCAGATCTGAAACTGTTGCATGTTTTTATTTATTTCATTCAGTAGGAATTATGCTTCACAAGGACTTCATTGTCTCCAGAATCCACCACAAATGTCAGAACCAATGTCAGACCCATCAACAGAGACTACATTGACAGGGTCCAGGAATTTCTCAGCACTCTCATTGCTGCTGACTTCTGCTGGACTCCAAACACCACAGCAGTCATCAAAAAAGCACTGCAGCAACTCTTTCCTGAGGGTAAACTAACCTAGACTGAGAGCTGCTCTTCTATTGACAGCCTGCTAACATACTTGTATTATAGTGTGGTACACCAGCTACACTGAAGTAGACAACAAGAGGATTTACATCATCCTTCTCCACTCTCCCCAATCACTGTGTGCAATAAAGGTATGCAACCCTGCAATACATTAATTTATTTATGACTACAAATATTTTGATGCATATTCATTTTTTATGACTTTTTAAAGATGTGGTTAACAGATGCCACGTATAAACACTGACAGATCATTCCTTATGTATGAATATTGTTATGGATGCCTGGGTTATTTTTTGTGTGCACTTTAAGGTAGAACCCATCACATTTCATTGTACTGTGAGTAAAGTGACAATAAAAGTTTCTAATTCTAAATCTAACAAGGATTGCCAGGGATTTTCAGGAAAATACGCTTGCTGTTGTGTATTGTCTGTGTTGAGTAGATGGTACATTGTAGACAGCGACTGTAAAAATACTTTGGCATAATGTAAACGGAGCTAAAGTGTCAAAATGTGAACAAATACAGGTTAATGTAACTCAAGCAAACTCACTGTAACCTCGTTGTTAAGTTTTGTTTCATTGTCATCGCCTCTTTTCTTCTTTTTCATTTTACATTGAACACCTTTGATTCTGGTTTACCAGAGGAAAACATCCCGCAGGGTTCAGGTCACCTGCTTCAGGGCCATATTACAGGAACTGCCTGACAAGCAGAGCCTACTGTTTGGTGACCATGATTTGGGTAAAAAGTCATTAACATCCCCTAAATTGATGTTCTTTAGATGACAAGGGAATGGGTTATGACACAGCCATCTTTGACAATTCAGCTGGGCTAACTTTCACTTTTGGCTGGCTGTACTCGCTGAGAGACTGTGTGTGGACCCTGCAACATGTGTACAAATGTGCATTCGTTTTTTGATAAAGAAGATTTTTAAAATGGCTGACACAGAGGAAATCTCTCAGGTTGCTGAGTCACACAGTTCCACTGAGGCAGTTTGTGAAAGTGAGGTGAAATGCTTGTTACTGTTTCAGCTATGTGTTTCAATGAGTTGAGGTGGTTGTTGGGAAATAGACATAATGTTAATAAGCCATGCTGGATTGACTGTTTGGGACTTTGTACTCTGACAGGATTCCTAAAGTTACTGAGTATAGTCCTGTCTCGGTCTCTTCCTGCCTGAAGACAGGCAGTTTCTGTAATGTTGTAGGACTGTTGTGACGAGTCACAAAAAAAAAAGCAGAGTCGTCTCTGAGCTAAAGCTCCACTGGAAGAGTAGGACACGCTGCTGCTGAACTCTTAAGTGACGGCAGCTTTCAAAACGTGAATCCTGTCAAAGCTGCAGGAGGAGGATGAAATGTGCCAAAACCATGCTGATAAGACTGAAAGTTATGAGAAACGGTAATTTCACACAACTAACCTGGAGACTCTGCTTACCAAAGCCTGACAGCAGTCCAGCCGCCAGGTGACCTCCTACTCCGTTTCCACAGCTAACCTCATTCATGTCTGACCTGAACCGTAAGATTCAGTTTCCTCTGAAAACACGTCAGCGTCACCCACAGACACGAGGCCTGACGACAGACTACGTCCAGGCTATTTTACAATTCTATCACCACAAACTGTCATCTATTCATCTTTCTACTATCATTACTACTTGTATTCTTGTCTTTTTCCCTCAGTCTTGCAGTCCTGTTGTTGCTGCTGTTCTTTTGATTTATTTATTTTGTAAATTGGTTTTCTGCATGTTGCATCTGTTTTTTTCATTGTTTGAACTTTATTTTGACTTTCCTCAATCTCGTCTCTGCTGTATTCCTGGGCTGTGCTTCCTGACAAAGCACAGTCAGCTCTGTTTTTTAAAAGTGCTACATAAATAAACTTATTATTATTAGTATTATCACACTGTATGTTGTGCCTGAGTTTAATGAGCATCTCAGGAAGTAAGAGTCACGCCTGACTAAAAGTGATGCTGTCTCGGCAAAGATGATAAAGTTCAAGTTTCATTGAAAATTATATTTTTACATCACAGAGGGAACGATTTGGGAAGGTTCGGTTTCAGGAGTCTAAACCACAAAAAAGCTGTCTGTTTATATATGGATTAACTGAATTCACAATCAATGTAACAATCTGACATAGACCCAAACAGCTTTTTCCACTGAAAAACAAAAGAATATAAATATATATATACAGTATATATAAATTACATGTTGTTTGATTATTTTAGGTAAACTTATTCAAATATGTTAGATCTGTCATTAAAGCAGCAAAATGTCACTGAATTAAAACATGAACATGCTTGTTTGTGGCATCAAAGAAAACGGAAGGTCTAGAGGCTGACAACTGTCCACGCTGCTCAGTCTGTCATCCAACATAAAGAGTTAGATGTTGAAGTAGATGAGACCTACTGTTTTATTGTATTTATTTATTTATTTTTACCATGGTATTGAATCGTATGTTGAGTATTGGGAAATTCCTCTGCTGGTGGAACCAAGGTTTCCCTTGAAAAAAAGGGCCACAAATCAGAAACCGCAGTACCAGTAGGTGAACAGCCGTGTCCACATACTTTTGATCAAATACAATTTTCAAATGTGCTTAATCTTGCAGAAGCAGCCCCCCCCCAAACTTTCCACAAGAAACAAACTGTGTGTGTGTGTGACTAACAATGAGCTGTTTCCCTGAAGCTCTGTGGTTTTACTGCTGACACTCAGCACTCTGTTGGTTTTCAATACACACACACAGATGCATGTCATAGCCTCATTTATCATCTTCATTAAGAACACTGATCCCTAAATGTGGATTAATTCTCCATTGAAAATAGTCCCCAACAAATAAGGAACTTCCTTTTTGTTTGAAAAAGCAATCAGCTATTTGAGCAAAATAAAGATACGTTTTAAATCATGAAACAGCACATTTGTGGTGGTTAGAAATCTTCATATATAAGACTAAGAGTACATCTCAATTCAGACAGGTACATCCCCGTGGCACAATGAGGCTGTCCCATTTCGAAGTGCCACCACTTCTTTTTTAAGTGTCTGCCATGATTAACTGCACATTATGGAACAAATGAGAACAGCAGAGATGTGAGGGAATTCTTTTTCAATCTTGTAAAAGTATTGGACTTAAAGTAAGTCAACAAAACAAACTAAATAAACTAATTAAGAGTAACAGACAGTAACACGAATCTCACTGCCAAGGCCCAAGAGTCAACTAAAATTAAAATTCCTAGATCCACCCCTGTATTTTTATTTACACCAAAACTGAGTAGGTTCTTCCTTGGCCTGTCCCCATTTTCCCATCAAAGGCCCTTTTACACAGCCCGGACTCTACAGCCCTATTGCACCTCTGTTACACCACTCTGTTCTGTATAAACATCCAATTTGACATCGTGTAACGAGGAGTCAAAGTTATTCCGCATATGAGACAGCATCGAAGGTAGTTACAGAGTTACAGTGCTGATTCAACTATCTCTATAAACAGAGGGAACTGGTGAGGTGGAACTACGAGACAAGGCTTAGGTGTTTTAGGGCGCACCAACACTCTGCCATTCATACCGTGCCCAAACAAGTCCAGATTGTCAGCCTAGTGTGAGTGCTCCAGAGTGCCCTGCACTTCCTTGGCCATGGTACGGCTGGAAGAGGTGTGCTTCGACATAGTACAGTTGCTCATGCATGAGCACAAGCACACGTACGCAACGCGGACATGACAATATAACTGAATGCCTCCCTCGTCTCCTTCTGTCTCCACAAAAATAAAGCACTGCACTGCATAATGAATAAATCTGAGGAAGAACAAAAAGTCTCCCAAATAAGCCACACTACTCAGTTAACTCGCAGTCATGTTCTCTCAACGTAATGACATATGTAGTGTAGGAGAGGTAACTGTGCTCAAGCACGGTTGTGCTGGGATTGGGTGAGTGCAGGCCAGCAGGGGAAAAATGGTGCTTTGGCATGGTACGAAACAACTGAGCCAAGTGTCAGGGAACCCATGCTGAGTGTGACCCAGAGCCGGTAGTTGTAAAGCAGGTAACAGCAGTTTGCCCCAACCCCAGTAGACGGGGGAAACATGACATCTATGTCGATCATAATTACTTGTACAATCCTTGGCTTCTGCGGTGGGTAGGCGACAGGAGAAAACTTCCTGTTCTGTTCGTTTTTCTGCATGAATGAATTTTGAAGAGTTTTTCATATTTCTGTGTTCAGGCAATGACTCTACCTCTCACAATCCCGACCCTTCCTGATTTCTCTTTAATCTCATTACTTGATCTGGAAAGCAAACACAACTGAGCAGTTTTTTAGTCAAAGGGACAAAAACATCAAAATAAGTCTGTAAGTATGAACATATTTTCTCTACTCCCGACCTGAGGGATGTCGCTGTCCGTGGCTCCGCCTTCCTCTGGGATCCTGTAGAGAGGAGAACGAAAGCTGGACTGATACTCTGTCAGCATCCTGTCAGACAGACCGACGACGTCATCAACGTAAAAAACTCACAACATACGGAAACATACACACACAGAAACACACCTGTATCCTCTCTGCACCAGAGGAGGAGCAGAGGACATGGTATCCTCTTCCTGAGGGGCGGGGAGGTCATTTTTGGGGAAGAGCCTGTTCTCGGACACCGCTCTCCTTTTCTTGTTGATCTGGAGGTGAAAACAGAGTGAGCTGGTTAACCCAGACTTCCTGCTTCACGAACTGTGTGTTCCTAATTAAGAGCTGTCTGGTCATGTGACTATTCTGCCACACAAAATGATCCAATCATGAGCCACTTGCTGTCGACAGTGGAACAGCATTGATGTGATAATTATTGGAATAACGACTTTATCACTGGGAGAATTGAAATAAATGGTCCCTCGTGTCAAATTGGAAATAATTTTATAACACAAGTTGGGGACTTGACGCCATAAGTCTTTAAACATGGCTGGCAAAAGGTAATGTTTGGATAATTAATAATAATTTTCAAGTCGTATATTTGTAGAGCATTTTTAATAATCACTTACTCAAGACATGAGATGTGAAAGCTGTGAAGTTATTTAATGTTGATGTTTTATCACCAGGTCCTCTGAGCAGAACACGTCACAGTGAAATTGACCTTTGATCCTTTGGGTAAAACATGTCATCACTCAGACATTTTATCCTGTGCTCCATTTAGATATATTTTTGTCAGAATTAGTTCAATAGTTCTTAAATTATGCCTAAAACCATGGTTTGAAAAGTCACACTGACCTTTGACAAGTCATTTCCAGATTAGGATTTAGATGAGCTGGAAGGGTTCTGTAGTTCTTAGCATCATTCTAAATATCAAAGGGATTTTGAAAAGAACAGAAGTCTTGTGTTCATCTAAAACATCTCCAGCCATTGGAAGTTAATCCACACCTGCCAGCCAATCAGAATTTTTAGAGGTCATGGTATAGATAAAAATACCTTTAAATTCCTTCATCCTGCATTGAAACTGCTTGAAGTAGCAACAGAGCAACGTCTGTATCTATATCAAAACATGAAAAATAACACAGACTCTATCAGTGTGTGTTCATACCATGTATGTGTGGAACAGCGGGACCCTCTGAAGTTCCAGGTGTTTCCGGAGACGGGGCTTAGTGGGCGGGGCCAGACCCTGGAAGTTCCG
>KV751334.1:13137346-13158223 GCA_001698575.1 Mola mola | reverse complement strand
TTCAGGACTCTTTTATACCAGTCTCTAACCTCCCGGCAGCTGAAGGGTGAAGATTCAGCGCAGTGGAAATGGGATGTTTAGCCCGGTATGTCACTGGTTGATCTGGCTTCTTTTACATTTAACAGCTCATCATGCCACAGAGAAAAAGAAGCAGATTTATTTTAGTAATGTGAAATCTTTTAAGCCTCGTGAGTTATTTCAGTTTGGCTGCGGTTGCATTCGCCATTAGAACACGACTTCTTTTCATTGAAGACAGTGTTTGCTACGTCAGCACAGAGAAAGCTCCACATCCAGGATGGAGTTAGCTTAGCTCAACAGTGGGGAAAGTTTTAAGAAGTGAAAAAAACCTATTAGGCTATGGTTATGCTTCAAACAAAACGGGTTTTAACTTTAACTTTCATCTCTATTCGCCTTCACGGATCGAAAGCAAAGTGCAAACTGGACGCCAAGAAATCATTGAAGCAGTTGCTCTGATGCAAAGTGAGGCCTTTGAGATCAGGCGAACACCTGTGACAAAACTTTTATGGCGTCGCGCAAGATGACGAATGCTACCACAGCTGCTGTTACTGTGGAAGCCAGACAGGTCTGACTGCAGCCGCCACCGGGCCTCAATGTGATTGGCTATTCTCTCAGGGAACAAACGTCCTGCCGTCAGCCAATGGGACAGCAATTCCTAAAAAAACACTTTACCCCACTCAACATTTATACTTTATAGTATTTAAACTGTTTATAACAAAGTAGTTGTTAAAACGTAAATGGATGAATTCTAAGGATTTGTCAAAGGCTATAACTCCTCCAAATGTTGACAAAAGTAAAATCCAAAAATTACACATAAAATCCAATTTTTGGCGTATGAAAGAAAAAAATATTACCCTCCTTTTATTAATGCAATATTTTAGAATTTTTTCGTCAATCTCTATGATGACTGTGATGTTAAACTTTGCGAGCTTTAAACACATCTGGGAAAAATTTTCAACCATATTTCATACATGTGATTAGAAACAGCTAGTAATAATGGAGATAAAATTGTGTTAAGTATGAGTTCTGCTGTGTTTTACTGGGGTACTAATCTATGTGTGAAGGAGAAGTTGATAAATGGAGTAACAAGCACATTAAAAAGTCTTTACGTGTCTTGACAGTTACACATTTTTAGAAACCGTCCATCTGAAGTTAATGTGCTGCTAATTTCCCTTGAGTCTCTTCTCTGGTAAAACGGAAAGATACAGCTTGAGAATACTTGAGATACGGATTTATATTTCCCCTACCTATGGCTATGCTAGTCTACCTTTCCAGTGTAGAATGGATTTGGGTTAGCCATGAAAAAACATACCTATCTGCAGTTTTCACTAGTGGAGGCTGTTTTCTGCCCCTCTAACACTAGGTGGCATTCGTTAGCCCATCATTGATTTACTTACAAAATAATGAAACACCATGATAGATATGTATACTTTGTCAGGAGGGTTTTTCAAAAAGCAGCACATCACACTTTTCAACAGGAACTGCCTGGGGTAGGGGGTCGTTGTAATTTATTTTTTATTTGTTAGCACGCTGTTTGACAAGAAAAGGAACGCTCCACCGTGGCTGCAGTCAGGCCTGCAATTTTCTGCTCGGCATGCAAACTGTCGCAGCACCTCCACAGAGATCAGGCTGACAGAAACATCAACATGCTACATGACTGAACGTACTGGAGGAGAACCAGAATAGTGACAGCAGTACCACGCAGTACCGCAGTACTCCCCGAAAGTACAGCACTGTGCACAGCTGCACTCACAGAGGTCACTGGTCCGACACACTGGATCTGTAAGATAACCACACGCACGTTACAAGGCAGATAGTCAAAGGCTTTCCGTGGCTGCTGCTACACAGGCCACACCCCCAATAGGTAAGTGGGTGGGAACTCAGCATGTTCTGGTTGGTCTAATCTCAACCGTGCTGCTGTTACAAAAAGAAACACTGAGATTTTAGGTCAACTTCCTTCTTTACCTGATAGCAATATTGATACCATCCATGTGTGATAAACGCCAAAAGGATTTGGCTTTTAGCTACTATCCTTCAACCCAGTCAATGCTAAAGTGTTAGCATGAAATATTACGCCCATGCAAGTATATGAAGGACATGTCACAAGTTTGGTCCTCCATACGAGTATATTTCTGCCAATCAGTTAAACAGCGTTGACCAAAAGGACGTTAGACCGAAAATCCACTATTTCGTTCTTGGTTGTGTTGTGTTAATAACATTAATAATCAGGTAATACTATGGTTAATAACGTGGAAACATTTGTTGGCTGTCCAGCTCAGCAACCACCACCCCCTTAGCCCCCCCGGGATAAGTAGGTCTTTACAGAAACTGGCCTGGTTCGCTGTTGTTCAGCAGCACACTCACAAACACACACCCACTCTCTCTCTCTCTCTCACACACACACACACACACACACACACATACACACATACACACATACGAAGTACTGGACCAGTGTGAGTCTGCTGTCTAAAGGCAACACGTCCACCCTGAGCAACAGATCTGAAGTCAGCTCACCGCGCGATTCAGCTAGTAAGTTTGCATGCAGCTACCATCAAGTATTTATTTCTTTGAGATTATAGCATCATTGGCATTCCAGTAGCACATGCATTGCATGGGTTGTTAGCCATCAAGATAGCCAAAAATGCAACAGTATCCATCAAGCCAATGCTCAAATTTTATAGGTAATGTTGTGAAAGTACAATTGTCTATAAACAGCTTGCTAGCATTAAGACTGACAAGGTAACCGACTGCTCTGTGACAAGCTAACTCACAGTAACCACCACACATTTGCTTCTTTATGGACTATTACTTTTTTGAGAAAATCTCAACAAACCTGATCTTCTATAAACAGTCTGTTGGCATACTTAACATTCCCTTTTAGTGATGTTAATATGGAATCAAGAGCTAGCCACTGGCCAACAGCTGCCATAATTTTTTCAGGAATATGCTAAAACTGCAAAAAGCATCTTTTTCTCAGTCTTTCTAATGGATTTTACGAGCCCCTGGCCTAAGAAGGTAGCCCAAAGCTGCTAACGTTATGTGCACATTGCAATATGCTAACCAAGGTCACACCAAACAAACAGCAAATTCTAATAATTGGCATTCTCTCTGAGTACTACTTCACTTACATAGCTGTTGGCTAACTTAAGTTTGCTTAAAGCTATGAGCACGGTGAGCTAACTGCATGACCTGCTGCATTCCCTAAGGCCCCCCCGCCGCATCCCTACCCAAAAATCAAAAGCAAAAACATTAGACGACTTTTATATCTTTTCACACAGAAACATATTAATATAATCACTGTATAATAACCACTGTATGGATCCACAGGTTCTGCCAGAGCCACACAAAGGTCAGCCATGTTAAGCATGACATCACCGGGGTAACCATGACAACAACATGGCTGACAGGTAAGTGGTCAAACTGCGTGTGAATGGCCCGGCACTGCTGGAAAACAAGTAAAAAGAAAGGAAAGGAAAAAAACATTTAAAATTTAAAAGCAAAGAAGCCAGTCCCCAGCACAAAATGGCCTAGCGGTGAGCATGATGGGAACCGTAGTTAAAATTTGGGCAGTTGTTTGGTAAGCCCCCATTCCTGCAACAGCAGAATCGTTATCTTCGTCATAATCATCATCGTCGTCATCATCACCGCCGCTGCAGTCTTTTGATGTTTGCTTTTAATGTTTCCAAGGCAACCGTCTCCATTGGACAGTGTGGTGGAATGATGGGAGATGTGGCCATCACAAGGTCAGAGGTGGCTGAGGCTGATGATGACGTGTTTGTGTTAAAGGGGCATGTCCAGCTGGAAGATATGGTGTGATTGGTTGGTTGGTTTTCACTCAGCTGAGCAGAAAACTAGAAGGAGGGAAGAACATTTTTTAAAAACTGTGTTTTTGTAGTAATGTGTGAGTGTGTTACCGACTTACCTGTCCTTAGAGAAGCTGACAGGTGGACTTTTTGCGAGTTTTGCCTGGAACCGGACTCTTCCTGTTGATCTGTCGCACAAGGTCATAGAAAATCTGCATGCACACACACACACACACACAAACATCAGCATTTTAATGTACATATTTAAACTAAATTGCAACTAACCATTGTAGGTCTCTGTCAACCGGTATAAGTATCGACTCATAGAGAACCTGGTCACATGGCACGACAGTCACCTGAATATCAATACAATAAAGTGTAATAAAGATATCTTGTGGTGGACTACAATGCTTCAAATATGATGCTACAAATTTTGAAACATGGATTGTTCATTTATATCCTCAACCCGGGATTACAAAGCTTTACAACCAGAACAGTTTGTGTTAAGTTTTGACATAATAATCGCATGAATTCTTCAGTAACAGCAAAAAATGTGTTTGTTAGGTCCCAGTGACCTTGACTTTTGACCTCTGATCCATCTAATGAAACATTTGAAACATCTAATCAGTTCATCCCTGATTAGAAGTAAATCTGTTAGCAAGTTTGTGCCAAGTTTGAAAATTTCCTTCAAGGTGTTCTTTATGTAAAGGGTTTACAAGAATGGGATGCAGAGACATCATATGTAATGTCATAAACATAATGTCTGCAGTCACAGCTAAAAAAGAGAGTACACTAATTGTTGACCAGTAAAGAACATGCTTGACCATTCCAGAAAATAACAACAAAAGGAGGTTTTTCTGCGAAGCCGCCAATGTTCTGAGGCCCAGAACCCGTCCGCTGACTGAGTGTTGGGGAAACTCTATATTTGAGAAACAAAGTTCGGCCCAGTAGAAGAGAGTGGCTACATCCTTGTTAGAGGACATGTTACCAGACTCAGAGTAAATTATTGATATTGAGGCCATGAGCGAGGGAAAGATCGTGTGCAAAAACTATAAAGGGGTCAGTAATAATTTAAATGTTGTACTGAACGATTCTGGTGCAGAAGATTCACTGATCAAATTCAATCCCAAACTTCATACTTTTGTTGATTGGATTGTTGGTACGAGCAGATGAAATGACTCTCCCCCTCAGGGGGGCTGAGATCTCCCTTTAGGTTCACAATGCGCCAAACAACGTACGCAGGGCACCGTCCAGCAACTAAGGCATCTCAGTAGCCATACAGAATAGTGATAAAACTTTTAATGTGGGCAGAGTACACATTTTATAAACTACTTTTCTCTGAGCGCTCCCTTAGAAAAAAAAAAAAATACCCGGTAAGGAGGCCAGACGTCGACAGGGAGCTAAGAGAAAAGCACCCGTTGAGGCACTGAGTCCTCGTTTTCCAGGGATGCCCAACTGTGAGGAGACCCTGGGGCACCTCATCTAGCCCCCCATCTGTTTAATGTCTTGGGGTCACCCTGAGGAGCTAGAGGACAGGGTAAGGGAGGAGGGCTACCTCACTTAGGCTGCTGCCACCATGATCCACACCAGAATAAGTCTTTGAAATAAAAATGGCTTGTTTTTTAAATGTCTCATGGATCAGACCCATCAAAACAAGAGATCCAGTCTGAAAGGATTCCAGGAGAGTTAGATCCAGTCCAAGCCAGACCTTTCAGACTCAGTCCAAAATGTGTTCCACCTCAACAGAGAGTTGAGAAAACAATTTTACATCTACAAAAACCTCCACTGGGTGCTGGATCCAATCATTGACATGGACTAGAGACCACAGAACTTTACCCCATCTGTGGACCCAAACAGACTCAGGTCCTGGGTTGGTTCTTGTTTACTTGTAACTGAGGATTATATCTGAAGTGCAACCAACGTGTTCGGTCACCTCATTGACGTTAATCTTGCTCTTGGCCGAGGTCTCCAGGAAGGCGCAGGAGTTCCACTGGCGTGCAAGGCCGATGCCTGATTCTTTGGCCACCACACGCTCCACCTCCAGGTCACACTTATTTCCAACCAGGATCATGGGAACCTGCAACATCACACCGAGTAGTCACATGGTGATGTTTCAATGAGCTTCAATGAGCTACGTTCACTGAAGCCAAAATTTCAAAGAATAAGTATCACAGTAAGACACATTCAACATATTCAAAAACAATATTCAAAAACCTTCAAAAGCAGAGCCATTCACTATCAGCTGCTTTACTTGCATTTTGGAACCGTTTCATATCTATGCAGTCTCCAGGATTGGCCAGCAGGTGTCACCATTTACCGAACTTATCAAACGTTCTTAGAAATATGAGTTCACAGAAAAAAAATCTAACCTTAAAAGGATATGCTGTAGAGAATTTAGCTATACTCGGGGAAGTTCGCACTCTCCGAGTGACTTCTTCCTATTTTAAAAACTGACTAATATGAAAAGTGATTATGAAAAATAATCACTTCAACTTCACTCATCACTATTCTCATGCTGAGTCAGAGATTGTTCTAAAGAAGCAGAGCTAAACAGGAAGTGGCATCATGACTTCCTAAACAGACCGGTGTTTCAGGTGTGTGTGTGTGTGTGTGTGTGTCGTACATCCTCCGTGTCCTTCACTCTGAGGATCTGCTCTCTGAGGTCCTGCAGGTCGTTAAAGGTCGACTGGGCTGTGATGGAGTAGACCAGAGCAAAACCCTGACCGTTCTTCATGTAAAGGTCTCTCATTGCTGTGAACTGCTCCTGCAGACAGAAAGGTCCCACACACACAGACAGATGGTCAGGGGGACAGACAGATACACTGCATGGCCAAAAGCATGTGGATACCACTGTATAAATGATTATCCTTTCAGTCTTTCCTGGAAATAAAAACCAACTGTCTAGAAGTTGGAAGAGCGAGGTAGATAGATCTTACTGTTCCTGCTGTGTCCAGGATCTCCAACATACATTGCTGCCCATCGACCTCGACTTGCTGAAAGAGAGACAGCCAGAGTCAGTTGACTGTCACCCACAGAGGAAAATCTGGATGCAACACTGTGTGCACAGACGTTGGATTAGCTTGATTTTTAGCCACACTAGCAGCCACAATGGCAACATCCAACACAAACTTTGTCGGGCCGGACTGAAATATCTCAAGGAGTGTTTGACCAGGAAATAAGATTCATCCTTTGTGTTCCCGTCGGGATAAACAGTGACAACTTCTCCAGTCGTTTCATTTTTGTTTAATAAAAAGTCCAATGCTGCAACTGGTCTCTCATATTTTAAGATATTATTTTCTAATTCTGATTTATCTCTCTTTTACCTTTACACATTTTGTAATTTAAAAATCTTTTTAAAAGTGACTCATTGACTCTAAATTTCATTCAGAATTATTCTAGTTGTAATTCATCTCACAAATGTGTCCACTTATCTTAAATAATTTCTGATAATTTAACTTTTTAATCTCATATCACAGTTGTTTATCGTAATTTTAACTAATTTATCTTAGTAATTACCTCCACCAAGGAGGCAATATTTTCAGTTTGGTCGTCTGTTGGCATCCTTCCATCCACAATTTTTTTTAAATTTTTTGTTTTCAGTAAGGACACCTTCACACTTGGTCCAGTTGCCGAAGCACAGTTGTTCCACCTTCCCAGTTCCCCGCTGGCCTGCACTCACACTTTTACGAGTGAAACCTGGCCTGAGCACGATTACCTCTCGTACAATCGCCATCACATTGGGAGAACAATTTGTGACTGACCTGGACTCTTTATGCTCAGATACGGCACACTCACATTTGTGGATTGATCAAATATGCAAGGTGGCGATTGTAAGTGGTGCTGCACACATAAGAAGATTTTTGTGAAGGCAGCAGGAGAGGAGGGATGCATTCAATTAAACATGATGTTCACATTGTGCTCCTGTGCTTGCACTCGTGCATGAACAACCGTGCCGTACCTTTTCCAACCATACCGGGGCCAAGAAAGTTGACCGTGCTCGAGCATGTCAGCAAGTGCTCACAGCAGTCACTCAAACTGGACTTTGCGAGTCAAATGTGCTTGGGCTTTGTACGGATGGCCCAGTGTGATTGTGCCCTGACTTCCTGTTAATCAAAGGTCAGGAATAACTCCCCAAATTCCAAAAATCCCCTTTTTTTCCCACATTGGGAATAACCTTGGCCAAAACTCAACCAATGTGCTTCTAACTTGCAACACATATGTAAAGTGTCAAGAGTTAATCCCAAAATAAGTTTGACTGAAAGGTCAAAGGTTAAGGTCACAACATCTGATTTTGTAAATATTGCTCTACCTCAAGATTCCAAGGGCAGAGTTCTTTCAAGTTTCAACTAGGGATATGGAGTTATGTTTTTAGACATTTTTACTATCAAAAAACGCCTTTTTTTAAATTTATTTTTTACTCAAAAAATCGCATGTCTGTACATTGCAATGAACAGATTTAATTCTATCATGACTGACTATAAATCTTCTTATTCTACTTTGTCTGCATTTACCCATTTCCTTCTAGTGATTTGTGTTCTGCTCTTTATTGTTCACCTTCATATCATGAGCCAACTAAAGCATTCAGACAACCTTCAGTCTGTCGCATCATTCCCATCTCAAATCGTTTGTATGGGCTGACGCATTACGGCGAGGGGAGAGGCGGAGCTGTCTTACCTTCCTGTAGGAATCCTCTATCGTCGGGTCATACTTCTCCACAAAGATTCCCTGAACAAACTGGACAGTCTGCAGACACACAGGCATGCAGAGAGAGAGAGAGACAGGCAGTGGGATAAATGGAAGTAGGCCAGTGGTGTTAATGGAGCTCTGTTTGGTCTCTATTGGAAGTCATTAGAATGGAATTAATGTGACACACTGACACATCTCCATTATATCATCTGGAGTAAAGCACTTCATTGTTGCGAGACTTATCACTAGTGCGTGCGCGCGTGTGGAATGGAAAGGACTGAACCAAAAAACAGAGTGACATCAGTCTGCGTCCTTTTTACAGTAGATTTCTAAAGGAACATTTTCAGCTCAGATTAGAGACTTCAGCCAACTTCAGTTAGAGTTCTTCCAAACCTCAAACTATTTATACCTAAAACTGCCATTCCTACGTAATATTTATCTCTTTTTGCAATATCTAATTAATTAAATATCTCAAACTGAAGTAAATGCTGACTCAGTGGTAGCATTTTAAAATGAAATCAGGATAATTGCACACAAGTAGCATTAGAAACACTTGACTTTTTGTTGTTGATGTTGAAAAAAAAAACGCTTATATTAGAAAATAAACACGTCCATTTTGTCATATCCATCCAGCTTTTCTTACACAAGCATTAAAGGCCCAAACCAACCTCACTTATGAAAGCAAAATCACAGTTTTAACGTGAACTTTATTCGACCAAAAGTAAATTACATAAAATTATGGTGGACCTTGTATCAACATGCGGTCGATGCAACCAGCTGCTGGTTTTGTTTCACATGTCCTGGTTGGCCTCCTGTAAACTTCCGTGTCATTTAGCTATCATATGTGGGAAAACACCAGAAGGGCACTGGTGTCATATAAATCTAAATCTAAATACAACACCTTCTGCTCCCTGTTGACTTATAATTATTGATTATTTGATTATTATAAATATAACTACACTGTAATTCACAAAGACATTTACTAATTTTTAAAAACATTTTCACACCGTTACATCATCACATGAATGCCAAAATATCATTGTGTAGTTATATAATTATGACAAAAGAACCAAAACAACCCCCAAATCCTCCACCTTAACCATAGCCCACTTCAATCTTTTCAAACTCTAAAACAGACACCACCAGTACCTCATGGTTGAGTGTTTTTACCACATCAGAAGTATTCTAAAATGGGTGCCGAACAATACCGAATCTAGCAAAATAACCCATTCTAACATTTTCTCCAGAGTTTAGAAACAAATCACCATTCCATGCATTCTCCATCAGTGCTCCACAATATACCACACGTTCATCAAAGATATGCTAAGCTCATCAAAGAATGAACAATATTACTGATGGCTCATAATTTTAGAATATTTGAAGAGTTCGCCTGCTTATCGTTTTGTCTGAAAGTATATGTTTCCGTTGTTTACGCCGGCGCAATAACCGGTTATGTCAGGTAACTTCCGCTAAGACATGCCTGGTTCGGGCTTCCCAGCTGGAGGTCAGTGCAGCATTTGTCAGGGTTGTGACTGCTGCGACGTCCCGCTGTTGCTATACAAACAGCAGAAACATGGAAAGACGACTAAGAGCGTCAAAAAAGCTCTGTGTCGAGGTCGTTCAACAGCATTAATAAAATGAGGTGCGGTGCAAAGCTAACATATCACAAATGGACAACAACTACGCTGTGTCATTCCACCGGCACCCACAGATCAACCCACCGCGACTACGTGTCACAAGAAAAAGTAAGTTTGATGACCGACGTGCATTTTTGGAGGGTTTTTGGAGTTTGATGGTATTTGTCCAGGGGGAGGATGGACAGACAGTTCCTGCACAACTGGAGAAAGTGTATGATGAGAAAGCTGTGCAGCCGTCTGATGAGTGTCTCTGTGCGCACAGTGCACACACATTCAGAAACTCACCAGGGCTGACTTGCCGACTCCTCCTGATCCCAAAACAACCAGTTTGTATTCACGCATCCTGACTGTGTGTCTGCTGGGCGAGAGACATACACAGATACAGAGAAAGAGAGAGAGAGAGATTAACATGTTACCACCATCAACCAATCACAGAGCACCTGCAATACACCTGAAAGAGCAAAAATATCAATTTACCTCCCCCCATACACACACATGTAAACACTAGTTCAGCCTTCTGTGGAAGAGGTAATAATTACCCAGCAAGCATCTGGGAAAACAGGGAGGTCAGGTGATCACACAGCTGGTGGTGATGTCACAGCTGTGGAATCCTTACTGGTTATTGTTGCAGTGTGTGTGTGTGCATACCAAGCATGCTTCACCGTGTTACTGCAGCAACAAGAGGCAGCATGATAAAGACAACACACACACACACACGCACACACGCACGCACGCACGCACACACGCACACACTCACACACTCACACACAGTTATTTCTGTTAATGAGGATCTGCCAAGGTTACCATGGTGATGAGATAAGTGTGTGTGTCCGTGGTTAAGCAGGTGGTGTGAGCACCAAACATTAACGTCTCTCTGTAACTGACATTTTTCCAGTGTGTTGTTTATTTTACCCAGAATCCCCAGTTTCTGCCAGCTAATATCAAGAGTGTGTGTATGTCCGAGTGTGTGCTCATGTTATTTTACAAAAATAGAAAGCAACACATGAAACCTGAAGTGAAAGCCCAAATGCCACACACACACCAACTAACACACGAAACACTGATTATTCATGTGACTGTCCTGAATTCAGTTTGCACAAGCAAACTGAATTTAGCTTTAGAGCACTGACCCACATAAAGATGGCTGCCCCGTCTCCACTTCCTCCCACTGTACAAAAATGAAGCCAAAAAATCGCAGATACGAGTGCTGCCAACCTGCGTTGGTGACATCATTTGAGATGGGAGTCTGTGCAGTAGGGATTGGGGTGGAGCCACGGTATGAAGTAACTGTCCCACCCCCCTTTTGTAGTTTTAAATAATGAATTAAAACTAAACTGATCAGTAAAATGAATAATTGAACATATATCAACGTGATAAGAACTACCCAAGGTGACAGAAACCATCTCTGGTTTCTGGGAAAAATTAATTTGATTAGTACTGTGAGTTATGGGTTTGGCGCATCTGCTAACATGGAAGGGGGGGGGCGTTATTTATGAGCAATACAGCAGCCAGCCTTCAGAGGGCCATCTCTCATGGAACAGTTTGCAAAACTAATAGGTATGTTTATTTTGGCACAATAATAATGTGGAAGCAGGCCTTCCATCTGGAGTTTCCGCTGTCCATGCGTGAATGCGTCTCTGGAAGTGGATTTCAGTGCCTGGAGGTCTGACGGGGGCCTGCCTCATCACGTCTGAGTCTGACGTGGCAAGCTTGGGCGGCTTCAGTCACAGACCGAAGCATTAGCAGGCGAGGCTGAGGATGGGAGAGTTAATCCGCCGGATGAGCCTAGGTCTTAAAAAGTTTGACCGAGGTGCCCGAACGCCTTTTAAGACTCCTTCCTTCACCCACCCTGGTGAATTACACGAGTCGTGTTGGCCAATTTAAAAGACAATTTTGCAACTGGAGAATGAACTGTTGAAGAATCAGACTGTGTAAATCGAAAATTAGAAAGGCGACAAACCCAACAGTGATGTCATCTCAATAACACTCACTGAAACCTGGTAGAGCCACAGATACATAAATATATATTAGAGTTTTTGACCCTAAATATTTGTGTATAAATACAGGAATTCTCCATTCAAACACTCTCTGTATCAGGGTGGCAGCCATGTTGTTGATGGCCATGTATGTCCATTGGTTAGTTTCAAGCAACCAATGAACATGCATAACAAACAGTGACTCTCCTGACTTTGTAAAATTTGCTTTTAAATGAGAAACAATATATTATTTTGTTTCGTTAACCATTATTCATACATCCATTTTCTACCGCTTATCCTGTTAATGTCCCATGTTGGATACCAGAGTGGCCAGAGCGTCACGTCTCGATGACATTTAAAACTGTAGTAGTTGTTTTGTTCGCCAATAGGGGGCAGGACAGACGAGACACAGGCATGACATACTATCACCTTACAAAACTTTATAGAGAACACCAAATTTAGGTAAAATTGTGTATTATCTGGTTGCAGCTTATGTCATGATTTACTGAAACTCTCTATCAGAAAACTTTTAGATCGGATTTTGTTTATTTCATTTTTTTAAAATTGGCTTTACTTTAGAATATGTGTATGTGTTTAACAGCAGAAGGATACAAGAAAATAGAACTCTTTACAGTTTCAAAACTGAAAAATATTAAGGTTTATATCATACAGGATGAAGAAATATCCGAAATGTTTGTCTTTCAAAAGGCTGAATTCTAATTTTTGTCAGCCTTTTCACTTCAGATGCAACTAAACTGTTGATCATACATTAACACGTAGTTGCCATTTAATTGTACTGTGGATTGATTAATTATTTAAACACTTGAAGTAGTCGGAGCTTTGTTTGAACGATTGGGGGACGGTTATTACTCCATGAGGAAGATATTTACACAGAGATAGAGGAGCAAGAGAGATTAGGTGTTCAGCACTCGTGTTATTCTTCAACCCTTTTAACAGTCAAAATAATCTCAGACTTTAGTGTTGCAGCAGTCACGTGTGGCAAAAATATCAAGAGACAATCAAACTTCAAGTTGGTGCTTTTTTCCCCCACAGTCACTGAATGCAGCATGATGTTAATCTACCAAAGTAAAGTTGGTGGAGAGGATGGACACAGACAGACAGACACACACACACACACACACACACACACACACACACACACACACACACACACACAGATCCCTGAGTCAACCAGAACTAGGTGGGGCCTGTCAATACTATGTGTGTGTGTGTGTATGTGTGTTGCTGAGAGTATAACAGTAGAGAAATAAAACCAAGGCGAACAGAATACAGTCAGGCAGACGGGTAGACAGACAGGCAGGCAGAGAGGCAGACGGGTTCCTTCAAACTCCTCAGCCCAGTTTGTAGTAAGTTACTTCTTCTCTCTTAATTAGTCCGGCAGAGCAGCGGGAGTTCTGCAGCTCTTTGGCGGCTTAAGAACGCCCCTAAAGGACGGCCGGCTCTGGCAGGAGGCCCGGAGGACCGGAGACAAACTACATGCGGGAGCACACAGACGACTGCGGGCGTGACACCGACAGATAACCCCCCGCCATGATGCCATCCAGCAGCTTGTCTGTTTCTAATATCAACAGTATCGTTATTAACCGGGTTCCTGTCTGTCTGCCGCTCCGCCCGGCCGTCCGTCTGTCTCTCCGCCGGTCGCTTCCGCAAACCCAGCCCTGCCCGGCTCGGCACGCCACCGGCCTGGCTCCCCGCCGTCTGCCCCCGTCTGCATGACACAAGCCGGGCAGGAATACGTCTACTGGATGGCGCGAGGGGGGGGGGGGGGGGGGGGGGGGGGGGGGGGGGGGGGGGGAGAGAAAAGACAGGAGAAAAGAGGGAGAAAGGAGAGAAACGGGAGAAAGGAAGCGGTACTCACAGTCATCCACCCGTCCGCTCCGCTGCTCTCTCTCTCTCTCTCCCTCTCCCTCTCGCTCTCTAGCGCTCCCACTCTCCGTCTATGTCGCTCTGTCAGAGCCGCTCCCTCCGGCCGCCGCTGCGCGCTGACGTCAAGCTCAACGTGGTGAGCGCCGCCACTTCCTGCGGACTCTTTAAAGCAAAAGGTGGCTCAATAGAACTGCCGAGGAGGATGTTTCTTTTAAATAGTAATAAATCACATATGGTCTATTTGTGTTTTAATGTTGATGGATATGGCTTATTCATTTTCAGTGAAATATTCCAATAGTTTGAGATGTGTCATTTTCTGGAAAAAAAAAAAAAAAAAGCTGATGCAATATCACGATATTATACTTTGTTGAGATGCACTAATACATAATATGGATAATTTGAAATAACCAAAGCCTACAGGGCCCCTAAATTCCCATAGTGTATGACATTATTACCGGGTCAACAGTGTAACGCTGTTACAAACTAAAGTTTAAAAATGTTGATAGAAAACAAAAACTTTTATTTTGAAGGTAGTCCAGCTTTACTTCCTATTTTATTCTTACTTTGTCACATTTTGGCTGACCTGTTCTTTTATTTTCTTGTGATGTTTTAGCCTCCTTAGCTGCTTCCTGCTTCATGCAGAGTAAAATCACGTAAGAATTAATTTATTTAGAATTTAGTTACATATATATGTAAAATGACAAAAAGTCACTTGTATTTTCAAATGACACAGTAAGCTTCACTGCTGCCTTGTTTAGAAGTTACACATTCATGTACTCCCCTCTCTTACCTGGTGTTAGAAGTGTCTGCTCAAACTGGAGGTCAAAGGTCGAGGCGACTCTTGAGGTCACTGAAGAGAATCAAACATTGACACTACAGAAGTGGCGAAGGGCATGCGGGTGTTCCTGCCGAGTTAGAGCGCAGCTGAGCATGTCAGAGCGTGTTGATGGGAACTTGCCTTGAGACACACACACAAAACAGTGTTTACCACAGTCAGAGAGTGTAAAAGCCACACCCAAACAGGAAAGAGTCACCGAGAATAGAGTCCCCCCACCCTACCAGCTTCCCTTTCACTGACACACATTTCCTCTGCGTGTGTGTGCTCTGGTGTATTTTCTCAAGTAGAAATACATTTTCAGTTGGAAAAACATTAAGGTGAAATAAAAAATTAACTCAGAAGTGCACCTGGTACACCTCCACAGGTCGGACCTGAGAAACTGTCCCTGGAGGGGTCACATAAACAATGGCTGCAAATACAGGCAAGTTATCTGTTACCAGAAGTTTCTTCTCACATCACAAGTTTCATAACCTTCAGCCAACAGGCCTGAAAATTGATACCTTGTTGTAATGTTTTATCTTGTCTTTATTAAATCCCTCCACAACATTCAGGCGCGCATCCAAATGAATTTTCAGTACTCATCCAGGTGAAGGTCCATGTTTTCCAAAGCTTAAAAATTCCGATTTGATTTGAGAATACATCACTGAAACCCATTTTTAAGACAAAATTGCCCTTTAACTAGCAGCTACAGGGAAAATATAACACAAGTACCGGATAGGTCTGTTTTTTTTCTTTTCTTTTTTTTTGGAGTTGTGCATGTTCAAAACATGGTTTCTAAAGCAACAAATTAGCTTAGCAAAGTCTGGCCGATTGCACATCAGCAAACAACACAACTACCAGAGCACTGTGATCTTAGAAAATGACAGTTAAATATGTTGCTAAATCCATTTCAACAGGAACCATGGACAGCTGCTGGAAATACGTTCACCGCTACTTTACTGCTGTCACACCCACAACAGAGCATCTTACTTAAAGAGGATATTGTGGAATTATTTTTCCAAAATGATCTTTAAAACCTCATACTTTCATATATTTTCTATTAATGACATGTTAAGAAAAAAACCATTAACATAAATTTTGATAATTATTGCTTTTGTTTTGTGTTATTTCGTAACTAGTAAAATGTGTGAGACACTTCAGTTTTTGTGTAATGTGTCTATAATATATTAATGTTCAGATAACACATAAAAAAACCTACTGTAATTTCATTTAGCTTGTTGAGCTAAAGTCATAGTGACCAAACTCCACATTACAGTAATTCTCAAAGATGAAAAGATGGTTTTGTGACCCAAAAGACTGGGAATTAGAACTAATGATGAAAATAACTATCTTGGTTCTGTTTTTGTCCTCCATGATGTTGAGCAGGTCATGTACATTTGCTTTTTATAGTTTGTATGCCGTTGTTTAAGAGACTGACACTATGAGAGCCAAATTATGAGCCATAAAATTGCATAAAGCTGCGATGAGCAGCAGATTTACCTTAACATTGTCTGTAGGTTCCATTTTGACATCACATATGTTTTAGCTCATCAGTCATTGTGGCAGTCTCTCGTCAGATGAGGCGCTCTCACAGGCTGCTGGGTTTTGCCAGTTTATGAATATACATGTCATTTTGGCCAGTGTATACAAATATACATGGAGAGTGAGTTGAAAGAATTGACTAATTGTTTCATCCTTTGTCATTTTTTGTCAGGCAAGTGTGAAAAATTTTCAGTTTTTGTCATTTAGGATTAAGTGAAGGGTTTGGGTTTGTGTTCGAGGAGGCTTCAGACTGGGATGACTGGTTTTCAGTTGGACGTTTGAGATCAATAATGAAAGTCATCTGCAGAGGCAGCCCTGTCTAATTTTGTCTTATTGTCCGCGACCTTGGTCAGTTTTTAAATGTTTCATCTTCACGGGTTCAGTGACAGGAAGTCTCTCTCGACACATCAGAGAAGAATACATTAGTGAGCTTCAAAAAGGAGGAATCATCAGCATGTCAATGATCAGCCAGGCTGTAACTCAAACTCATCAATTCAGCTGTCGCTAGGAGACCAGATGAACAAGCGTCATGTTTTGTTTGCTCTCTTAAGGAGTTTCTGTTTGACCAAAAGAGCCAATCACGACAGAGTTTGGTACTCTGAACAGGAAGTTGTTCATTTTTATTCCAACCTGTGCATCTGCTGAAACATGTGACATGATTGCACAGCAACAGAAGCTCAGTGGACCCTAAATTCAGGTTGGCAGGGAAACAAGAGGCACCTGGGAAGCTAAACTCAGGGCAAACTGTTGCTGCAGTGAGAGCTGTGTACTCTGCTGCTTGCACTTCTATCACTGCAAACATTTACTGAAATATAACTCAGTACCTTTACTTTTGTACTGAACTCAAGTTACATACCATTCTATACTTTTACTTGTAATATTTTAGTTTCGAACAGAGTTTACTTTTTACACCACTACAAATAAAATTAGTTGTAATGCAAAAAAAAATACAACAAAAGTGATAATCAGTAATAGCTGATTTAAATAAAATGGTACAATAGTGATGTGGTAATTTGCGTATCGAGTTGGATTAGAACACATTTCTGGGGATACTTTTGAAAAAATTTACTTCACTATATTTTTGAGTACGGTACTTTTTATGGAGTACTTTAAAACTGTGGCTTCACTTCAAAATTACACCATCTATGTTTAGATTGGTTTCACCAGGCTGGATTTTTGCAAAATCCAAGACTCAATTGACAGCACAAAGGACGTGTTCAGCCAATGTGGAACTAAAAAAGAAATAGGCACTGTTCTCCTCGGTCACTTGCCCCAAGTACAATGGAACACATGGAGAGGAAGTCATAAAAACTAAAGTAAATTGAGGGATGAGTATTTACTCGATGGAAAGGACAGGTGGTGTGTAGAAATCTGTTCCCCCATCCATATGTGTCCCCCCCTTAATACCAAGTGATAAGACCTGCCTAATCATGAATATAACTGGGTGTTTATCACAGCACTGAGACCAGAGCTTTTTTACTACAACTGGGTAGTCTTGCTTTTGCTTTGGACATTAGCTGTGTTGCCAACGCTGCACCAATGATAACACCTGGAAACACTAGGGGGCATTAAGTGTTCCATTTCTACTTTCATGATTTGCTCGTTCCAGCATAGCTGGGCTGACGTCTTTCACATTGCTAGTAGCTTGCGAAATTCTAGCAGATTTACAAGTAAAAGTTTCATTTTGCGGGCTGTGACGTGAGATATTATTTGTTTACATTTTGACAAAGTGGAAGCATTGAAGTGATGATTAACAGTTCCTGTTTGCGGTGTACACCCAGATGAACAAACAGCGGTCACTAGAGTAGTAAAAAATTACATGTACTCAAATTACTGTTTTTTGAAAAATTATGAATATTATTTCAAAATTGGACAATTCATATTCATTTTGACTACTTTCTATAACAAGAATTGTACCTAACTTTATTTCAAGAATGGTGGTTAAAATGCGGTCGTATTGACCTCAATCACACTCGCTTAATGCACCACCCACCGAACATGCTGATGTGGCGATGCATATAAAACACAAGATTATGTGATAAGCAAAATGCTAAAAACTAAACTGCTCACGGTGGATCCTCAGTGATTTATAAAGTTGCCATGCTGCAGATTAACATGTACCTCCAGTGAAACGTGAGGACTTTGTGTTCTTTTAATTTCTGCCATGTCTGTCTGTGACACAAACATCATTTACAAAATGTAACACAATAAAGTTACCCAGAGTACATTTGACAAACTTTTACTCTGGGTGCATTTTAAATATCAGAGATAATGACAACCTCATGTTGTCATGTTTAAGGTTTGCTGAATGTAAAAGTGTGCGTCATGTTTGTGGGCTGGTTGCACAGGCTGGAGATATGTTGGTCATCAGTCTATGGTGGACCTAAAATGCAGTTCTCACCTGCTGCAAAATCTCGGTGTAGCACTGCATCTGACACTAACTCATTTTTTGCCTACTGTGGACACAGTGAATGTGACATTGCAACCATAGCAACATGGATAGCGTGGCAATTGTCACTGCAGTGATTGCGTCAGCGTGAAGGCGTACGCTCCGTGCTGTACATAGCTGTGCCTGGTCGGAGTTTTAGTTGATGCCAGAGGTTAAACATTTATCGCAAGGCTGGACTTGGCGATGGGGGGCTTATACTCAACTCACTTTATGTCCAGCTGGTGCAACCGTGTGTTCAGCTGTGACCACGTTAAAACTCAGCAGCTATGTCATGAGGTGAGATTCAGATGCTGTTCAACTGTCTGAAAATCACAAGACACAAGGAGGAAGAAGAGACAGAAATCAGAGTATGAAGGCAGGCAGAAATGGACCTTTTTATTTTTCAAGGGCAACAAACGATGGTAGATTGTCCTGACCGAACCGGACCGGACCCGGCACCACCTCATCAAACCAGACGAGAGCAAAGTAACTGAAACCCAACTGGTCTGGACCAGCAGAATCTGGTTTGCCAGGAACAAAAAACAGACCGGAGTATGCTCACACTGTCACACACCGCGTTACCATGGAAACAGCCACATCAGCACAGTCCGGTTAGGCGTGGTCAGGGTGGACCTGTTCCAATAAGCTTTCCTCTTCCCTTCGTTTGGGGGTGTGAAGGGACTGAGGGCGGGTCTATTGAATCAGGGTAAACAAAGAAGCTGTACAGTAAAACCCCGCCCACTTGTCGTCACCCATCGGCACCTATTGGTTGCCAACATCATTCACAAAAACAGAGTGAGCCCGTCTCCCACTGGTCACCACAGCCTCAAGCAGGAGAGGCAGCTCCCCACCTCCCCCACTCCCCATTGGTCAGTTTTAATTCGCCAACTGTCAGTCATTTAGCAGCGGCTAATCAGGTTACAGAACAGTACCTGTCAAACTTTCTGTATAAGAAAAAAATATGAAAAAGAAAAAAAATCCCCAAAAAGAATGACAATGATCTGCGAGATCAGCCAATCAGATGACCTCACTAGAAAAACAAAGAGGAGGTGGGAGGAGCTTCCAAAACTCATGGAACTCATTTTTCTGGCTTTTTTTTTGTGTGTTCTTTATTTTTGTCCGTGTGTGAGCCGTATGTTAAGTCTTCCGTCTCTTCAAACAGCTGATTTCAGTGCAATGCATCATGGAACGATCAATCGCTAGGAGAGGGTGTGTCAATACATGTACGTGTATATTTGTGTGTGTGTGTGTGTGTGTGTGTGTGTGTGCGCGCGTCCTGTAGTCATGGAAACATGCTGCAGCATTAGCACTCCAGCAGCAGGGTGGTGCTGTGTTGCATTGGGGACATGGTCAGCCCGTTTGTCTAGCTGGTGTCCATGGACTCCATGTTGGCAGAGCTGGAGTCCCTCTGGATGGAGTCAAAGATGGCTGCCAGCTCCTGGTTGGCTGAGATCTGGGACTGGAACTCAGACATCAGCGGCGACTTCTCTGCCTCGGGGATGGTCAGCAGCGCCACCACAGCTCGCATCGCCGATCGCTTCAGCTCGTCCTGTTTCTCAAACTCCTGCTTCACTGAATTTGCCTTCACCTGCAGAAATGCCAGAGGTATTTTTACTCTTCAGAGAACGTTGACCAGGTACAAATACACAGCGGGAAAAAGTAACCAAGTACTTTCACTCTACTGAAGTGAACGATCCATCTTCCATTACTGAAGTACAGAAGCAACACAGTCATCTCTGCACGGTGAAAACATCTGCGTTTACGTAGTTTTTTTTTTGTTTTGTTTTTTTTTTTAAAAAAGGCAGGACCTGCTTAACTACACATCCTACCATTACCCACAATGCAACATGATCAGGTTAAATAATTGAAACTGACAAACAAGACCTCAATCAGCCAAATCCAAAGGCTGGGAGAGCAATTTTGAAGTACTTGTACTTTAAGCATTTCCATTTTCTGCTGCTTCATTACATATTAAGAGACAAATTTAGTACCTTTACTCAGCTACATTTATTTTATAACTTTAATTCCTATTTACTTTCCAGATTACATGCTTTTTAAGAGTCAAATTTTTACATTTCCA
>KV751334.1:13125887-13137308 GCA_001698575.1 Mola mola | reverse complement strand
AAAAACTCAAATGTTTTCCAGGAGCATGAAACTGAAGATGTTAAGAGACCATTAGTCGGTTAATTGCTTCTATGAATTGATGAGTCAGGTAATTGTATTGTTTTTCAACAAGCTCACAGAGCATTGTTACATTCCTAATGTTTATTTTTTTTACTTGCTGATTCCCCAAACTTGGAAGGACAGTTTAAGAGGACAAAAAGCTTATTTATCATTGATTGATTGATATGAACCTGCCCCTATCAAATGAAAAAAAAAAAAAAAAAAGAATTTGAACGGATCAATTTTGTTTCACTGAATATTAATTAGTGATATCACTGCAGCACGAATACTCTGATAGCCAAGTTTGTCATGATAAAATCATATATATATATTTTGACTGTGTTTTACAATCTTATATTACACAATAAATCTAGAATCAAAAAATTGTTAAGTAGATTGGGGTAATCAGACACAGTAAGGCTTTTATTCCAGGAGTGTTCGTACAGGTGACTCTCTCTTCTTTCAGCATGATCAGTATACTTTTACTTTAAGTTGTGGGTATTTTCACTCCAGTGGCTGTACCTTGGTGGTGCAGGTGGCTCTCAGCGGTTCCACCAGTCTGTCCAGTCTCTGCAGAACAGCACTGGGACACAGAGACGACAGCCGGGCCAGCATGAGGAACGTCAGCATCTGAGAACAACAACAAAAGTGAGTGGGGCTGCCACCCAAGAGTGTGTGGGCGTGCATACGTGTGTGTGCGAGGTCGGACCTTGATGTCGTAGTGATCCTTGAGGCCGTCCTCCACGTGGTTGAGGAAGGTGAAGATGTCGATTCGGTCCAGGCAGCTGTCCAGCAGAGTGTACATGCACTCAAATGCAGCCTTCCTCAAGTCCAGACCGTCGTCCACCGTATGTTTGAAGGGACCCATCCACACACACACACACACACACACACACACACACACACACACACACACACACACACACACACACACACAGAGAGAGAGAGAGAGAGAGAGTGAGACCCCTGCTGAGGACCCTGAACGTGGGTCCCCCTTTGGGTCAGGTACTCACCTCTCGGATCAGCTCCTTCCTCACTTTGGTCTCGTTGTACAGCTGTGGTAGAACAGAGTCCAGCAGCTCTCGGATCAGACTCGGCTTGTTGTGTGCCGCAGAATTAAACGTTACCAAGGCAACACGACGCACGTTCAGGTCCGGGTCCTCGAGCGTCTTCAGGAAATCGCCTGAGGAAAAATAAAACAGCTCAGGGTTTATCCTGTGGGGACCAGGAGCTAAACTTCAACCATCTCAGGGCCAACATTAAGGCTGCATCATTTATTGGCTTTGTGACCACTGATCAATAAACGAGTTTTACCGATGCAGTTCTTCAGCAGCGGGTCAATGGGCTGAGGCTGGTCGGAGATGGTGAACTTCACCGCCGTTACCACGGAGCTGCGGGCGTACGATGATCCTGCATGCACACACAGTAGATCAATAATCAGTACTTCAGTTCTTCACATCGATCTCAGATGACTGCTTCAGAGCCAGCAGACATTACAATGAAAATAACGGATTAATTTCTGATTGATTTATACATTCGGATCTGTGAAGGAATGAGATAGAGACAGAAAAAAATCTGATTGGCTTAGACAAGCAGAAGGGTGAGGCTAAGCCAAATGTTCAGCTGTTTTTTTCCTGGAGTAAAGATTCTGTTAGAAAACAAATGAAAATATTTATTAATCAACTGATGACACAAAAACTATTGACTGCCTGACAGCAAGTGACTTATAATGTCATGCCAATTTAGTGGGTACTGATCAAAGTATTGATTACTTGAAAACAGCATTTATTGGATATGGATCAGAGTATTGATTACCTGAGGAGGGATCTTTTGATGTAGTTTATTGGGTACTGATGGGAGTATTGATGACCTAACATGGGGTATATTGGGTACTGATTAGAGTATTGATGACCTAACATGGGGTTTATTGGGCACTGATTAGAGTACTGATTACCTGATAGCCACAATACCTTAAGGAAGGCAGCAAGATTTATCAGACAACAGGGTTTATTGAGTAGTAGTCAAAGTATTGATTACCTGACAACAGGTATCCTTTGAGGCGTGGCAGCAACGTTTCAGGGTCAATTAGCGTCAGCTTGCCCAGACACTCGGCCACAACGTTCCTGGTTCCTTCCTCCTGACACTCGCAGTGTTTGAGCAGCAAAGACCAGACCAACTCCACGTATGGCTTCAGACCAGAAACTGACGCTGAACCTTGACACAGACACACAGATTTTAACTAAAAGGAGACGCACACACACATTTAATCACCAAAAACCTGAGCTGCTCTTACTGATGATCTCTTTGAGTGAATGCAGGAGCAGGTACTGCCTCTTAGAGGAGGAGATCTCCTGCAGGACAAAGGGGAGATACTCTGGAAGATTCCCTACAGCAATACTGCCCAGGGCGTACGAAGCCGCCGACTTGACCTGGGAAACAGAAAGTGACAGCACTTCTGTTAGACTGAGGTTATCAGTCCGGCAGGAGCAGTAACGGTGACAATTCACACTGAGCAGAACAAAATCCCGCTCAAACAAATCTTTCCAGAACAAAAACAAACAAAAATTCACTGGTTTTATAAATAAGGCTGCGCCTAACAATTTGCTTATTGATTATTCTGTCAACTGATCAATTCATTGATTGCTAATCGACGCAAATAGACTTGGAAACATTAACATTAAACCTGATCAAGAATGATGGTAGCTTTTAGCTCGATGTACAAACAGCGCACAGTGCTGCAGGTATGAATGGGGAAGTCCTGGATGTGAAAGGCACTTTCTGGTCAGACAGGTGGCCGTTACCTCTTCACTGGAGGAGGAAAAAGCATCCAGGATGACCGTTTTGAGCTCTGGTTGGCTGCTCAGGTCCACATGGTGCCCCACCTCGCCCAAGGAGAGCAACGCGAGCAGCCTGATGGAGTCTGTGGAACGACTGTTCTTCACATCCTGTCAGTCAGGGAGAGGAGATAATCTGTCATTTAAACCTTCTCCGAGATGTGCTGGTATTAATCTGGGACAGGTAGCTCACCTGAATGAACTGTCCAACCACAGCGGGGCCCTCAGTGGGACAGGCTCGGGTTAGAGCTGCCACGCACTTGGCGATGGAGCAGTAGGCCTGTTTGTGAGGCAGAGCAGCACTCTGGGAGTAAACGGGACCCGTCAGCATCCTCAGCAGGTCCATGTAGCCCAGACCAGACGTGTCTGTGGCCACCAACGCCTAAATACATACACAGACACAGTCATACTCTGAGTCACTTACAGTAATGCATAAACTGGCCTTCTGAAGCATTGTGATGGGCTATAGATATAAAACTCACCAACCTGACTTTCACCCAATGCATTATGGGTGATGTTAAGACACTTCATAATGAGATAAAGGAGATAGCAACAGCTCACAGTGGAAGATCAACAGTGATTTTCCATCTGTCAATCCTCAAAATACTTTGCCTGAATAGCAAATTAATTAGTTAAAAGAAAACATCATGAGGAGCCATAAATAGAAGATATATCTCTAGAAAAGCACCCAAGAAAAACATTTTCATGTAGTATCATACATTGCGTTTTTTTTGTAGTCAAATATTCTCATCATTTTGTTACTCATACTGCTTTTACTGGTATTACAATTGACATAGTAGAGCGGTTTGGACGTGTTTACAGTGATGTGTCTCTTCTGTGTGATTGGGGGCTGGTGACATTGATACCAGAATCATGAATGTTAACAGCAGAGCCTTCTTGTCTTCGGTGGCAACTCATTTTTATATATTCTGTTTTTGCTGGGGGTTCATTAAGTTGTACTGAAAGTCCTTCAGGCGGAGACATCACTACTGCTTCCTGTCACCTCTAGCTGTCGCGCCCAGCCGGGGGAAGTCTTGCTCCTGTCACCAGTGAGCAAGATCGGCAGATCAATGTCGCAACAGAGCATCTGTAGCGTCCTCAGTGTTGAGCCTCCAAAGTTCAACAGAAAAGTGAGCTGTCTTGTTCCTTTCCCCCCCCCCAAAGTTTCTGCTGTTACCTGGATGGATGAACATTCCTGGCTTTTTCAACCTAAGCCCTATCTCCCAAACTTTGACAGTCTAAAACTTCATAAATTACTTTTTTTTCTTTTTAAATTGCTCCAATATGAAGTTTGACAGATCTATACAATGCAACGATACAGAGCATGACGGAACATTGGAAGGGTTACTTTTTTCCGCTGTTGCTTCTGTCAAACTAATGAGTGACATTGATTTATTCAAATTCAAACTCCTTTAGCCTTTTAAAGGCTGCTTTCCTTCTGTTAGGAAAGCAGTAGAAAACATTACTCCGTGACAGGTTACAAATATTTGTTTTATACAGTATCAGTTACAGCTAGATTAAAAAAAACACAGGGGCGTTTTCACATTTTGACTGTAGTTAAGTGACAAAATCGGTTTATTTCCATCGATTTGACTTGCCCAACACTGCTGCTTCGTACAGCCTTGTCAGGTTTATCAGTCCTAACAAATGAATACTATGGCAATTTTCAAATAACTATGTATTTTGTGAGATTTTATGGCCTAAAAGACCAGGAAATAGAGTTCTACTTTAAATTTTGGACACTAAAGCTAATGCTTATTTCAACCCTTTAAATCAAATGACAGATTTTAATATTCATCTTAATTTATCAGAGGAACGATCTGAGCTAACACTAGCAGTGCAGTTTGACTGGCGGCCCCTCCTCACATCCTGTCCACAGAGCTTCGGAAAAACACGAATGTCACCGTACACCGTACATATGCTACATCTCATTTCACTTGGAAAGACGTTTTGTTGCCAAGAACAGAATGGTGCTGAGACGAGAAAAGCGTTTCTATCAATCTGTAGATCAGTCAATCATGTTAATTCCGTCACTGATTGTGTTCTGGAATTATTTCTGTTTTTTGTGTTGAAGCAGTTACTGTTGACACGGTTGTTGACCCTCCCCCTCGCTCACTCGACAATAACACTCTCTTCTGTTTTACGATGATAATGCTCTCTTATTTTATGTTGAAACGGTTCTTTTCTAATTTTTCGTGATCCCTCTTTGTTGCTGTATTTTTATCTGATTATTAGCAGAAGTTGAACCTTGGCGTATTCGGACAAAAGAGCAGGTTGAGTTAACTTCAGTGTTTTTGATGTACCTGGTAGAAGTCCAGCATGGCAGCAAGTGCTCCTCCCTGCAGCAATGGAGATCGGACCAGTGCAATGAGCTGCTGAAGGATGTTCCCGCCACTGAGCTGTCCCAGCGAGGACGGGTGAGTCACTGCTAATGTGGACAGGAAGCTCAGCGCCATCTGAGACACGTGCATGTCGCTCTCGGAGATGAGGGGCGGCAGCTCGGCAAGAACTGCGTCCACCATGACAGGAGTCACCGCAGAGCTGAGAGAGAACAGTCAAATCGAGTTACTGACAGGGAAGGAGTGGGTGGAACCGGATGACAGGAACATGTGTGTATGTGCTACCTGTAGTTTCTGAGCAGAATGTCCAGAGCAGCCAGCGTGCAGAGTTTCAGGGCTCGCTGGTTCTTGCGGAGGAAGGAGGCGAGGATGGGAACAGCGTCGGGGAGAACTGGCCTCAGGTCGATTTTTAACGGAGAGCCGGCAATCAGCGTCAGTGCTGCCGGAGAACACACCACCCATGAATGGTGGAAGATTGTCCTTCACTCATGGTGATAGGATCTCATTCCAGAAATCATGACCTGGTTTTTCGAGACGTCACTGCCTCTGTTCATTTTCATATATATATAAAAAATCAACACCTATTACTGCAGCGTGGTGGCACCCGGTGTGTGGGGCTTACCTTTCACCGTTGTCAGTCTGGTGATCTCGTTCCTGAGACGTTCTAAGAAGATCAACAGTGTTCCAGGAAGCTCAGCAGGCAGACGGTCACCTGCAGATAAGACACAGCAGAAAGTCAAACAGGAAGCTGCATCAGTGATGACATCACAGCACCATGAATGACAAATTGCGGTTACCTAGGTTACAGATAATCTGCCCCATGCAGGAAATGGCTCGTTCTTTGACTTCCTGGTCGATGTCGGCGGCCTTCAGGCGTCTGATTGTGCATGTGAACAGATCGTTGATGTAGGGGGAGGGGTCAAAACTGTCAGAGCCCTCTGATTGGTTGTCCAGAGGTCGGATCACCTGTGGGAAGGGAAACTGCAGGATCAGCTGTGAGTGGCGACATCACACACTGGCGAGGTCAATGATGTCGGACTCCCACCTTGACGAGCTGTTGCGTGACCAGCAGAGCCTCAGAGGTAATCTTGTAAAAGGGGTCTCCCACACATGCCACCACGGGTGGAACAAGGGCGGGGACATGGGCGTGGAAGGCATGAGCGGGATGTGTGACAATGACGACGTGGAGACAGGCCAAGGCGTCGATCTTTAGGTTAGAGCTGCTCGACTTATCATTCAGCGAGAAGATGATACCTGAAACAAGCAGAGATACTCAGACCACAACACTGACTTGATCCTGCAATCTGTCACCGAATGTGTCTACTGAGAAGTACTGTGTGTATACACCCTGACAGCTCCACTGTTGTCCTGATTAGTTGACTGGGCAATTACGAGAGCTATTTGCCAGCCAAACCCCATTTTATCAGCGTAAATTAACTTGAAACAATACCCTGCAGCACTGTGCAGCTCTACTGGAGGAGGTTATGTTTCGCCTTGTCAATTTGGATTAAAGTTATGTTTACTTCAGAGCTCCAGACTAACCTTTCTTACTAAGAGCACAAGCAGAAAATTTAGGAACATACCCTAAATCGACCTGCAACACGATTATTCACAATTCCCCCATTTTAACTGTATTACTGATGATGGTACTGCATTACTGACGTGATGTACTGACTTAAGTTAACAAAGAAATTTAAGCTGCAAGCTGCTATTGTGCTTAACTAGTGTGTCATGTTTAAAGTGTGCAGTGTCGGTTGCCTCAACAAACTTAGTTTCTTTCATGTTTTGGACAACATCAAGAGCAGAACATACAGCTCATAGTGTTAGAGTTTTCATAATATCTAAGCCATATAAACTCCCTAAGCCATTCCTATCAGAAACGACAGCGAGTCATACCGATGAGTGTAGATGATGCGACCTTCACGGTTCATCAATCACTTCTGGACTCTCCTCCTCTTACAGCCACAATGGTAAACTCGCTCCCTCTTCACTGACAGTGACAAATTTGCAGTTCACACATGTGCACCTAGTCGCAAAAAGCACTGTCTCTAAAATGGTTGCCAAATGTGACCATCCAGTCCCAGTTTGGAGCTCTGACCTTCAGTGTTATACAGAGACGAGACGATCTGGATCAATTTTCAAACAGGGACATAAATCAAAAACTTCTGGACGGTTTTTCATGAAATCTTTTATGTATATTGGTCTTAAATCAAGGAACACGATTAAATTTTGAGACAGATCCAGATGTAACCTGAATCCTGAACCTGGACCAGGTTCAAACATGGAAGCAAGAAAGAAACTAATGGACACATTTTTATGAAACTTGAGTTCGTAGGACTTAGCCAAAGAAATAAATGTTTGGAGTGAGTGTTTGGAGAGATCTGGAGCTGATCTGGATCCTGATCCTGGTAACTGAACAGTAACCAGGTCCTGGATAGTAACCCTAGCAGCAGTATTTGATTGTTTGCCTTAGGTAGGACAACTTCAGCTGATTGGTGGAAGTATGCCCTTTGCTGAGTGCTTTTTCTAGTTTTTGGAGTCGCTGTTGGGTTTTATTTAATGCTCTTGTGCAAAGTAAATTCCCTTTCAGATCGATGCAGGTTTCATTAATTTGTTCAAAATGCATCTTGTCTAAAACACGGACGCCAAAAACGATGCTAGTAAGCTGATGTTAGATATTTGCTGGGAAATTATCATCCTTTTATCTTTACATTTTTTTTTTTTATGTGTGATTGGAACAAAACCCCCAACACAAGCAGAAAACCAGCAGGAACCAACAGCCCACAGACTGGATTAGTACTTGTAGTACCAGTGGTGCAGTGTCACCTGGTATTAGCACTGGGATGTGCTGTGTCAGGGCTCCTGGCAGCACGTTGACGAGCTCGGTCAACATATTGAAACAACACTGACGGGTTTTCACACTTTTTTCTTTCAACTGCTTGTGAAGAGCCTTGACTATCATAGGAACCTGGAGAGGGCGAGAGATATTAAGACAGGGTGAGAGAGCGAGAACATCTCAACTGCTTCCTGTTTCCTGTGGTAGCTACGCAGGATGCTGAGGGTTTCCTGTCACAGCTGCCGGTAACAGATTCAAAGGTGCCACAGTGACGTCTGCTGCACAAAAACAGAACTGCAGCCATAAAAAAGTATAGTATGTGTTATAATCACACTTGTACAAATATTGCTTTATTACATAAATGTCAGTAATTTTCTGCACCAAAATACTGCTAGTGCACTTATGTGATGGAAAATACAAAAAATTAAATTTTTCTAAATCAAGTGTTCAAATATCCCCAAAATCCCCAAATATGTCATTGGCGATCATGTGAGACAACGAAATGTGTGAATTGTGATCAATTTTGGCAACCTTGATTCAAGATAAATAGTATATATAAATAAAAAAAACCCTGCCGATATCCTTCAATGATATTCACTCAAAGATTCTGAATTATCAAAACAGGTTACTTTTCTCACCAATAGTAGCGCCAACATTACCTGACTCTGCAGCATAGTCAGCGGGGTCTCTCCCTGCTCCATGGCGTCTGGATCAGCCAACCAGCTCTGTGCTGGTCTGGTCTGTTTGAGCAGCGACAGGTAGGCGTGGAAAACATCCGCCTTCACGTTCTCTTCCCGCTCCTGTCGACACACAGAAAGAAAATTACAGAGGACACATCGACAGGTGCATGGTCTGACGGAGTCTGTGGAGGAAGTGATGAAGGAGGCGACAGAAGAGGAGCTGACACAGTGGGTGAACGGAGATTACAGAGAGGCTTAAGGAGACAAAGTGAGGAGCTGATGAAGGAGGCGAAGGAGGAGGTGACAAAGCGGTGAGCAATGACAGCAGAGCTTGGCAGTACCTTGAAGCGACAGACGAGTGCCGGAGAGACAGAGCGATAGAACTCTGGCAGCATCTCATGACGCGTCGAAACGACAGCGTCCAAACACTTGGCGGCCGCCCGGCGAACCTTCCAGCTCATGTCGTCGTCATCGCTGTACTCGTCGTCGCTGCCTGGAAAGAGATGGACAGACGGATAGGCTGTTACCATCTGCTCTGCAGGCTCGAGAACATTCCAGCTTTCTCTTTGAAGTAGGCAGGGCTAAGTTAGACGTGGTGATGTCACATTTCCGTGCACCAATCAGGAGTCATACATTGGGATGACAGTTGCTGTATTTATTTGTTGCTGTCAGTAAGATGTTTTTGAACAGTTTTGAATACCAACCCCCCTGCAGACCAGACCAGATCCAACCAGGCGCCATGAGGGGGAGTCTTTTACTAAAATCAGAAATGTTCATCCTCTGGATACCAGAAACATCTGTACACTGTGTGAAAATAAACAGCTGCTGACATGTTTCATCACAGCGTACAGTCATCTATATCATGTCCTGACCTTGGTAGTCTTCGTCGTTCTGTTCGGCGTCCATGGCATTGTCATCCTCGTCTTCGTCGTCAAAGTTGTAGTTGGGGTCGTAGGTCAGGTAGCGAAGGCAGATGGAGATGACAGTGGGGACGTGGGGGTAAACTTCTTTAGGACACCTGCAACCACGACGTGCATATTCAACAACTACCGCCCTGACACTACTTTGTGATAGCATCACTGCCTATTACCTCCTGACGAAGGACTCAAAAGCCTGGATGCAATACTCTCGGAGTTCATCGTCGTCAACGTTGCAGAACTTTACGACCAGAGGAATGATCTTCTCCAGATACTCTCCTGCAGACACACAGAACGGTTTTACTTTTAGAATCCAGATGACACGCAACGATGGAACGTGGTTGGAGACTCCTTGAAAGGCCTCACCGATGCGGTGTCCCGCCTGCCTGCTAATGGCAGCCGTGCACTGGATGTATGTCCTGGTGGTCGACATGTTGTCGTTCCTCCCCAGCTCGGTCAGGAGGTGCTCAATCAGATCGATGAAGACCAGGTTCCCGCAGGACATGACCAAGTGGCCCAGAGCCATAATGGTCCTCTGAGATGGTCACATGGCAACAACACAACATCTGTAAGTGGCTGTCACAGGAACATGGTGATGTAATTTAAAAAGCCAGAGGTACCTTTCTGACAGCCAGTCTGGGAGATGTGAGCTGAGGGAGCAGACAGCTGAGGATGGAGGGATGAAAGTTCACCAGCAGACCTCCTTGTCTGCAGAGACATACACGTTAGCTGAATGCAGCATCGGACATCGTGAGCATTTTTTTTTTAATTTTGATTACGACAAACAAGCACCTAGTCTGGCTAGCATTATCTTGCTATGCTAACACCATAAGGTCCACCTACTGGTTGTGTGTTGTGTTAAGCCAAGTGTTTAATGTTTTTTCAACCTAAACCCTATTTTCTATTTCATAGAGTTTTAGGCTTAAAATCTTGACAAAATGTATCTTTTCTTTAAAAGTTACCCCCGTATTAAGTTTGGTCACCAAGGTCGTTTATCTCGCCAAGGGTATACAATGCAAGAAGATGATGATGAAAATGATGTATCTCTTATGTGGCAACAATCAGATATCCCCTAGCAGGATTATACAGTCTGGCTTGACAAGCAACAGCACAGGGTCCAAGAGGAACCTCTTTCACCAACTTCTCAACTACTCACAGGCTTGTTTGATGTTTAGGATTTAGAATCTGGGTCATTATGTCAGTATTTTCTGCACTGAACCACACAGAGGGAGACGTCAGCTGATGGTGCTAACAGGCAGCGTAAACCTAGCTGGGGCCATATGGTCTTAAAATAATATTGTTTATTTTAGGCCATAATCACTATACACGTTATTCATCACAACATGTCTCTTTAAAAGTTCTTCAGAAATGCTTGGAAAGGGCAACAGAAGCAAACCTCACAACCCTTTGATCATATTCCTAGATTATCAATACTGCAAAATAGTATAGGGATGACTATTGGTACTAACAAAATACCAACACAGTAAGGCTTTTGTTGATTAATCATCAGTAGTGATTAATAGAATGAAATGGATGAGGGCAAATATTAGCATAAGCAGAATGTTCTGATAAATTCAGAAAATTGCATCTTTTGACTCTGATATACTCCATTGTAACATCGTGAACAGGAAGACAAGGTGCAGGATGAACTGAATAATACACAGATACTATGACAGACAGCTACCTGCAGAGCATGTCAGCCATGATGTCGAGTGCCTCCAGCTGGACCGACACGTCTTCCTGTTTGGCGATAGCGCTCGTCAGACGACCCGTTAT
>KV751334.1:13107262-13125739 GCA_001698575.1 Mola mola | reverse complement strand
ACACACACACACACACACACACACACACACACACACACACACACACACACACACACACACACACACACACACACACACACACACACACACACACACCCACACACACACACACACACACACACACACACACACACACACACACACACACGAAGAGCAGCTGAATCCAGATACAAGTGAATATGTGTTCTACCAAAGAATGCCCATACACTGAAAAACATGTATATGAGGTAACAGGTAGTAATATTCTAAAAGCAGGAGTACTGGCAGTGAAATGTTAGTATTTTTACCACTGGAAGCAGGAGGTAACTCGCCAATCACAGTTTTGAGTCCAATGGAGGAGATGTCTCGGAGTTGTTCTTTGTCCGAGAGCATGTTGGTGCACAGAGTGTCCACGATTGTCTCCACCTGGTACTCCTTCACCTTGCTGACCAGGGGCCCCAGGCTGATAAAACAAACGCACCCACGGTTAACCGACCCACACTGAGGTACAGACAGATAATGAACACTAACCAACAAGTTTCTACCATTTAACAGCCAGGTTCTGAACCTCTCCGTTCTTGTCTTCCAGCAGTTTGAGAATCATCCTCACCACCTGTCAACATGAGATCAATCAGTCATGCGATTGGTTTGTTCAGAGCTAAACATGAGCCTCCACAATATGGATAGGAGTGAGGAGACCGCGAGTAGTCATTGTTTCAATTATCTCAACTGGTTATCAACAGCAATATAAAGTGAACAATTTGAAGCTTAACAAAAATAAAATATTTCTGTCAAGTGCTTGTGAGAGGCTGCATAGTCCAGCTCAAATGTGCACGTGTTGCTGTGTTTCAGCAGGTTTCACTATGTGAGCTACAGCAAAGTGCAGCAAGGTCTGAGGAAGTTCATAGAAACGGGAAGAAATCAGTTTGAGTGTTAGACATGAACATGTACAATGCTTCAACATTTCCTTTTTACAAACAAATTAATGTGGAGAAACACAGACAGCTGTGTTCACCACAGCAAAAGGCAGATGAGATCTGGGAAGAAAAGTCACAGAGCCAGTGACGTTGCTAGTTAAGTATCCTGCATGTCTGACACACTAAAAACGGTATATTCCCTGTGTAGAACGATACATGGTGAACAAAAACTCCACCGATATCAAGGAGTAAAAAAGTGTTTCTGCAATGTGTTATTTAAAACCAATTCTTTTTTCTACTGACCGATATTGAAAACACGTAAGCCGATACATCGGTGATAGGTTTATATTGGTCGATAATATCGGCCAAAGCGATATATCGGTTGGGCTCCAATGGAATAACCACAGTGACCAGCACAAGAAACCAAGTACTATTTCCACCATCTCAACTTGGGGGTAATTCTGTGTTCAATCTTGCGGCATGCTGGTTTAGCCACTATCACATCACAACTAGTCAGTCGCCACGGATTTCTTTTCAGCAATTAATGACACGAACTTCACAGCAGGAAGTAAATTAACTTTTTCACTGCTCGATGCTGTCAATGATGTTTCAATGTCTAGGGAACGTGCAGTAATAAATTAAAGACACACTCGGGTGGCTGCGATAAAAAACACTCTGATTGGCTCCATTCTCTTATGCTCAGAGTGGCGTCCGTGCGTACATCCCGCTGCTGTTTTTTCACCAGTAAGCAGAAAAGGCAAGAGAAATGGAAAAAGTGAAAATGCTGCCGAAGAAAATGATTAAATGTATCGCTGGTCAGCAGAGTATTATAGCTGTGTTTTTAAGTTTCATTTTTGTGCTAAAAGTGTCACACTGATTTAGTTGTTCAGACTACTTGGGGTTATTCTGGTGACAATTTTTTTCTTGACCCCGTCATGGTGATGAGAATGTTTTGTGTGTTAAAATCAGCACTTTTGGTGCTAGTTCGGTTGCTACATAAATGCTGTTTTATTTGAATTTTGGATATCAAGTTGCTTTTCAGATATAAAATGTTATGTTTAATTTCAGATACATTTTTAACATACATACATTAATATATACGTTACTTTCGAATATCCAAAATAAAACATTTATTGGGGACCCAATGAAATTAGTGGGGACTAATCTGCTTTAGTAAATATTTGTTGGTGTTGATTTTATTCACAAACATCTTTACACAAGTCCTTTTTGCTCTCCATCATGAGAGGGACACACTATTAATGAGCGCACACACGCTTTGAATTGTGCCAACATGATAATTATGTATTGAGCTTTTCAAGGAGGCAAAGTATTACATTAGCTAAAGGACTAGTGTGTGAAAAGTAGCGGCATCTAGTGGTGAGGCAGCAGACTGCATGTAACGGAGCACAGCCTCACTGCCTTCTCCCTCTGTAAGCACATAGAGGAACTACGGCAGCTGTTAGCATGTAATCCATTTACAGTAACTTATGTTCAAAAACTTGGGACTCCTTGTACTCCTTCTTTGTCGCCTTATTCTGAGGGGAGACATCATTGACTTAATTTCAATGCCACTACGGTATACGAATGCAAAGGTTTTGTGTCTATTCTTGGCAGCTGTAGTATGATGGCGGTGCAAGATGACGCTCTCCTTGGATGGAGGACCCGCTCCCACGTAACTACAAATTTCTTGCTCTAAGATTACATATATGTATGTCAAATTTTACATAGATTGCATTTATTTGATTTAGGTGGTTACACATGTTAACAAGTTATGAAGATTTTTATTATGTGTTTGCAGATAGACATTCTTAAATTCTACACACTGTTCCTTTAACTAAAATGTCATCAAAAGAATAAATTATAAACTCCATGGAGCTAGTTGTCGTTCCTTGGCGCGTTGCCGTGGTGGGATCGGCAGCTACATAAGTTCTGAGAACAGGTTTAATAAAACGAGGAATCGAACGGACCTCGATCTATAACTACTAGTGCCCGTCCCCAATGCACAACAAACTGGTCCCAGCACACCTGATGAAGCAGCAGACACCCACCTTCCTCTCGCTGTCATCATCCAGTTTGATTGAATCTTTCTGTAGCTCCGTCATCAGGTCATTGGTGGCCATAAATCTGGAGACACAGACAAGAAGAAATGAATGAAACATCACAGATTGTGAAAGCTGCTCTTGTGTCAGATCATTTCCTGCTTCAATAAGGTGAAAGACTGCAAACTGCACCGTCTTCTATAACACCAAAACAGTAATTTATATAAAAATCTGATTCTGTGAACTTGACCTCATTATTGGTTAACTAAGCACTTGAATAGAAAAAGCTCACCAAGAATAAACAAATGAAGAAGAGACGATAACTTTAGAATTGGGAACAAACTATCAACAGGTTCATATGAACAATTCATCCAAGCACTTTATGATCAAGTTAGTTCATTATTGATGAGGCAGCTCTGGAATCTGAGCTGGTCATGCTGTCAAAAGATCAGTGAGCAGCTGTAACGCCAGTGCCAGTGTTTTAAAGGTGGCCGCTAACCAGTTGAAACTGGATGTCTGCATCCCCACAAATGTGTGTGTTGCTTATATAGGATGGCGAATAACAATCTGATTTATCATCACATTAACTCATCGGGTGCCTACAGGTGAGGTTGTACAATTAATCAAATTTTGATTAATTGTATTTGCTGCCTTATGTTTTGCTAGTATGCTAAGATTGGTCTTGTGTTATGAACACCACATGGGCATCGTCCCACCCTTAAGGCCCAGACTCATCCCGTACTGTCAGTGAGACAAGTCGTCTGTGTGGTATTTAAAAGTTTAACGCCAGACAAAATGGCAGAAGGAGAGCGATGGCATTTGGCCAGCAGAGAAAGAAAGAAATTATGAAGACAATATCTCAGAAGAAAAAAATAAATGCAAGATGTTTTCACGCAGCCCTGCCGAACGTTGGCAACTTTGGCAACATTCGGCTGTTTGTTGTTTTTGATACCTTACAGACAGCCACTTGTTTTCTGTTGTTTCTTCCAAACAGCCGCATAAAGAACATTATCACCATCAGCAGCTAATTTTCTGTCACAAAACTACTAATGGACAAGAGGCTCCTGGTCCTGACACTGTTGGTGTCCCCCTCAGCTCAGTTTTGATGTCAGCCAGTTTATTTAGCGAGCCTTTCATCAAATAACACGTGCACACTCCCATTTGCACAGTGATAAGACAAATAAAACAATTCCTCAGTGGAACTGCTCACACCAAGCACCTTGGGCCACTTTAGTAACTGAGTTATGATTTCTAACGAGAGACGATGCTGTATTAACAAGTCCTTGTTGAGAAAATGTAAACATGTTGAAAAACTACTTCAGTAAAAGTGAAAGTCGCCCAAACGAATACTATTTGTTAGGTATTTAAAGTAAATCCAATATTTGAGTACTACAATGTGGAACCAACATTACACATGTTTACGCTGTCAGAGAACATCAGAATATAACACTTTAACATTTCATTAAATCAGTAGCCAACAGTGGAAACCAGGTGAAGTTTAAAACGTACACAGTCGCACACTCTCACCAACATGCTGCACTCCTCAGCAGCTGCTTAAAGGTTGTAAGGTCTGAAGTTACAGCCACCTCCTCGACATGTTTTTAATCAGCCTTGCTGTCCTCACATCTTTACACTCTTGTGGCTTGTACTCCAGCCAACCCTCAGTTTCTCCTTCCACCAAGGTTAATGTGAGCAGATCTACAGTCACAAGTGTCCTTATTAGCACTGGCAGGGTGATCTTCACTGCTCTGTTATCATCACAGCAGCGTGAGCTGACACAGGTAGCAGATGTCTGTCTCGGCTGGTTACTTCTATGCGGTAGAACATCTAACTCATAGTTCTATAAGTTTAAGGCAACATATTTTGTTTTGGGCCAAAGTTTTCAGGCCTCACTGCTCAATGCTCACATGCTGCTAAGTTCACCTGTTATACTGCGCAGGTATGTAAATAGTAAAACTACTTGAATAGTAACATCAGCAACGAGTACTCGAATACTCATACCCATCCCTAGCAATTCATTTTTAAACCGTCAAATATAAGAGTAAAAGCACGCTGTCATATACTATATACAATATGTTGAAGGCTTATCATCTTAGCCAGTTATCAGATCCAGTATTCATGATTTCTGATAGAATCAGCATTTTTACGTGTCTGTTTAATTTGACTCCCAATATAAATAGATCAATTAAAAATGAACTACAATAATTAGCTCATAATAAATATGCAGATTGCTGAAATAAACTACAATATACTTATAGACAGAAGCTAAAAAGTGAAATTCATTGGTCACAATGTCTTTAATGTCTTTTGATGCATAAAATACATCAAGCTTTCAAAGAATTCACAGGTCATAGCAGCACCATAGAAGACAAAATCGAGGAAAAGAAAAATATAAATCCCAGAAAAAGGATAATATTGTAAAAATGAGGAAAACAAAACGCTGTAATGTCCTTAAAGATCTGAACATTTTGATAGTTTAATAGACTCAACAGGTTAAAAAGGAGCTGCATGCCAAAAAATGGATGGATGACACTAATAATGGAACTGGGGATAATAATAACCTGTTATTAAGTACAAGAAGCTAAGTCAAAGTAGACATTTCTACAGCTGATATCTCCAAACTGAGCAACTCACATAAGAACTGTCTAGATGGGTAAATAAATGGATTGGAGATTTGGGGTTGAACTGTCCCTTTACGATGAACGCGTCTTTTCAATGCTCTACATTTCTCAATAGCAGAATGTCAAATAACCGAAAAAAAAAGGCAAATTCCATCAGTCGGTCTGTGGAGTTTGTAAGGATTAAGCCCAGAACATTTAAAAGACATCCCTGCGCTCAAACATCATTACCCGTCAAAATGTATCTTAGGATATCAACACCAGTTAAAATTCAACACCCGTGCCCGGACTTCCAGTGTGTTTACATGCGTGTGCTACCTGTGCGGCTGACGCTACCACACCCCCCTAAACAGCATGCTAGTTAGCCGACCCAACACCGTAACAGCACGGAACTGCTCTCATCGCAGCTGCTAGCGCGACTCGGTGTCACTCGGCTAGCTGTCGTGCCACTTTCACGTTTAAACCCACAGCGCAACACGCAAAAATACACACACAACCGCTGGCTGACATCATGCTAGCTTGCGGCATGACAGAAGTTTGTCCTGGCAATGAGCTAGGCAGCTAGCGGCCAACCTGGGCACTAAGTGCTGGTATCTACCTGCACCTCGGGTGTCAGTTCAGCGAAAAGCGCCGCGGACTGAGCTTGCTGATCGGCTGTAAACGCTGCCCCGGAGTTTACACCGCTATGAAATCACGCGTTAAAGAGCGCCCATAGTGTTAGCCAAGTAGCCAGCTAGCGATGTGACGATGATCAGACAGGTGGCAGGCTAGCAGTTAGCATGACAGCCTGAGGCCTGACAGCGGCCGTTCGCTGTCCGGCTGCAGTTTTAACACAGCAGACAAACAGTTCGGGTTGATAATGTGAGTCGTGCAGTGAGTTTGCCCCGCTAAGGATTAGTCCTACCTGAAATCCTTGTCGCTGGAGGTCATTTTCTCCAGCAGGTTGGAGATATGGTACGAGGCGCTCGCCATGTTGGTGCTTTAGCTTTTAGCCTCCTGCTAGCAGACTGAGCTCTGTGTGTGTGTTCCGGCTGCTGGTTGGTTGGCTGGCTCTGTCTCCGTCTGTCTGACTGTCCTGCTGCTCTGATGTTGAGATAAATCGCGTCTTTCTGTTTCTCCTTCTGTTTCTCCTTCTGTTGCTGCCACCTTCTCTCTTTCTACAGCGACTGTTGCATCCCGGGACCCCGAGCTTGGTTTGTTTGAATGGAGCTGCCGTTCTCTCTGCAGAGGGGCGGGGTTAGCGGGATGGACGCTGTGGGGTCGAAGGTCAGAGTTTGAGCCGTTTTCTTTTTCACACTTTAATTATCATCACACAAAAATTTTAGTAAGGACATTGATTGTCCGTATCCACCGATTTATCGTGTGTTTGTATACATTAGCTTGTATTTTCCTTTTTTATGCCTTTAAAACTTTTTGAAATATTCACCTTTATCTGGGATTTTTAGATTATATTTTATCTCCCCCCCTTTAATGATGGGTTAATTCTTTTATATAACATAAAAGACATGAAAGACATTTTGAACGGTGAATCTTACATTTTAGCTTCTTAACATATTGCACATAAGCTTATGAATATTAATTTAAAACAATCAGCATCCACATGCCTTTTCGCATGGAAATTTTTCTAGGCTAATATATATGTAATTTACTTTATTAAATACATTTGAGTGAGAGAGGACATTTAAAAACTGTATTACATAAATGCACATTTGTGCAAATCGTAAGTTCATACTGAAAATTTGCTCATTCATTAGTCAATATTTGGAACATTCAGTCCCTTTTTTCTGCTTGAGCCTCTCAAAAAAATCGAATATCATGATTTTTCTTACTTTATTTGTTTAAATGAACAATTTTAGATACATTACATGAAAACTAACATGTTTTCAATCATTTTACTGTCTTAATTTTGCTAGTTAGGACCAACAGTTTCATAAAGACAACCTCTCAAAACATTAGAATATCTAATTCTAAAACACAAAAATAGGCTTGAGTTATTGAACCTTACGCGTAATGAATATACTTTGTGTGGCACAGGACATAAGACTTATTCCTGGGATAAATACAGCGTTCTTTGGGTGTCACCATGGACGAGAGGCCATCTAACTAACGTTCCACCACGTCAGAAGCACTTCCATGAGTAGATTCCTTCTGAGACGTGACACCGAGAGAAAATAGTTCCTCCATGAAACTGCTCACAGCAAGCTGTGTGGATTATACTGAGGAGCCAAGTCATGATTTCTGGAAAGAGATGTTGCTGCTTAGCTTTCAAGTCTTTCTTCTAGTGTAGTTCCATCATATTTGAGTTAAGGCTGGCATCTCTTAAACTGAGCCGCTTACACAAAAAGCATCTCGATGATAAATAGAAATAAACTGAAGCTAAAGAATATGGAGTTTTGATTTGGTATGTTTTGTTACTTTAAGGCCAGTGCTTGAGTGTATGTGGCCTTATATTCCCATCCTTCCTGCCTGCGCAAGCTCTCTATCAGACCTCCTCGTTTGAGCTTTTTATCCCCTCCATTGTTCCCTAAAGCACTTTGGATCCAATGAAGCGCCCCTGAAATGAAGCGGTCTTGATTTAAATGCGTCCCGCAGACACGCCTGACGGCCTGCATCACCTGCAGCAGGTGTCTCTTTTCAGAAGCCTCGCTGAGAGCGACTTCCAGTATGCACCAGGAATTAAACCGTATGAGGCTCCTCATCCGTGTGTGTATTTGTCGCTATACAGAGCACATTATCCTCTGCTTAATAACGACTCACACACACACACACACACACAGAGATTCACACAGCCAATTCAAGCATGCAGGAGAGAGATTGACGATATTCAGGATGCTGTTGTTGTGCATTCATGCTGATTGAATGCATTCAGCAGAATGTAGTCAGTGTGTGTGTGCGTGTTTTCACGCATGTGTGTGAAATGAGTCACAGATCACTTGAGTGGGATGTTGACAAACCCCCAGGCGCTCTCTTCTCTCTGTTGACATATAATGCAGCCACTGACATATGCATGCTGTGATTCGTGTGTGTGTGTGTGTGTGTGTGTGTTAATGCATTGACAGTGTTTGACAGTAATCTATGAAATGAGGCTGCAGCTGCAGCACAGTCGTCTTCAGATGTCCCAGAGGAAATGAGCATGACCGTGATTGTGTTGAAAGAACGATGGGTTTCGCTCCGGTCTGTGCTGAAGCTGGTGGCAACGACTCCCGGTTTGGGTGGGATGGAGAACATTGCAATCACGAAGGCAAATACCATCATGAAGAGGAAGATTGTTTTGATGATGATGGTACATTTTGAAATGAAACTGATGTATCCACATTCTCAATAATACTGCATATATGCTCTTTGGATGCAGGACCTTCTCTTGGGAGTATTTTTTGGTATTTTATAAAATATATGGAGTATTTTATTTACTTCAATCACTATTATCTTATACACCAATGACCACATGACCAAATGTATGTGGACCATTGAAATAAACATAGCCCACATGAGGAGCCAGAACCTCTGACCACCACCCTCCACGTTTGCAGATGTTACGTGGGCCACACTTAAATTTAAGGACCAGGACACACCAACCTTACTTTGAGAACTAGCCACGATGGAGAGACCCCCTGTTTTGTCACTTTACACGTTGTGCACGTCAGGGTTAAACTGTTGTGTCGGAACAAATAGCAAAGACATCAGCAGGCTGCCAAGTAGTAAATAGATTTTCCACCTGCATGGGGGTGTGTCAAAACCCTCCAGATCAGAAGGTAGTTTGTATATGTCACTTAACAAGGGAAGTTGGAAGATGTAAGTATCTGAGAGATAAAAACTGCTTAATAACAGCGTTTGCTTTCTATTTTTGAAGGATTCTTGCTCATGGATGACTAGAAGATAAAAATGGCTCAGAACGTGGTCTGTTGGTTGTACCAGAAGAGAGGGAGACAATGACGACAGTGTGGGGACACACCAAAATATATATGTGTGTATACATACATATGTATTCCTGAGGAATAGAGGAAAAGTGAACTGGTGCTGATCTTTAAGAACAAGGTGATGTGCAGAGTTGTAGCAACTACAGATGGATAAAGCTGATGAGCCACATAATGAAGTTTTGGGGAAGAGTAGTGGAAGCGCGGCTAAGAGAAGAAGTGATGATTTGTGAGCAACAGTAGGGATTCATGCCAAGGAAGAGCATTAGAGACATCATGTTGGGATAGAGTATGCTGGTCGAGAAATATAGAGACGGTCAGAAAGAATTTTATTGTGTCTTTGTGGATCTAGAGAAACCTGACGATAGGGTGCTGAAGGAGGAACTGTGGTTCTGTATGAGGGAGTCTGGAGTGGCAGAGAAGTATGTTAGACTGGTGCAGGATATGTATGAGAGCAGTATGACAGTGGTGAGCTGTGCTGCTGTAAGAGTGACGAATGGCTTCAAGGTGAAGTGGGACTTCATCAAAGATCGGCCCTGAGCCCCTTCTTGTTTGCTATGATGATGGACAGACTGACAGATGAGGTCAGGCAGGAATCTCTGTGAACGATGATGTTTGTAGATGACATTGTGATCTGTAGTGAGAGCAGGTGGAAGAAAACCTGGAGAGGTGGAGGTATGCGCTGAAGAGAAGAGGAGTGAAAGTCAGTCGTATCAAGACAGAATACATGTGTGTGAATGAAAGGGAGGCAAGTGGAACAGTGAGGTTTCATGGAGTAGAAGAGGAAAAGGTCCATGAGTTTAAGTACTTAGGGTCAACTGTTCAGAGCAACGCGGAGTGTGGTAACGAGGTGAAGAAGTGAGTGCAGGCAGGGTGGAGAAAAGTGTCAGGAGTGATCTGTGACAGAAGAGCAGCACCGAAAGTGAAAAGAAAGATTTACAAGAGGGCGGTGAGAGCAGCAATGTTGTTTAGTTTGGAGACGGTGGCACTGACCACAAGACAGGAGGCAGAGCTGGAGGTGGCAGATTTAAAGGTGTTGTCTATTGTTGTCTAGTGTGTCTATTGCCAGTTTTAGACAGGTGTGCTTAAAAAGCCTGCGTGGACATGATAATTTGGGTGTAAAAGTGATTTTAAAAACACAAGCCTCCACCCACGGCCTGGTCACCTGTCTGCCAATTCATCTTCTGCACTCCACCTGGAAAATGTTTCATTTCTGATCTGTTTGTGATACATATTGAATCTTGAACAATGTTGAAACACAGCCACGATTGTGGGTTTCATCCTTTCACTTAGTGTGAACTCACATAATGAAGCCAGTAGGCACAACAATTACGATGTCCGTAAAGACAATGTGTTTACCACACCCCTTCTGCACCTCAAGTGTTTGAAAGCTTTGTTCAGTATTTCTCTGGGCAAATATTTAAAGCTTCAAGGTCAACTTCAAGCGGAGATGAAAAACACAGTCTCTGCACAATCTGCCCTTTGAAGAAGCTCCCTGACAACAAGAGAGAACACAGTTTGACGTTAAAGAAGTCGACCAGCCTTGACCCCCCAGCCCACGCTTTTGAGCTTTAACTGCCGCAGGGTCATCTCCCACAGCACTTTTTAATTTCACAAACCACTTTGTAACACCGCACCAGGGGGAAAGCTTGCTTGCTGTGGCAGCTACGTTTGTGACAAATGTGCTCTGTTACAACACAAGTTCTGCCTGATGCTAACAGGAAGCAAAACAAAAATCCGGAGGAAGAACAGCTGTGCTCAGAAGTGTAAGTCACTCTCAAGTATTGATAAGAGTCAAGTGGACAAACGGGTCCAAGCGCATTTGTTTGCAAACATCTTTCAGAGAAGTTTGAAACCTTTTGAGGCTCCGTCGGCTGAGATTTGTCAGTAAAACCAAGACACTATGAAAGTGTCCAGAATCTCTTTATTCACATTCATTTCAACTCAAGCTGTGATGTAAATATGTCTTATGTTGTACTGCAGAATTGGAACATGTTCACCTCAAAATGGTTGTCCTGTGGCGCTTGTTTTCCTCACCCCAGGTCAACAGTGTAATTAATCTCTTATTCAAGAGGACAAATAAAAAAAAATCCTCTTCCACTTGTGATGTTCTGCATTCAGTGCAAATTAGCCAATGTTAGTATCCTAACATGCCAAACTACAATTAAATCTGACTAACTGACCAAATCCGGGAGCAGATGAACAAGCTGGGCGACCAAAGGCAGCCTCTGATACAAACTGTGGCCAGTTTGTCGGCAGGTGGTTTGTGGAATTTCCAGTGTAGCTGATTTTAAATAGTTACTGTGAGCTCCTATAGCCAGGCAGCTAACATTAGCAGCCCAAACCGACAAGGAAACTGCAAGTGACAATCCCTGTGAACAATCTGGCCTTTGTCAAGTGTTTTGGATGCTGTGTTTTGTCCCACTCAGGTTATGTTTGGAAAGTCCATTCAACATCTAATCATCTGTCACTGGGACCTTGCAGTTGGGTGGAGTCAGAACTGGCAGTGATGTCACATTTGATTTAAAAGAATTGGTGACTCGGAGAAGCAGCTACTGTTAGCACTGGTAGCCATTACCACTCAAAATCAGAATCAGACTCGGGCTTATTTGGCCAAACATGTTCACACATACACAGTATTTAGTCAATAAACATTTTATACATACATTCTAAACACCCAGAATGTACCTGAGATATAAGTATCACTGCAGGAGAGTTGCTGTGGACGGGAAGCTGAGTTTATGGGTCCTGATTTATAAGTGTGATGGCAGCAGGAAATAAGCTGTTCCTGTGTCTGGATGTTTTGCACAAAGACTTCTGTAGCGTCCACCAGCATAACAATATGCCCATAGGGAGGGCACGATTCATTTAGTTACACAATAACAAGACAAAGTTGATAAGTTACTAGAGTGTACAGTTTAACTTATGTTGACTCACAGAGCAGCCATCTTGGATTTTGGCCTCAAGGATACAGAAGTTGCGACGAGTTCCTCATGACATATGTGACTGGTGTCTCAGAATTTCCCATGTCCAAGAGGAAGCGAAATGCAACATTAGCGACATGACGAGGCACGTAGGGCTTATTCAGTGCTAAAGCTATTAGCCACCTTGAAAAAGTCCTTCCCTAACTGACTCTATTTTACAAATGCGTAAATATGTGGTAGCATTGTGCCCTGTTTTTTTTTAATGAAGATTTAATCATCATCAATCAGTTGTTAAACTCTTATTTACCAAAATTATGCTCAAATATTTTGAGACCTAGAGAAATAGAATTTAAAAAGTAGAATGGAATAGAAAAAGTTAAGTTGGGTGGATAAATCATTTAACTGTTTTAACAAAAGTTCAAAAGATTGAATGGCAATAACCCTTAATCATTTCAGTTCATTGCTAACAGTGATTAACTGTGATGGTTTAGTCTGAATGGCTGCAGGGACTCGCTCACTCTATTGGTCAGTTTTCCTCTTTCTCTCTCTCGCTCCATATTGAGGTCAGTCTCCGCTTTTTGTCTTGTAGCCTGCGGAGACTCATTCTTCCACTTCGCTGCTTCTTTTCCTCAGTCCCTCTCTCGCAAAGCTCTATGGGGATCGAAGATGGCTACTCGTCATGTTGAAAGCTGTGAGACAATCAGCGGTGTTGTCAGACAATTAATCTGGTGTTTAAGACCCAGCTGGTTGGCTCCAGTTTGTTGTTTGATTCATTAATCATTCATTTTGTTTGTTTGCTTTCATCAACTCTCAAACTGTCAGACCCTGTCCACTGTAAAACACAAACTAAAGTCAATTAGTTTCACTGTAAACTAATATTGTCTTGACACCGTTGTAAAGATAAACTTTAAATCCTTGAGGGTGAATAGCAAAATTTGTTATTTTGCTAGTAATAATTTTTCCTTACTCTTTTCTTTGCTCATATCTTTTGTACTGTTGCGGTCCAACTTTCTGTTGACACAAATGCTGTTTACAGTTATTAAAGTAGCAGACAGTAGGTCCTTTCGTTTGAACGGAATTGAAAGCAGCTTCTCTGTTGATTTCACCATCTGATATGACATGTGGCAGATTAGCATATTTCATTAACAGTGACTAACAGGTTAGTTGGCTAATTAAGCTAACGCTTGGTTGACAACAATTTGCATGTGTCCAGTGGCTTCATCACAATCTCGTGCATGAGGTTTGAAATTAGCACTTGGTCACCTATACTGTACCGTTAATGTCAACAAAAAGAAGTTAAAGCTTGCACGTCTCCAGAAGTGTTGTATTATTTATTCACTTATTGAAGCTTGTAGGAAGCCTGTAGATGCCTGAACACACATTCAACAATTTCTCAAGATAGGTGAGCTAATACCTTCTTAGCTCCACCACAATTTGGATCATGCACCCAAATGAATGTTAGACTGACTAAATTGTTTAATTATGTTGAGAATATTACACATCTGTCAGTTTACTGTGGCATCTACCAAGCATTACATTATTTATTAGCATGTTATTAAAGATTGCCTCCATGAAAATCACATTTTTGACCTTGTTAAAACATCCTTGTGGTGTGTTATGTACTACGACACACATTATGACTGACGCACGCAGTCACTGTCATGGCTGAGGATTTCTGCTTTCGTTCTGCAATCCACCAATGACAGTCTCCAAAGACGACTTCTGACAGCCCGAGTCTTCTATGTAGAAAAAGTAAGGAACCAATCCTGTGTAGGGGTGGGTCTTAGCACTGTAGAAAGGAAACTGACCATTCTGATACATCAACTTGTAGATGACCTTGTGCAAGTAGCCCATCCCCTTCTTCCTTTTAATTGGTTCAAACGTGTGGCTGAATTACTCCAATGCTAGAATTTGTCACTGTGCAGCGTACAGTAGACTAGTTTAAAAGTCAAGAGATGACAGAGCAGGAGAACTCCAGTTTGCTCTGGCTACAGGCAAGGTTTAAAGTGGTGAGTGGAGGTTGGGGCTAAAATATAAAAAAAAATCTAAATATGTAATTTTACAAAATGGAAAATAGTTTTTAAAGGTTTCATTAATAACTGGAACATGACTTTAAATCAATACCAGGGAGTGAGTAGTTTGTGTTTTTAATTATTTAATTTGCTTTCTTTTGCGAGGAAAATGGTACCATGTTGAAACAACATTCTGGGGAAAAGTTGCCTAGCTACGGCAAGCTAATAATAATAAAAAATACTTAACCCATTACCAACAATATTGGTTGTTTAACACTTAAGTCAACAACTCCTATCATCCCACATATGTTTTCTCTTCAACATAACACCGTCTCTGGTAACATTGGCTTGGAGGGATATAAATACTTTACAAATAGAACAAAGATTAGGACAGACCTGCTGGAACTAGCTTAATTGCTGACATTTTCCGGGGCCAGTTTCAGTGGGAGATAGGTGTAATGTTTTCATACCTTTTGGTTTCGTATACTACCCTGATGATCAACCTGGAACATAACTAACCTGAAAAATGAGAATAAATGTTCAAATGTGAATTGTTTGTTCATTCTCTAATGCCGTAGTGGCATCAATTCCACTGCTTTGTTCTTCTCTTTGACTCCAAAAAATGAAAGGCTGAATTTTAGCCAAATAGTCCTTTAATCGGCAGCCAGGTTTGTGTGTGGGAGGGGTTGAATTCCTCAGTGGCGAGTCTGGACAGGAGCACAACTTCAAATACCTGCAAATCTGCAGTTTCCAGGTTAATATGTCTGCGGGCTGATCATTGAAACACAGCCGATTGCTAATTGACAGAGTTGAAATGTGACCTTACAGCATATTCATGCATTTGACATTAACATTTATCGTTCACACACTTCCATGTATAAGATTAGCTGTTTAATCATCATTTGTGTCTGAGTTCACTTTTGTTTCATAACTTTTTAAAAACTTTTTGACATTGTTTGCATGTTTTCGTATCTCTAGAGAATACTGTGCTTAATAAAAGTCCTCCATTCAAATTTTGATTAAAGCACATTGCAAGTACTAGGATCAAAATACTTGATGTACAAGAAGTACATTTTGCAGAATTGCCAGTTTCACACTAGTAAGATCAGATAACTGTGGACTATTTAAAATGTGCCTTTTTTTTTTTGATCACTAATAAACTTGGTGTTGTCTGGTTTTTTTTTAACCTGGGTATCTAAACCCTTTCAAACATTATAAGGTTGTCCCCCATATTTCAAAAAACACCTTGAACCACTGTATTCAGGGGAGTGCTGGCTACCTGCGCCAGATTATTAGCTCATAGTGGTGAAATTTCAGCTAGCTGTGGAAGAACATGTTCGTCTGGTGATTTTTTAAATGTAACTGGTCATTTTGACCTTTTTAGGCTAGTGCACCGCAACACGTCAGTGGCTTTGTGATGAAAAACAATAAATAAATCTTCTATATTCATTACACATAAAGTGAAACATTAAAATGTTTTAATTTTGATTAGGGTTTTTTGAGCTCACGCAACATATGTGGAATATATCAAAAGTTTAAATCAAGCCAATGAAAACAATCATGCTATCTCATTTATTTTGATATCATATATCCAAGTGTATTCAGATGGGTCCGGTCGTTGCCCTGTCGGAACATGTGCTGCTCCTCCACCGGTGGAGTTATCGATCAGGGTCTCCTGGTTAATGAAGGTGCGAGTGACGGTGACGAAAATGAACCATGTTTTTCACTTGGGACGCGCCGTGGAAGCTCGCGGGCTCCTTCACGGTCATCACGTCATCTCGCTCTCACACTCCCCCGGAGACCGCGGCGGGGCTCGAGGGGTAGAGTTTCAGCAGGGGGGAGGGGGTCGAGAGACATAGACAAAGAGAAGAACAGGAGAGAGCGAGAGGGAAGCTCGCGTGCGCGTGTGAGTGAGAGGGGTAGAGAGAGGTAGGCACGGAGCGCAGGGGGAGGTGGATCCCCGTGTAGCCAAGCAGCTCCAGCTAAAGCTAACTAGCCATGTTGCTGTCGCCGCCGCCGCCGCTCCTCCCGCCGCTGGTGCTGTGCGTCTGCTAGTGGGCCACCCTGGACTCTCTACACGCCCTGAGGTGCATCATGCCCGGCTGGAAGAAAAACATCCCGGCCTGTCTCCAACCGGACCAGGAGGGAGGTAAGACCGGACCAGACCGACCCCCGCATGTTCATACCGACCGGTGTGCGTGCGCGCCTGCATGTGTGTGTGCGTGTTTAAGTGTACCTGCGTCCGCGGCCATGCGTGTGAACGCGTGTACTAATTATCGCCGGGGAGATCTGTGTTAGCCGCCGCCGGCTGAGCGCTGAAATCCGTGGAAGTTGGTAACTGATACCGTATGTGTGCGTGCGTGCGTGTGCGCGTTAACCTGACGCAGCGGGTGAGCTTATCGTGACGGGATGGTGATATCACGATAGAGGAAATCGTGTTTATCGGTGAGGAGCGGGTCACCGGTGACCGTTACCGGGTTAGCGGGGCGGCTAACGGGCTAACTGACGCTCTGAACCGGGGAGCAGAATAACAGCAGGTGCTGGTCAACCTAGGGTCTGCCCTTGTGCGTGTGCGTTCGTAAGCGTGATGAGCGGTGCGCTGGTACAGTAAATTCAGTGTTGTGTGACTCTGTGGGGTCAAGCGTGCACCGACACCAGTGACAGGTGAGGCGTTCAGGGTCCACACGCACGGCCGTGAGAATGTGTGACTAACGGTTTGTAGCAGCTCAGTGCAGCTCTCCTCTAATGATACAGCAGTGCTGAGTGTTGGCAGGGTGTGTGTTTCTCTGTGCAGTGGAATATTTAACAGTAGCGGAGTTATCGGTCCTGGATTAATTAGCTCCACTTTGGTATTTTTCATCCCTGTCCCTGGTCCCACAGGCTATAGACAGATTACTTGAGTGTGGAGTTCGGTCAGGATTGATTAGCTTGAAACGGTTGTACTACAGGGCAAGTCAAAATACAGGAAATATTTTACCTACAGTAACTCACCTGTTTGTTTTTGATTCATTACTATAAATATACAATATAAAACAACTGTTTTCACAGGCCATTGACTGTGTATAAAGATGGAAGAGTGAGAGTTCCCCAAAAGTGAAGCGAAAGAGTCTCAAATACCCCCTGGTGGCCGGCTGCAGTAAAGGTCCTAAGACCCTCCATTATTACAGGGAGGACTTGGGCCAAATTAAACAAAGATTTCAAGCTACTCCTCAACCAAATTTTACCAAACTCGGTTTCTGACATTTTACGTAGTTCTTTTCACGCTGAAGCACGTTCAAGTGTTCATTTGACGCTGTGGAAATGTGTGATTGACAGCAGAGCTCAGCTCGTGATTGGGTAGGAACTTGATACCGCGGCTCCACTTTAAGGGTGCTACTGTGCAAATGACGTCACCAGCACAAGATGGCAGCGTTTGTTCCCTGGATGGCTTCATTTTTCTACAGTGGGAGGAAGTGGCGATGCATCTTCCATCTCACTTTACACCAATGGTTGTAACAGTAATCCACACACATAGAACTGAAACCTCCAAAATATGGAAAGTCCTCATCTTCTGCCATACCTACAATGTACCAGAAGTCCCAGAATCTATCCTTTGTAAGATGCTGCACCACAAGCGAGACTGCTTGAGGGTGTTGAAGGAACCTGGTCAGTTTTTGTCTGTGTAGGTAACTGCGTGATAAAAGATCACAAACTTCAGAGATGCTGGATGGACAGTCAGTTCATAACGGCAACAAATATCTGATGATGTTAATAATTATCCACATGTGGTACACTTTCAAGGATGAACATGTCCTTTTGTGAATGAATGCAGATCATTTCACATTAGTATTTTCAGAATGTTGAGTTTGAGCACAGCTGATGGCCAAAAAGGATCAAATGATTTAAAATTCTACAGCTTCAATACCATCTGATGCGTAACTTTTTTTCACAAAAGTTTTCCTCTAAATTTTGAGAAGCAGATTTATTTCTCAGATTTCAGTTTTTGTTCTGTTGGTGTTTTGAATAAAATGTCAGAATAAATAAACTTAATCTCACCCTAAATCAGATAATTTTCACAAGTGGCCCTAATCGTCA
>KV751334.1:13090872-13102751 GCA_001698575.1 Mola mola | reverse complement strand
GTTCTGCTGAAGTTGTAAGAGCAGTACAAAGGCTGTAGTGTCTCCAGAGGGCACTGTGTAAAGTCTGATAAATGCACTTCAGTGATGTCACTTGAGACAAACTACAACTTTGAACTGAAATAAATATGTTGGATTGCGTCTGTGCTGCACGATACAGCAGCTGTACCCAATCAGTAGGCTATGGAGGCAGCAGTATTGCTACATTAAAAATAACCATAATCATAACAAGCGCACTCAGAAAGTGCATATCTCCTCCTTAAAATGTTAGTAAGGCTACACAATCACTGACAGGAGAGAAGAATGGATTAAAAATATAGTAATTACAAGTACTGTAAGCCTTTTTAATTTTCCTGCTGTTTAACATCATCTTTTTTGACAATAAGCTTTTTTCACAGCCATTAACTTTAGATTTCTCAAATATCTGTGCGCTGAAAAAATTATATTTTAAAAGTTTTAAAAAATTTTCCCAATAGTGAAACCAGCTAAAAAGATTTCTCTAAAATCTCCAGTTGTAACCTTGACCTTTAACTAAACTAGGATTTATCTTGATACAAAACATGTGGTGTAAAGGCTGTCTTATAGTTTTATGTCGACTCGAAGCATGCAACATATGCCATTGTGAGCATTTCCTTTTTGTGCGCTGTTGGGTCTGTGTTGCTTTATTAGAATGCTAGTTACCAGTGGGACTTCTAAGCCACTGTGACGAGCTATTTGCTTCCTCCTGTACTTGATCCTTTCCTTATAAACATGGCGGCTGTGACGCGGTGCGTTGTGGAGTTGAGCGACGATTACGTTTATTGAGGACATGGCAACAAAGGTTGTATTTCCTTAAAGAGTAAAATAATACATTTTTGTAATAACAAAATTTGTTTGTTTTACATATGTTCAATGTGCTTAAGAATTTAAATATAAAAATATACTTTCAATGACCCGTTATATTTGAGTATCATCTCACTGATCACATTTTTAGGTAGAAGCAGCCATGTTTGAGCACCGTGAGCTGAGCCACACACGCTCAGGTGTGGCGACGCAGGATGGATCATTTGCGGGAGACAACCCTTCACCAGTTAGAGCTCCAAAGCTTGTGATGAGGAAATGTTACCCTGAGCAGATTAAATTTGGATTCATAGCAGCAGGCAGTGATGCTGAGCTGAAAGCACAGCGTGGTGAAACGAGCAGCTCAAAACCATCAAAGGTCTTCAGCACAAAGCGGCCGGCATGTGCTGGAAAGCCAGAAAGAATATTCCTCACATAAAAGGTCCGGACTTCAGGCGTAATACTCATTGTCATATTAACAACCAAGTCGTCAAGAGCTAGTGACGCTGTGCTGCTGCTGGTGCTTGTGAAAGAAAAATCTTTATCTTTTGTTTTTGTCATGTATTTTTTCATTTGGGAAAGATGGTCAGATTTTTTTTAAAATTGGGTCAAAGTTATGACAACTGAGGCTCCAAGCTAAATGACCCGCTACTAGGATACCAAACACGCATCTCCCTCCAGCTGTGAGCGGGTGAGTTAATATCAATTTAAACAGTATATGTTTCAGTTCTGGGCTAAATAAAACGCAACACACAAAAATGCTGATCCTTTCATTTTTTAAATGAATTAAATCACAAAAAAGGGTTTATAACTTGTTAGCTATAGTGTGAAATTCTCTCACAAACAGGCATCATGATTGACAGCTCAGCCCTGTTTGTAAAGTCCTGTTGTGGCTCTGCTGCCAGATCACTACTGCACAGACTCAGAGGCTTCAAATGATGACACCAGAGCAAGATGGCAGTGATCAAATGCTTGATATTTTTGCTTAATTTTTTTGTTTGGTGGGAGGAAATGGAAATGTGGCACCCATCTGTATTTAGGTCAATAGTTCAGACTTTTTGAGGATATAGAGTATTTGTTCTGTTTGTCTTCAGTGCAGCTGTTTGTCCCCTGCCTATCTGGGTCTGTGTTCAGGTTAAGTTGAGCCTTCAGGGAATGAATGGATGTCAATGCTCTGTGTCTGCGTGTATGTGTGTGCGTTTGGCCATTAGGAATCAAGGTCAGTCACTCAGCAGTGCAGTCCATTAAGACCATAGATTCACTCCTCTGTCTCTCTCTCTCCTTTGTCCAATTTGTTTGCAGGTTTCTCTGCCTGTCTCACATTGCCTCACTTGTCCATCTGCCTGTCTGACCCACTGAATCATGGGTATTTCTTTCAGCACCTCTGAAAGATCTATCTTTTATTGTTTCCTTCTACCTCTGTCTTGTTTGCAGCTTATTTCTTTGAAGGCTGTTGTTCCTCTGAGTGACCAGCAGGGGGCGTGAGAGGCTAAAGTGTGTGCGTGTGTGTGTTGTGTGTGTTGTGTGTGGTGTGTTGTGTTGTGTGAGAAGCATGGAAAATCAGATTATAAACACACACTGAGGAGGTGTCCAATCGTGTTAGAGAGCTGCAGAGGCTTGAGAGCGATATGCAAATCAACCTACGTGTCATTTTTAGCAGCAACAGACTTTCTGTCCTCTCTCTCTCTCTGTCTTTCTGCCTGTCAGTTAATGTGATGCGACCATCTGCCTGCCTGTCAGTCTTGTCAGCATGAAGCATTTGTGAGGTGTTAAATCCCTCACTGAGGTCTCACAGGTGAGGGAGGCGGGATTGTCTATTGTACTAACATTGGAGCTAATGTGAGTTTAAGATGACGTGGGAATCACTGTAAATCATGATGTTCTCTCAGATTTACTGTCAGATTTTCAAATGAATAATCGTCATCATGACGGATGTACAGAAGATTAACCATTAGTCGCAGGTTCTGTCTCACTCCTCGTGCTGAAGCATCCTTGAACCTCTCAAAACACTGGATGTCAGTGTCTTGTGTGAAAGTGGTATTGTCCATCTTCATTTACCAACATTAAAAAACAGCTCTTTATGCTGCTCTATTTAATTTACAAGAAATGAACGATGACTGGAAAATAAAAATAGAAAACAGGAGGTAAATAACATTTTGGAGAAGCAATTCACCCAAAAATTAACACTAAGTCAAGTTCTCCTGACCACAAATCATTTCTGGAACTTCACACCTAGTGTTGAAGCCATCTACTGAATCACTGAAGACATGAGGGATTTGTTGTAAAATGTGATAACATAAATCTTCAAGAAGCTGAAATCTTCACTGTAGCTGCTCATTTAAAGTGCTGTTACACAATGTCTGAAGTGGGTGTGTTAGCCTGAATACATACGTGCAACACAAAAAATTTGACTTAAATAAAGATGGCAGCTACATCTCTCTTCCGTCCCCCCACTATAAAAAAAACAAAGCCAAAATATTTCAAATATGAGCGCTGCCATCTTATAACGATGAATTAGTAGGATCAGGAGTTAGAGCCTCAGGGTCGAGTTCTGCTCACACACCCGCACACCCAATTTGAGACCAAGGCTGAGCTGTCAGTCATGATGTTTCAGCCCTTTTTATTATCATCATCAAATAATTAGATATAACCAAACTGATCAGAAAAATGAACACTTTAGGATACATCAACATGATACTAAAAATGAAAGAAACCATCTTTGGGAAAAAATTGTTTGACTTGTACTTAATTTTTAAAATGGCCTATGTCCCATGTGCTATCTTAGAGAGGGAGATATTTATATGCTGTGTTGCAGCCAGCCACAAGGGGTGATCTGGATGTTTTTTTGATTTCATACCTTACCGTCAAAGCTCACATATAAAAGTGCTCATGTGACAGCCATATTCTGGTTGTTTTTGGCCTTTGTAATGTCATCATGCTGTATGATGTATCTTTAGTTCCTTCTTCCTGATGTTGCTATCACTTGGGATTGAGACATCTACCACTACCGCCTTATACTCCTTGTCGACCACCACGATATCCGGTTGATTAGCCACCACCATCTTATCGGTCTGGGTCTGGAAGTCTCACAGGATCTTAGCTCGGTCGTTCCCAATCACCTTAGGAGGTGTTTTCCACTTTGATCCTGGGACCTCCAGCCCATACTCGGTACAGATGATTCTGTATACTATGCCGGCTACTTGGTTGTGACGCTCCAAGTATGCCTTACCTACCTGCATCTTGCTATCTGCTCTTATCTGCTGCACTGTCTCAGGGACATGTTTGCACAGTCTGCACCTTGGGCCCTGTCTGGTGTGGTAGACCCCGGCCTCAATTTATCATATGTTCAAGGCCTGTTCTTGTGCTACCATGATCAGTGCCTCTGTGCTCTCCCTGAGATCAGCTTTCTCCAGCCACTGGTATGTCTTCTCGATATCAGCCACTTCCCTTATCTGTCGGTGGTACATCCCATGGAGGGGCTTGTCCCTCCATGATAGTCTCTCTTCTTATTCCTCCTCCTCACTGGGTTGTTCTGACCATTCAGCTGCTTTCTCAGGACCTGCCTTACTCTACGTAGGTATTTCCTTGCGGCCTCTTCATGATTCCCATTTGCCTGTGGGATCCCAAGGTATTTGTAGCTGTCCTGAACATTGGCTATGCTACCTTCTGGTAGTTCAACCCCTTCAGTTGTGATCATCTTGCCTCTCTTTGATATCATTCGGCTACACTTGTCTAGCCTGAATGACATGTCGATGTCATTGCTGTAGATCCTGGTGATGTGGATCAGCGTGTCGATGTCTCGCTCACTCTTCGCATGCAGCTTGATGTCATCCATGTTTAGGAGGTGGCTGATCGTTGTTCCATTTCTGAACCGGTATCCGAGGCCACTTTATGTGATGATTTAGCTGAGGGGGTTCAGGCCAATGCAGAACAGCAGGGAGATAGGGCATCTCCTTGGTATATGCCGCACTTGATGTTAACCTAGGCAATTGGCTTTGAATTGGCTTTCAGAGTAGTCTTCCACAGCCCCATCGAGTTCTTGATGAAGGCTCTTAGTGTCCTGTTGATCTTATATAGCTCCAAGCACTCCAGTATCCTTGTATGTGGCATTGAGTCGTAGGCTTTCTTGTAGTTAATCCAGGCAGTGCACAGGTTGGTCTTCCTGGTCTTACAGTCTCTAGAGACTGCCCTGTCCACCATTTGCTGGTGTTTGGCTCCTCTGGTGTCACTACCAACCCCTTTCTGGGCCCTGTTCATGTATTGAGCCACATGCTTACTCATCTTGGCCGCAATGATGCCTGACAGGAGCTTCCATGTCATGCAGAGGCAGGTTATTGGCCGGTAATTGGATGGAATCGTTCCTTTCCGGGGGTCCTTCATGATCAGGACCCTCCAGCCTTGGGTCAACCACTCTAGGTGGGTCCCATCTTTCAGCAGCTGGTTCATCTGAGCTGCTAGGTTTGCATGGAGTGCAGTTAGCTTCTTTAGCCAGTAGTTGTGGATCATGTCAGGGCCTGGTGCTGTCCAGCTCTTCATTTCCGAGACTCTTTCTTGGACGTCTGCCATTGTAATGTATATTTGGTCCTGGTCTGGAAGATGGCTGTCGTCCTCTCTTAAGTCCACCAACCACTGAGCATTGGTGTTATGTGATGCCTCTTTCTCCCATGTGCCCTTCCAGTACAGTTCAGTCTCCCCCTGGGTGGGTCTCTCCTTGTCTTATTACTCCCCCACTGAGAGTACACTTTGGATGGTTCAGTGGTGAACATCCTGTTGATTCTCCGGGCCTCCATGTCTCTAGTGTAGCTCTTCAAGCGAGCAACCAGGGCTGTGAGCATCTGTTTGGCAGTCTCCAGTGCTTAGGTTACGAACAGCTTCCTGTACTTCTTTAGTACTTTGGTGGTCTTGCCCTTCAGCTCCGACAGTTGGCTAACCTCTCACCGTGTTGCCTTGATCTTAGCCTCCAACCGTCTTCTCCATGGAGGGCATTGCCCCTTGCTCACATGCATTTTATAGCCGAGCACTTTTAGGATTACTGCTGCTGTTCAGCTTGTTGGTCTCAGTGATGGTCACGGTAGGGATAGTTTGTAGTGCCCATTCCCATCTTCTAGCAGACCTTCTGAGGGTATTCTGCCATTAAGCCCTGGTAACTGTTCCTGGGGGTTCCAGGTATCCACATTAGCCATTAACTGCCTTCTCAGGTCAGCTGCCCTTGTGCTAATGTCTTCCGGGCTTCTTATTGGGGCTTGGAACCCAATCTCTGTGATGTTGAATTCCCCCCACTTACCTGGCGTCCTGGCTCTCCCTTGCCGTAACATCGTTGTTGTACCACATTGATCTCTAGTTGTGATAGTAGTTGTTGATTGCGGACATTGGAACACTGATATACAGTATACATATATATATATCTAAATTGCCCGTAGGTGTGAATGTGAGTGTGGATGGTTGTTTGTCTCTTTATGTCAGCCCTGCGATGAACTGGCAACTTGTCCAGGGTGTCCCCCGCCTTCGCCCCAAGATGCTGAGATAGGCTCCAGCCCCCCTGCGACCCCTAACAGGATAAGCGATAGAAAATGGATGGATGAATGAATGAATGAATAATTACTTGGTTGTAAAAAAAAAAAGTTATTTCCACAGTTGTTCATTTAGAGTGATGTTTGTTTCGTCTAATGAAGCCCTGGAGTCCCTCTCTTTTGCTATCTCCTAAACGGAAAATGACGCTATTTAGCTGGTAAATGCTGCTGCAAACAGTAGCCATGACATTAGTGTAGTGGGGAGCAGGTTCTCTGTTACATCTGTTTGGCTGCAGCCTGCAATGTGACAGCCTCTATTTACACCAGCGTGACCTGTGAAATATGAGTCGACGACAGCATGAAATTTGATCAATACAAGTTCCTCACCTGTTCAAATATACACGCGGACACAGTTGATTGTGATTTCCCACAGCTTCACTGGTGCTGGACACATGCAGTAAGGTTCAACACACTGTGTGTGTGTGTGTGTGTGTGTGTGTGTGTGTGTGTGTGTGTGTGTGTTTGTTTGTGTGTCCTAAACTGAGATTACATATGTTCATGAACAGACTGTAAACACACACACAATGACTGTCACAGTCAACCCTGCAGACCAGCTGTCACTCACTGTGTGTGTCTGTCAGTTTCAGAGGTCAGAGTTTAGAGAGGTTTAATATGTGTGTGTGTGAGTGTGTGTGTGTGTGTGTGTGTGTGAGAGAGAGTGCTAGACCTCTGAGCATGTCATGACCTGACAGCTCTTGTGTCCCACAATTCCTTGCTGTGTGACAGGTGGAAAAATGCTGACAGAAAAGTGACCGACTGATACACATATACACTATAGCAGTGATAATGGGAATGAGCAAGTCATTGTTAGATTGATTATTAAACAGAAGATTCTAAATTAATCAGTCTGTAATGAATAAATCTGTCAATTTTAGCTTTCGTTTTCTTTCATCTATCAAACAATATCTGGAACAAGTGTAAGAAATTGCTTGTTGATCCTAAATATCCCTTAAGATCCATGTCCCTCCTCCCAGCTGGGCAGGAGGAACACTATAACAGCCAGGGTCTGAGATTAACACCCACCAGGCGCCAAATTCTGTTCAGTGAGTATATCTCGGAAGTCTATCAGCCTCACTGGTGGGTAAACAGTTGTTTAAAAATCAGAAATTAATAATTACTGAATAAAATAAAACTCACCAAAATCAGTTCAGTCAGCTGCCCCAGTCCTAGGACTTAAGTCTGGTCCGGTCTGTTAATAATGAGTATTACTATATAACACATGAAAACACTAAACTCAGCCCCCACGTTCTATGATGGATATAAAAACCTCAGTTCCCTGTCGGTAAAATCACACAAAGAAGTTTGCATCGGAGGCCATCGGAGGTGTAGTCCGCTTAAGTTGTCATCTCTCATGTATTGTTTGTATACTTTGTCAGTTAGTTCAGTGTAATTAAAACAACTCACTGGACATACATCTTCAGTAAGAGTTTTGTTATGCAGTAACTAATTGTTTGATTTATTTATTTATGGTGCACATTTGTTAATTTTTTGCAGCCTATTTACAGTACCTCCAGACTGTATCTCCTGTTGTCAAACTGGCCGGTGTCCCATTCTTGTTCCAGATGTAACTTCTTTAAGTTACTTTCCAGTCACTAGTTCTATCCATTGACTGTATATAAAGATGGTGACATGAAAGCTCCCCAAAAGTAAGCCATTGAGTACCTTAATGGCCATTTGGTGTTGTGCTTCAATGTAGTGCATAAACCCCTCCTCCAGTATTATTTCAGGTAAGACTTGGGCAAAACCAGAAACACAAAGTGCTCCTCAAATTTGATGGTTTTGTCTTTTTTTTTTTTTTGTTCTTATCACGGATGTGTGTTTAAGTGTTCATTTTTTGAATCAGTTTGATTTTCATTAGCTATTTGATACTATAAAAACGTGTTGAAGCATAATTATCAACAGCTGAACCTTGCTTGCAATTGGGTGGGCAGGTGCATATAAACAATGAAAGAAAATGTAACATAAAATAAATGAGTCTGTTCCCCTAAAACATTTAATACAGGGTTCCAAATTTTGTCAAATACACCTATCCTCATTCTAAAACCTCAGTTTCCGTAGTTGTAATGTGTTCACCCTCTGTCCCCTGGTCATAACTTGAATGTGGGAACAGCTTCTGTTTTCCAAATACAAATACCATTCCAAAAAGATTTCACACTTTTCATATTTACTTGCAGAAGGTAAGAGGCTAGTTGCTTCGAGGATACCTACAAGAGTATCAGGCATCCAGTACTTTCCAAAATTCACAGAAAAACAATACAAAATATCTTTCCAATACAGGTGTAACACAAAGCTTGTGTTAGTGTACTGACCAAAGATGTAGAATTATTACAAACAGATGAAACATCAGTAAAAAGCAATTAATTTTTTCCCTGGAATAATACAATCTGTGTAATGTTTTGAACTGTATGAGGTTATGTCTAGCATTCACAGAGCAGTGACTCTGCTTCATGATCAATACTGCACAGACTCAGATTCCAAGTATACAATTAGCAATTTTAACTTCAGTTTTCTACAATGAACGAAATTAGACAACTCAATTTCTTTATCAGTGGTGTCACTGCTGACTGAGCTAACGGTTGCTCTAGCTACATCCAAAGGAAATGACAACAGGGAAGATTGAAGTGAGCTACAGCTGACGCTTACTTTGGTAAAATTATGTTGTCACCTATCTTTTTCCCAACAGTTCCTGATCAGCGAATTACATTTAAAATGAGTTCAGATATTCGAATTTTGCTAAAATAACATATGTACGATCACAAAACTTTTGTAGTTGTTTGGTGTATAAGCTGAAAGCAAAGAGAACAAGTCCAAATAACAATCAAAACAGCAACTAAACCAGATGTCAGCTGCAAGAGTCTCGTCTGTTCCATTTTGATGTTTAAAACACTGGCAGGGACTGTGTCGACCCCGCTTGTATCTTTATGCCATCTTTGATTATATTTGGGATGGAAAACAGTAACCTGGTTTATCATCATCTTGTGTGTGCGATTATGATATTTTGGTCACAGTCTGCAAGTTTCTCATATCCTCAGTCAACATCCGTGGGGAAACATAAAAGGAGTGGGACAGGTGGCAGGAAATGTAAAACATGTGGGGAAGCACAGATTATTCCACATAAAACCTTACATTAATGTATTTTTGAAGAATCACGTTAGAAAAGGTTGATAACAAGTGGTGAAATTATAGAAAAAGAGAGAAAGAAAAAGAATGTGTTTCCAGTGTGTCCTTAGGGATATTCCCATAATATTACCATACCCTCATAAATGGCAAATTCAACTGGTTGCAATTCCTAAACAGTGTCAAACCTTACATGACCAACTTTATTAACTAAAAAACAGCTGATGGAAATGTTTTGAATTAGGGGTGTAAGAAAATATTGCTTGACTTGAGTAACATAATATTATGTTTTATAATACTGTATTGATATTTGATGAATGTTTACATGCAAATATTACCTGACAGGTTCATTTTGTGATTCGTGTTGCTATCCCAAACTTCTGATTATATTAACCTTTCCTTTAATCAGTTCTAATTTATATCAAGGTTTGCTCTTTATGTTCAGGTTGTATTCACCAGAGCTGTTTGATCGGCTTTAAGCAAACACTTGTACGTTTTGGTTGGTGTGAAAGCTCATTCGAATGCTGGTCAAGCTGAAAACAGGGGTCTTGGTTCACTTCCCAGGAAATTATGGCAATTGTATATCAAATATAGGAAGTGGAACAAAATCGTGTAAAACAAACGGCACATATTTGGAAATAACATTGACACTACAGGAGTCAAGGAAATGTCTTCCGGACAGATGGGGAGCGATGAAGAGGTGAAAGCTCTGATTTGAATGTGGTCAGACAAACATGTCTCACAGTTACCTATGACCACTAACAAAAACAACGAAGCATTTAACTTTTAAATGAGTGAATGGTGGAATTGGGATTCAGTTCCACAGCTGATCAGCGTCGCATTTATGTTCATTTGGCTGCAAAAATATGGTGTAACCAAAATGAACCAAATTAAATAACAGAAGACTTTGTTTGTCCAGTTGTTTTTGTCCAGTTTTGTTCTGAAAAAAAAGTTCTGTTCCGTTCTGATCTTTGTTCAGGAACAAAAATAACTGATTTGGGTTGAAATATCTACTTTGTCATTGTAAGAGGACCTTTTTCTAGTGAGTGACTGGCCATTACTGAGTCTTAGCTCCCTATATGTGGTCCAATTTTGTCCAATCGTCAAGCCTGTGTCTATTAATTGGACACTTATTAGACTTGAGGGTATTTATTGCACCTCATGGGGCTGACATGCCATTCTTCCAGGCCTCATTATTGGCCAGCATGGGGCCCATCTGGAGCCAAACTGTGGTGCCAGCCCATGACTCACCCATGTGGGCTCTACATGTTGGTTGGGTCAGCAGTTAACTGCACTGGATACCTGCTGCACAATAATTCGTCATGTCTTATTTCCAGCACATATATATTTTTATTTTGATTATATATATTTTACTTTGATTACTCTTATTTTGTTAAAATTGTATTCATCTTTTGCTGAACGTTGTAGAGGTAGACAAATGAGCTCATATATATCACTTACAGACTCTGGAGGATTCAGTTGCAGAGTCAACAGGGAAAGTTCCTGAATCAAATCCGTTTAATTGAGCAGGGGTCAAAACCAGGAAATCGGAGCAACAGCAAAGGTACAAATTCGAAAGGCAAAGACAGAAATTGGTAAACTTACAAGGACCATACACAGGGGAACTCACAAAAGAAATATTGCTGAAATGCTCACAGTAACTGAAAAGAGGATCTTCCAAAAGGAGGGAAGGAACACCTGGCTTGAATACACAAGGAGGGTGTAGACAATTAGACACAGCTCAAACACAATGGGGAGGGGACACAATCGCACAGGAGGGAAGAAAACTTAACAGGACATGGGCATTAAGACAGGACAATAACTTCAAAATAAAACAGGAAACACGGAATGACCCTAACACAAGGACACATGAAACTACCGGACTCTGACAATATATACATACAATCAACAAAACTGAAGTTGATTACCTCTCTGAACAACAGTCAGTTTGACCAGTATCTTCCTGCCTGAGTGCCAGTGAATGTAATGCAGCAGGTGTTTACATATCACAGTGTTTCGGTTTCTCTCAGGGGGCTATTCATGTGGTTAATGTGGCTCCTGGCCTCCCTCACATCTCTGCTGGCCAACACCTGATGATTGCTACTACCACGATACTTTTAGACTGTTCTAAATTTGGCCTAAATCAAACTGAAACCCTACAGATACTGTGTGTGTGTTTTACAGTACTGATCACTGGATAAATATTTGGATGTTGTTTTCCCTTCAGGAGCCAAGATACACTTGGAGCAGAAAATAAAAGAAAACAAGCTAATGAACAATGAAGGGAATTTGGAGTGTTTAGAGGTCTCATTCACAAAGTTTGTCGTACACACAATGTTGTATAAGAGGTACTGAAATATAATGATAAATGTATTT
>KV751334.1:13073860-13090837 GCA_001698575.1 Mola mola | reverse complement strand
CTGTGTTTGCTTTGTTTTAATTAAGAAGTGACTTAAACAATCAAAAGACAACGGTTTTGCTTTACCTTCTAATTTTCAAGTGAATATGTATTCCACAATGTAATGAAAAATACCGCAGTTTCATTCTTTTTAAGCCTTGCTTTCATTTTTTACAGAAACACAAAGGCTTGATTGACAGCAAAAGAATGTGTCAGTCATTGCGAAATTTAAACAGGCCCCTGTCCCCAGGTAACGGCCGGTTTATGGTTGTATGTCGGCTCTACGCACGTCACTTACATTGTTGTGATCATTTTATACATGTGTGTCTGCTTTATCTGCCAAAACGGCGGTGGGACTTCTATTATACTGTTGTGAGTGGCGAGCTACTTTCTTCCTGCACTTGTTCCAGTCCTCATCAACATGGCAAATGAGACGAACAACAGTTGCTTTTTTTGAAAACATTGCAACAGATGTTCGTCCACCTCTACATGTCTGTGACATCCAGACTTGATGTTTGTGGAAATTTCTCTGTAATGCTGTGATGAATGTACTGATGCACATATTTGCATACATTTTTAATCAGCCTCTCCTCAATTTTTTATCCATGTTTGTTGCACAGCAGCAGGAAATGAAATGGAAAAGTATTGGAGAAAATACATAGAGACCTTCTTCCTCTTTCGGCTTTACCTAGCTTTTTCTAGGAGTTGCCACAGCGTATCATCCCCCTCCATCTCTTTTGTCCTCTGCATCTTCTTCTTTCACATTACATAGAGACCAAACCGACCAATCCTAGTTGTATTTACATTTTGTGGACATGCACATAAGGCTACAGTGTCGGGCATTTAGCAGGGTTTGCAGTTCCTACAGCATAGATAGATCCATCATAAAACTGTGGCTAATCACTCTGGTGCCAGTAGCCCTTTTGCTAACACATTGTACCATTAGTAACGCATGAACATTTAGAAGTAGACAACTTTTCTCCCCCTAGTGTCTTCAAGGGGTTTAATTTTACACTGTGGTAACAACATGCATACTGTTAGCGGCCAGAACCAGACCAGTACTGGTGCCCTTACTGAAAATTTTAAGAGCACAAGCAAATTTAGGTGCATGCCTTAAAGTGACCTGCAAAGCAATCATTTAAATTTTTATCCATTTTAACAGTATTACTGATTAATGACAATGCAATGTCATCAGTATATCTGTCTCTGCATATTCTCTGCTTTAAGCTGCTGTTGTTCTTAAGTACTGTTTCATGTATTGTGCTGGTTGCCTTAGCAAACTTGGTTTTCCTTCATGTTTTGGACCACATTTAGAGCAGAAGATACTAGGGATGGGCGTTTTCATTAATGTAAATTTTAAAGCACTCGCAATATCTTATGACTGAGTACCGGAGTACTCGCAAAATATACACATAACGTTATATAAAAACAAGACAGAGCACGATGCGCTGAAGTGACAAGCTTCCCAGACTTAGCCTACTGTTTACCAAATAGCCTGCTAAATAGCAGCTATATGGCTGTCAGAGATTATTAGAATATAACACGTTCACATTTCTGTAAATATGTAGCATAAGCATAATAAGTAGTTTTGTAAATAAATAAATAACTCCTTGGCTGCTGCTTTAGGGTTGTAAAGTTTGTAGTAACAGCCACCATCTCGACATGTTGCTAATCAGTCATCAATCAGCCCCGGTTTCCCTTATATCTTTCCACTCTTGTGACTTATCCCCCGGCTGGGCCTTCTCCTTGCACAGGACTTACTCATAATCGTAGCAGATCTCTAGTCTCCATTTTCATTATCAGCATTAGCGGGCTAATCTTCATCGCTCTCTTATCATCACAGCAGCGTGTCCTAATAGAGATAGTAGATGATGTTATGTATGTCTGTTGTCTGTGTCTGCTGGTTTCTTCTTGGGGTTTAAGTTCATGTGGTTAGACATCTAACTAGTACTTTTATTAGTTTTAGGCCACATATTTTGTTTTGTAAAAAAATGCATATATTTTTGTCTGCTTTTCAGGTGGTTGTTGCGACATATTTTGCGACAGGCACTCTCTGTCTGCTGGTGGGAGTGTGCTCACCTGTGTGTGGGTGCACGTGTGTGTGTATGTGTGCATCAGGTTGGCATTCCGCCATGCGCGGTACAGGGAGCAGAGGACAATTGTAAACACGCGACCATGTAGAGACAGAAATTACATGCCGTTGTGTAATTATGATAAATAAAATAAGGCTATTTAGTTTGTTTAATAAAAGGACAAGATATATAGACCTGTTCTATAGGAAAGGTATCCTCAAATGACTTCTGTTCTGATAGATAGAAAATAAAATTAAATAAAATTAACTTGACCTTCAACGTGGGGGCCGGGCGCCCCGCTAACGTAATGGTAGGGGAAACACTGCAACAACAGCAAGACACTTCACTGAGCATTGATAATGTTATCTGTACAGTTGTTTAATCACTCCCAGGTCCTACAACCTCTCTCTTTCACACACACACACACACACACACACACACACTGACAGACTAGCTTTCTCCTCACTTTTTAATATGAAATAATAATAATAATAATAATTCAATGTTAGCAAATTTTTGTAAAAAATAATCACACAGTCTCAAAAAATGTTTGCAATGCAACTGTTGGGTCATAGTCTGGAGCTCTTCTGTTGTAGCAAGAACCTCTTGTTATATTAATCAGTAGGAAGGTCTTGTTACTGCCTAGTACAAAGAATGCCAGTTTTGGACACTGTGGAGTCCCGTTGGTGAGAGGAAACACATTGAAAGGGCAACAGATTGCTGCACAACACTGGAGCTATTTTCCATCAATTGAACGCTCATCTGGGCCCTTGGTTTTCTATCATTCTCCTCTGTCAGCGGGTTATTTTTATTTTGCATGGTAGAACTTCCACAGTTTTTCCAACTGTTCCTCTGTACCTGGGGATAAATTACCGAGAAAAACGATGCCGCTTCCCATTTTGCTTCCAAAATGGCTGACACACTTCCTTTTGTGCCATAAATTGCACCTTAATTTGTCTGTGAAGAATTCAGCCTGGTGTCATTCCATCTGCCATCAGACTGCACAACAGCACAGCTCACATCCCTCCCAGCACCACCCAGCACCTCCCAACACCACCCACTCCACAGATTAAAGACTCAATTTGTACACCGCTCTAGGATAATAAACCCTGATACTACACATGTCCAACTGACACTCTTACATTTATAAAAACTCAGGAACACTGCACTTTGCACACTCTGTACACAGTGGCCAGATTGTACATAATAGTATATTTTTAGTTTCTAGTATTTTAGTTTTTGTTTATCCCTTTGCACTGCTACTTTCACTTCCGTACTGCTATGTCAACCTGAATTTCTCCCAAGGGAATCAATAAAGTTACATCTTATCTTATGTTAAGGTTCTCAGTCATCCAGGTCATCTTGATCCCGGAGTGTTTAGTAGGAAGCAACTGGACTGAACTGAAGAAGCCTTTCGGATGAGAGGCGAAACGTCTTCAAACAAGATAAGAAGTCCAGTTGCTTCCTACTAAACACTCTGAGATCTTATCTTATCTGTTATCATGAATAGCAAACTTACAGGAAACCACTATAAATGCAAATCGTGCCATTTTTCTTTATTACACTCATTGTGACAATGTGGAGGATTCAGTTACTGTTTCCTTATATCCTCGTCTCCATGTCTCCTCTCCTGTATCCTCCTCTTCCCCTTGTTATCTTGCCATTTTCCCTCTACATTTCTCTGCTTCTCTCCTTTCTTCCCCTCCCCTCTGAGTTTCCCCTTCTTTCATCCTCATCTCCTCCTACCCCCGTTCCTTTTCTCCCAATTGGTTCTTCACCTTCCCCTCCCTTTTTGTCTCCTAGATTCTTTTCATCCTCTTAACTCACCTCTTCTCACCTTGTTTCCTCTCCTCCCCCCATTGTTCAATTACTGAACATGCTCTGGAATACACAGACACATGTATGCTTGAAGATCTTCCCTCTCCCTCACCGTATGAAGTGTGATAGAGAAAGGAAGGAAGGAAGGAAGGAAACAAAACAGGAAGCAGTAGGATAAAGGATGCAAGGAAGAGAGGAGGCAACAAAGTATGGAAGGAGTTAAAGAAAAGAAACAATGCTATCTGCTGACTCCTCAAGTGTACATTTACAGTGAGCACACACTCACTGTTAGAGGGCGAGAACAGCGAATGAGCCTGTGTGTGTGTGTGTGTGTGTGTGTGTGTGTGTATGAGCACGCTGTGAGCCCTGTGATTGGCTGAGCCTGGCTAGATGCACCAACAGCCCAAGGAAGAGGAGAACAGAGGAGGAGAGCGAGGCTGCAGATAGAGTAGAGAATACAAAGAGCATGTGAATGACTGAGAGAGTGTGTGACACAGGATAGCTCGTGTGTGTGTGTGTGTGTGAGAGAAACATCCAGAGGTGTGTGTATGTATGCAGAAGTGAGCAAGGTAGGAGGAGACCTGATGTCCTCTCCTCTCTCTCTCTGCGGAATAACGCTGTTATTAGCGCTAGCTTTTACTAGCCCTGCTCTAAGATTACAGCTTCAGTCTGGCCCAGTTAGGATCTGGTGGTTGTGCTGGTGGTGCTGGTGATGGAACGGTTCTTGGCCCTTCTGCGCTTGCTGAGCAGGAGAAGGCGAGGGAGGAGGTACCGGGCGGATGACGATTACCAAGAAGGCTACGAAGACGTTTACTACTACACCAGCAAGTACAACACACACCTACTGAGTGAGTTAGTCCAATAGCGAACCACTGAGTGAGAGAATGATCCTTTGTTTTATTGTCTTGCTGGAAGAGTGAGAGAGGAGTTTATTAGCAGATTATGGCACTTAAAGTAGCACTGTGTGTGTGTGTTTTTTACATTATAGATGAAGGTCATTAGCAAACGCTGCTCAGTTGCATCACTCACACACACTCTCACACAGTCAGGTATCCAGGTGACAGGGGGGCCAGGTGGTTTCTGGGTAATAACAAGGGAGGTAGTGTTGACTTTGGAAAAGAATGTTGACAATGTGGGGAACACATGGATACACGTGCACATACATGCATATAAACCTACCTTTATCCTTGTGAGGTCTCTCATTGACACAATGTCTCCATTGTTTATGTTAAAACGGTCTGGTCCTCAATGTATCAAGTACAAGTACACACAAAAACACATTCTCTGGTTCCAGGTTTTGTCCACATACTGCTCCGTCTGATCTTTTTTTCTAATCTTGTCCAAGGTTTGAATAAAATGTGTCTGTAACACCAGTCATCAAAAAACTGAAGAAAAGCTAAAAAGTAGGATGTTTGTGTTCTCGAAGTGGGATTTTAACGTCAACATAAACTGAGAAGTTTATTATTCATCTCAGATTATCAATTAAATCACAAGTGCAGCTGTACAAACAAGGCTTTTTGCTGCAGGCACCATCAGCTTTGATTAAAAATTACACCTGACCTTTAATTAAGATCTAAGATTTTGTATTTATTGTGACCCAATTTAGTGTTTCCTGTCTGCCTTTAATTAATCAAGCACCTCAGCTAATATCACGAGAAATTTTTACAGTTTAATGAATGCTTATGAAAAGATGCAGATTGTAAAATATAACCACAATTTTTGTTTTACACATTAATAGAAACAGCAGTGTTGATGTTTTGTCAAAGAATTATTATTTTACTAGATTAGCTAGTATCGAAGTTCATTAGTGCCCTTAGAGTTTAGTCATATAAGTAAATAAAATAAACAAAATTTTCCAAACATATACTTGTTTTCCTTATTAAACAGAAAAATACAACTGTACACCCTCTGAATTGAAGTTTCTTTTACTCTCAAGTAACTCATTAAACATGCATAAAACAGATTTTCTTGTGTTTTAACGTGGCACTATTATTTTGCAGTTCTATCAGGCTGTGTAAAGGGGTACGATTATCTTACAGTGTTATTGGGCAGTTTAACACTGTTGGACGGCCCCACTGACCTGTTCCTTAAGGTTTTGTTCTAGACCGAATTCTATTCTTCTTTACATAGGCTGCCCCTAACATCAATTTTGTAAGAACATGGTATCTGTTTTTACTGTGTTGCAAATGATACACCAATTTACGTGCCCTTAAAACAAAAAAGTAGGGGCTCATACCAGCCCTCGTTTGATTGTCCAAATGACATTATATCATAGATGAGCTCAAACTTCCTCAACCTAAACGTAAACAAGATTGAGGTCATAGTGTTTGTAGCCCCTTAGCCTCTTATATCCACTTGCATTTGAAGAGTCTTGGTGTTTATTTTAACTGCTTTCAAATTCAAGCAAATTTCCTGTGTCAGTTCTATTTTCTTCCAAAATAAAAGCCTATATCCTTCCTAAAGATTTAGAGGATGATCCACGCCTTCATAACTACTTGACTACTTAACTCGTATGTGGGCTCAGACCAGTCATACATTCAATGCCCTCAGCAATTCCAAAATGTTGCTGCCTGCCTTCTGACAGGAAAGAAAAAAAAGAAAGTTGTTCTCCTTATATTGGCTTCCTATTTAGAAATTTTGTTGTTGAATCTTAAATCTCATAATGGAATAGCAAAGTCCTACTTAAGTGAATTCCTTTATGTTCATCCTCCAGTATTGAGTTCGGTGTCTAGAACCGATTACCTCAAAAAGACGACAGTGCAACGCTGTTGGGCAACTCAGTTTTGGAAATAAATTGCTATTTTCACCACTAACTATACTCAAAATGTTATTGCAAGTGTTTGGTAACATGGATTCACTTACAGTGAAACAATAGTGTGTTTTTGACTCAGCAACTGTAAAGATACTGTGTAAAATTGATATTTGCACTGTGTTTTTTTTCTCTACCTCCTGTTGCTGACAGTGCACACCAGACATGAACGGTCTATTGCAGAAGAGGAACTGCTCTCAAATACCATTTGGAATAAATCTGCTTCACACATTTGTTGGCTATTTTGTTATGTTTTTTTCTTTTTAAAAAAAATGTTTCCCTCTCAAACGTCAGGACTGTTTATCAGAAAAGCCAATTGTATTGGACTCCTGGTTGGACAAAAGAAGCTCTTTGTGACTTTGCTCTGGGAAATTTTGTTGAGAATTTTTTACAGTATTTGACATCAGTAATGAAATTAATTGCTGCTGCCGTTCTGTTGTATTTACACTCTGCAGAGCTGAAATAATATTCAGAAATAGTTTTCTGGTTTCCCAGCTTTGCTGGCTCTATCTGTAACCCTCTAGAGAAATCTCCACCAAGTATTGAACTTGCCGCATGCTAAACTGTTTACTCTGATTAAAGTGTTTGTGAGTAACCCCCGGCTGCAAGTAGACGATGAAGCATTGCTTTGGGTTTCCATCTTCATCGTCTTGTGTTTTTTTCAATGAACTGGAACTGTAGATTTGTTGCAATTGGAAGATATTTAGCTGTTTTATTGTGAGGAAAACTTGAAAAATACACAACTCTGTGAATGCTTGTTTGTGTAAACTGCACATTATTTATTTAAAACTGTGTGTGTGTGTGTGTGTCTGTCACTGAACTTTATTCCTCCAGTTATAAAAGACTGAGGGTAGCTGAGCTGCCAAGAGACGTCCTTCTCAGCTACCAGCTAGCTAGCAGCAAGTGTGTGTGTGTGTGTAGCGTGTAGCGTGTGATTTTATATGAAGGCAATTTAAGGTTGGTTGACTGGCTAACCCACACGCGGGCTAACACACACATCTAGTTGGTGTGGCCTGTTAACCTGGTTGGTTTATCACTTCTTGTATCCTAAATTAAACTTAAAATTGGTCTTAAAATAATTATTAATAGATCACTAATTTAATCCAGTGCTTTAACATTGATGGACATTACCCACAATGCAACTCACCAGCTGCCAGTTTAGTCTTACACTTGTTCCCTTTTTAAACCATTTGAGATTAAGTCGGCTGCTAGTCTCAGGAGACACCCTCACAGGGACATTTTGGTTCATTCCAACTTGAGTCTTACTTTTGGAATTTTCATCATTATTAGTTATGATAATACTGATCAATTGATCTGGGAACACGGTGACATAAGTAAAATGAGGTCAGATATTATTAAACTATTTTTGATTACTGTCACTGAATGGATTCTATTAATGATGAGAGAAGAATCTGAAGCACGAGGGCAATCTACTGTAATGTAGGTAGATAATCTACGAAACAAAAATTTTCCATGTTCCAACGAGCATGTTGTACAGTACTCAGTGTGTCTTGCTATGCAGGTGCTGCAGAGCTGCTGGTGGTCTCGGAGAGTTTGCAAGATTGATCTACATTTTAGTTATCAAATTAAGCACAATTATTTCAGTGTTTTAGTGCCCTCTACTGTCAATGTAGAAAAACAAAACAAAACAAAACGCAACCCTCCATGAGAGCTTGGTATTGATTTGTGTATTGGCGAGAATCTGGGGATACCATGCATATTATGTACAGTGATAAACATTCAGTATTGCAATACATTATGATACTGTTAGCTTGGCAATATATTATTCGTGTATTCAGCTGTATCACTGGGAAAATCTGTGCTTGCGTGCTGTTTGTTGTCAAAATGGCTACTGTGAAAAAGGGCTATATGTGCGGTAGTGTTTCTCCCGTTCCGCCCATCGAATTTACATTGCAATGCAAAGTAAAGATTCTTAAATATCTTTTCTTGGCATGAAATCTCTATGGATCAAACGTAGGTATGGATTACCCGTACCTACGTTTGTGAGACGTCAGGATAGATTCCTTGGATATTCTATGCAGACGACCTGGGCTGTCAGAATTTGCTTTTTGGAGAATGTCATTGGTGAATTGCAGAAAACAGAAGTAGATATCCTCAGCCATGACATGATTTTCATCAGAGGCTAGCTTTAAATGACACATTTGTGCTTCTACTCCCACATCAGCTAATAAAGTTTCCTTTCCATTCAGGTCAAATGGAGTCAATGTGCTGCTCTTTTGCTTGTTGGATCATAGGTTCTGTCACGTGAAATGGGACAGACCTTTAATTGATTTTATTAACATCATTTGCATAAATTTGCACAGAAAGGAGGTGAGTGGTTTGCAGACTGCAGGCCAGTTGTGTGTGACTTGTTGACATAGAAACATTTTGTACTAAATGCTTTAAACAAGGAGTTGATTTGATGGCTGAAGGGATTGTTCAGCTGTGATTTAATTTAATTCTACCTAGTTAGTGAAGGTCCAAATATGTTAAAAGTACAAAACAGATTGATTTCGGTTTGTTTTTGGCTGCCATCAGCAGCCCTGTAAGGATTGAGACAACACACCTACCTGTTTTGTCCCACTCGCCATGTGTGAATGTGTCAGACTGCTGGAGCCAACGGTTTCCATTCGCTCTGGTTCAATCGCTGCCGGTATGGAGACGGCATTCGTCAGTGCTGGCTTTTCTTCATAGCAACATGAACAAACGGGGCAGGAAAAGTAGAGCAGAAATCTGTTCACTTTAATTAATCTGTTGGAGTCTTGGGATTTAGAGCATTTTCCCCTTATTATGTAGAAATAATGTTTATTTAGTTCTTTTACAAGAGCAAGTGTTTCCTTCTTTCTGTGCCAAATCCTCCTTAACTGTTGTAAGGTTGGCCAGACTCATAGATCCAGAACTGTAAGGTAAATTAAAGTTTTTTTTCACTTGATGCAAAAAGGGAAAATTGCTATTCAGATGTCTCCTCTCCATTTATCTGTACAGCAAGACAGGACAAGCTGGGAAAGTACTAAAATTGCTAGATGGGTTTCTGCAAAACTCAGTGGGAGGACAGGGAATGGGTGATGTGGCTGAGCACACAATCTGCATCACACTGAGTCCAGTGCAAATGATCCGCAGTGCTGTGTGCCATTTCCACCCTGGAAAAAAAAAGAGTTTGAAGAAAAACAACCTTGAATACCCATACAGTTGTGAGAATGTTAATATGTACCCACGACAGTCAAATTTGTTTCTGATTGATGATGATTCTGATTACATTTGCTAATGATCTTCTAATATTTTAGCTTAAAGAATGCTTACATTGCTTTTACTTTGTACTGTCCAAATATTTGGGCAAATTGTACTTAGATTCTTTGGCAATACTGTTCTTGACACATTTATCCAATGTTAGATAATAACACACTGTAGTCTGAAATCATCATCATCAAATGTTATTTTAATCTTATCCTAAACAGCTAATCTTAAATTAATTTGATCAAAGGTATGTGTGTGGTTTACACTGTATATATGTGTATGTACGTATATATGCTAAGATGTAAGTCATTTCTTTATAGATTTAAGCAATTCACTGACAACTCAACAAACAATATTATTTATTATTTATCCAACACATAAATCCATTACAGGATACAAATGAAACTGTCACTTGCACTAACTGACTATGAGAATCCTTTTCTTCATGTAAGTGTAAGACTGCTGATTTATTTTACTGTCAACATCTCAATAGGAACAATTGACTGTGAAATAAATATGGGCGAGATAAAGGTTCCCCAAGAGTGATGCTAAATCTGTTGTTGGCCTCCTGGTGGCAGGCCACAGTATAGGTCACCAGCACCTCCCTCTCCATTTTAGTAGATGGGCCAAACTAAGAACTTGAAGTAAACGTCAAATTAGTTTTTGCCAAAGATGGTTTCTGTTCAGGTCATTCTTATCAGGCTAATGTGTGTTCAACTGTTAATTATTCTCATCATTTTGATTTTAATTTATTGGATGTGTCAATAATGGGTTGAAATTTCATGATTGACAGCTGAGCTCTGCTTTTGATTGGGTGGGAACTCGATACTGAGGTTTCACTGCTTGATCACTGCTGCACAGGCTCAGCATGATGTTACCGGAATAAGATAGTAGTGCTCGTATATTATATTTTCATTTAATTGCATTATGGTTTAATTTCTGTACATAGGGAGGAATTGGAGATGTGCCAGTTTTCTTTATTTAGTTAGTTACTATATGGGAGATTTTGCACTCAATATAACACTAAAACTTCAGCTTGTGAGAGCAAAACAAATGGGCGTGTTGGCCACCTCTCCACTCGCTATGTCCCAGCCCCGTGTGTAACACCTTGGAGCATCCACAGAGGACAAGAGCAGATAAAGAAATATTTCCCTTCGTTGATCAATGTCGACGGCGTAAGTACACAAAACAAGCAAGAATGATTTACATTTTAGCTGTCATTTCATTAGTTGGAATACTGATTTTTACAATTTAGTGTTTAATACTAAAGTATTTCTTCCACCTGCCAAATTACCTAAATGCAAGTATGCATGTAAATGCAACTTTTAACTTGCTATGTATTCAGCTAACAGCGGCTACCACAGCTAACAGCTAAGTAATGATGATGGTGTATTTCTTTTGGGTGTTTTTTTAATTTGTAATCTGAGAAAATTTCTGACAGAGATGTAGTCACTCGTAGAAATCAACGTTAATTTGAAACACCCTTTTATTCAGTGCTGTTACGGCCTTAGTCCGTAACAGCCAGCGGTCTCTGGGGGGAGGGGGGAAGCAGGAGCATCCTTAGTCCTGAGGGCTCGGAGGCACTGAGGCAGCAGCGAGAGGAGACCGAGGTTTTTACCTGTGCTGTTTATAACGTTTAATTACAACAAACCATACAACCCACATTATATTTATATTTAAATGGACACTGAAAAACTCAAAATCTTACCAAGTGTGTGTCTCTTTGTATTCAACATAAATCAGTACAAGAAGTAAGACAATCTAGTCTTTTTTTAACAAGCAAAAAACTGCTCCATTGACAGATATTTTTACAACAAAGTGTTCAGAATCAGATTTATTGGGCCAAGCATGATCTATTTATCTAACTAAACACCCTGAAAAACAAGGAAAACATATATATAAGATAATTTATGCATATTGTGCAGTGTGGGAGGTTATTGCACTGTAATTTCTGATATGAACGAAACTGAGATATAAGTATCAACGTATTCTCCTGCTAAGTTTCTGTCTTTTTTTGGATGAGATTTTGACCAGAAATAAGACAAATATACCTGATTGTGAGATAAGACAAGTTTTTGATGTGAATTATTCCATTCTTGCCATCGTAACCTGTACAAAAATAAAACCACTATCATTGCTTTCTTTCATGTTCACTATTCACAGTGGCTGCTTCAAGATATGACCCTGCAGGTGTGGAGGGAGCTTGGGAGGGGTGTTTGGGATTGGTAACCAGGGCTAATTTTGAGATCTCTCTGAGATCAGTAGCAAATAAGGTCCTATGCACACACAAAATGTATGGCCATGTGCAACATCAGGGCATCGAGAGTCTGACAGTGTTGCCATCTGTTAAAAGCACCCCCACTTTTATGCAATGTATTACTATTATTAAAATTAATTCTCTTTAGAGTTAAAAAAATAATTTTATATGGAAAAAAATATTGTGATTATTTACATTTACATACATTTTATAACGTATTAAAGTTTTCTCTGAGTTTCAGTGATTTCAGAAGCAATAATTGCTTCTGCTTTTTATCAACACTTTCATAAAGGACAATTTTTTTCAGAATATATAAGGCTGAATATAACTTACGCAACACATAAAACATGTTATTAATTATATATGACAATTTCTTCTTGTCATTCAGAAAACTTTTGGTGCTCATCTGGGAGCTGGTTCATCCTTTCTGGCATCCAGGAGGCCTAAATCCCAAATGAATTGTGTTCAATGATGTTGAGGCTAAAGGGCCCTTCGCATAGCTGCAAAAAAAATTTACATTCACTTACCTTGAAAAGGGACAGATTTTTAAGTTTTAAGAATGGCCAATTTTTCATACACAAATAAAACAAATTTGTACCACAGCCATTTCCTGTTATAACATACTGAGAGAATGTGGACATAAACCAAAGATAAACAAACAGCCCCTGTAATAGCCTCTAGTAATCATCCAATTCTTTGAGTGTAACTCTACATTGCTTGTCACTAGCTATTCTCTGCTAACGTTACCATTCACTATGACTCATTCAGTAAGATACGGTTTCAAAAGCTCTCATTATAATGCACTGACAGTGATTGAATACAGTTATAATAAAACAAACAGATGACAGTGGTTAGCAGTCCACTTCAAGCTCAACTTGTTTTGGGCCTGCGGGGCTGCCGACCTATTCAGTCCCTGCTGAGGCGTTATCCTGTTATCCTGACACACATTGCTTTACCCGACTGCTCTTGAGTTTAGCATTTTGAATAAAGTTAGAACAAAGAATGAGATAATGTAAATAGATGCCACAATGAGGCCTGCGAAATTAGTAATGTAAAGTAATGCATGCAAGTTTTCAACCACGAACGTTGTGTGACGTTACACCAGAGCCAACAATAAACTAATCCAGCCAAAACCATTAGCTCCCACTAGTATAGCTGCATCCAGCACAGATCCATGCTATGCTACAGCAAGATTACTAGCAATTAAAACATTTGCAGAAGAATTTCATTGTACCGGTAAGAACTGTGGTGGTTTGATAACAAGCCTAAATGAATACAGTGAGAATCCCTGCCAGAATTGTTACCTACCTTGGACCTGATTCATTTAGGCGTGAGGGACGAAGCCTTGTCACGGTGACTGAGGCGTTCATCCCCACAGCGACAGCTCAGCCGGGCCTTGCACACATTGGATGTCCAGGACTCCTGCTGACGGGCATCAGCCTTCAGTTACTCAATTAACACATCTTGGGGCTTTGCCCCTTATGCTGAAATAACTCCTGCAGAGGGATGGAATTCTTGGCAGGCCACATATTTCAGTGTGTCACTGAAAACAGATATGCTACTTACATGCAATAGAAGAGCAGCCAGCTCTAAGTCAGACTGGAGTCCTTTAGCATCTCATAAGGCCCTCCATCCTGGAAACACTGTACCAATGTTGACTTTGGCCTTTGTCTGAAGCCTTTTTAGCCAAAGGACACGTTTTCTTTGGTCAAAGAGACGTTAAATTTCCTGCAAAGGCTTAGAACTGCACTCGGTATTCAAACTCCTCCAGCGCTCACACCCCAAGCTCCTGGTTTCAAACATCGGGTAAAGGCCAATGGTTTCATGGACGGGTTCACAAGCACTAATAGTGCATGTGTGGCTGTGCCAGCTACCAAAACAAAGAACTGAAAAGCTTAGATATCAACGAACAGAGCGGGATTCTGGCTGCAGCCCGTGCTCAGGACTACATTACTCCTCTGCATCTCTTTATACAAAATAGTTGTTTGGTGTTATATTATGGTCGAAAATCTTGTATGTAGCAGCTTTAAATGATTTGAACCAATAGGTTTCATGGGCTATTGGTTTGGAACTTTTCAGGCTTCTTTGACACACAGAAAAATATGGATAAACATCAGTTGAAAAGATGTACAGGTTTTCCACGTTCTTATATCTCAGTAGCCTGCAAGTATGAGAGGAGTTAGGGTTTGAGTTCTCTGTCTGTTGATTACAGTCCTGTCGATTCATCCCATCTGGTCCTCAGCACACTAGACTTGTCAGTCTGTGTGTGACTGTTAGCAATAATTAAACGTTTACACATCCTCCCTCTGCTCCTCTTCCGTAGAACAGTGTTATTAGCACTCCAGCTCTGTGTGTGTGTGTGTGTGTGTGTGTGTGCGCGCACTTATATAAGGTGATGTCATGGTGACCCAAACTCATGTGTTTAACTGTGGGCGGTGGGTGTTGATATGCTCACTCACACACACACACACACACACACACACACACACACTTAGTGTTGCACTGATTTGGTCACTCTGAACGTGCTGAAGGCTGTGATGATAATCTGTGTATGTGTTTGTGCGCGCATGCACTCGTGCATGTGTGCACATGTGTGAACACTTCTTTCATCTCTCAAAATCACTCTTTGTACAGTGCAGCGGCGCTCTCCTCTCTCAATTATTCATCAGCTTGTTTCCATGGTAACAGCTGCAGCCGTGTGTGTGTGTGTGTGTGTGTGTGTGTGTGTGTGTGTGTGTGTGTTTGGCTTCATCAGCTCATTTTACTGTGTTATTACATCCGATATGCAAACAGAGATGACTGTTAGATGTCTCTGACAGGAAGCAGTACTACTATTGAAGTATTCAGCTTCATGATTTTTTATTTGTTGTACTTCAGTTACTGAATTTTAACCAACCTCATAAGCAGCCGTTGAACTTAAGCTCAGGCCCAGTTTTTGTCATGTAGTTCTGTTGACCGTGTTAGGAAAAATAAAAAACATACAATATTACATCAGTATACAATATAACAGAAAAACACATCCTGGTTGTACATGAATTTGTTTCTGTTTTTCTTTTTTTTCTGTTTTGGTCTGGTTGCGCTTGGATTTAAGTTGGTTTTGAATTATCTTGTTAATGATGGTTTAAATGGTTTTGAAATAACTGGTTCTACACTTTTTGAGTTGTCGACACAATTTGTCCAACTCTAGCTGACTTAGGTTTTCTGGGTTATGTTTTTCTAGTTTGTTCTGGTTTATCTGGTTCTAGCTGCTTCTATTGGTTCAGCTCAGGTAAAGTATCACTGATGTAAACCAGGTATGTTTTTGACTTTGTACTTGTTCTTAGTTGAGGTTTAGCACAGTTCTGGGTTAGACCTAGCTCAGACAGGAAGTGACATCGAACCAAATTAAAATGAAACTGCAGATTTAATAGTCTTGGCAGCAGTCACAGCAGCGGCAGTAGTATATGTATGTTTATCAACAGTTGGTGAAACTCTTTACTTGTAAAAGCTGTTTTTGCATTATTGGCAGACTGAATTGTAGTATTTGTAGCACTGTAAAGTGTATGTAGCTGATTTTATTGAAGATTTTTTACTGTAGAAGTAGTGGTAATAGTTTTAGATACCAAAAGTTGTTGTTACTGACGTTTTATTATTAGAAGCAGCTATAATAGCAGTAGTTTTAATATTTATTGTAATTGTAGCTGTTATTTCTGATGATGTTTTTGTAGAAGTAGTTTTGTTTGGATCATTAACTGCAGCAGTAGCATAGGTAGTAGTATTGGTGGTATTTACTGAGCAAATTTCATGTCAGGAATATTATTTTATTCACTCTTAAGTAAATCCAGAGTTTTCACCTCTCCAGTACTTCAACTGGTGTTGTATTGTCGAGCTGCCTCCACCAGGGCGCATGAGAGGCTCAGTCTGCAGCTGGTCACCTGACTGACCAGCAGGGGGCGGCGGATATCAGACCACCTCAGCTCACATCAATCAGCATACACACAAAACTAACAGCCAGTTACATAATAACAGATTATTCTTATTAACAAATCAGTGTGGCAGAAAGACACTGATAGAGAGAATGTGAGAGAGAGCTGTGTGTCATATGAACACAGCATGTTGACCTGCTTTTTATTGCAGTTATGATAACATCACTGTTAATAACTCTATATCTCACACACACAAACACACTGTAATCTGCTGTAATCTGGCGCTGGAACACTGACCCACATGTTTGTCCTCACAGGCCACGCCCCCTCTACCTTCAGCAAAGGAGATACCAGATAATCCTGTAATGTTGTTATAAGCGTTGTTTACTTATTGATTCACACTCTCTCGGGACATAATACTAGCAAAATAGACAGAAGCAAATATTAATACAAATATTTGTACTATGATAAAAATCGGGTAAATTGTAGTAGTTGTTTTTAAAACAAAGATTTCTACTGATAGTACTGCTAGTAATCAAAAATACAATTCTATTTTTTAATATCTGTAAAACACTATGGTACTCAACAATGTAGTAGTCGTAGTAGTAAAAGCTAGCATGGGCTAGTGTTTTATTATGTAGGAGTACTATATTAAAATTTCCATTTAATTTGACTGGTATCATCTGCTGGTATTGAAGTACTTCCTGTTAAAATAAATGAAAACCAAGGTCAACCGAAATAATAAAAGTTGTTTTTCATCCCTTCGATGATAATGACACTATGCTACCTTCATGTCAGTACTCATAAAATCAGTGAAGCAGTAGTTAAAATATTAAAGTATTTGCTTTTAAAAAGTAGTAGCCTGCAATTCTGTGATTATTAAAACTAATTTAATTAATAAAAA
>KV751334.1:13056860-13073090 GCA_001698575.1 Mola mola | reverse complement strand
AATAATCTAATAAATAATCAAAGTATACATAAAAAAACATTGGCCAGCTGACTGATGCACTAGTTGATGTCTTAGTTCCATAGTAATACTAGTTAATGTTAGCTTTAGTACTTCACAATCACAATACTCTTGTTTTACAGCAGTTTAAATCTGTGTGTATCTGTATCTGTATCTGTGTCAATACTATAAAGTAATAGTATTGACGATTACTGTTTGACCTGAATAGTAAAATGGTGGAATTTTTTACACCTTGATGATGTCATCGTGATTAAATCTGTGCCACTTCAGATGCATTATGGAATTGCAGTACTACACCTTGGTCACATACTGTTACTTGTTAAAGTACATTTTCTGTGTACTCTGGTTGTAAAGCATACCACTTGTGTATCATTGTCAGATTATGGGATGCCATTTCCTTCTTTTCTATTTTCATGACATCCATTCCTGTTCCTTTTTTTTCCTTAAATCAGTTCTTCCCCTCCTCTTTGCTCCCTTCCCTCCATCCTTTCCTTCTTCCTTCTCCTTACACTTCCTTCCTCCTTTCCCTCATTTATTCCTCATGTTCATCCTTTCATCTTGCTTCTGTTTATCTTCCTTCACTTGCTTGTTTCTTTCACTCCTCCATCCAGCTGAGGGATTCAGCAGTCTCCCTCATCCTCTCCATCATTATCCCTCCTCCTCCTCTTCATCTTCCCATCTGCGCATACTCTGCCTCCCCCCTCCCCCCTTTGCTGCCTCCCTCCCTCCTCCTCTGCCTCATTTTATGGAGGAGCTTCACATCTGCAGCGCTCCCTCCCTGTCCCTCTCTCTCTCGTTCACCGAGCCTCGGGAAGATGATTTGTTCCGTTTGAGGAGCTCATCAGTCACTCAGTTGCTCAGAGAGGAAGAGGAGGAGAAGAAGGTCGAAGAGGAGGAGGAGATGGAGGTGTAGTTTGTGGCGGCTGCAGCTGCATGGCGCTGGGGGGGAGGCGACGCTCAGCTCGGCTTAACCATGATCGCTGTGTCATTTAAGTGTCGCTGCCAGATTCTTCGCAGGGTGAACAAAGGTAGAGAGACATAGAGAAAGTGGGAGAGAGCGAGAGAGATGGCGGGATAAGCATGTTTGCATGTCTGACGCGTGTGTGTGGCTAGGCGACTTGAGAGTCATTTCGTGTAAACTGCTGACATTGAAAAGAGAGAGAGCTGCTTGTACACATTAAAGGAAGTAGTGTGCATGTGTGTGTGTGTCATTGAAAATGATCTCCTGATGGTTTTATTCAGTCGATCTCTGCAGGTAGCGTTGTATGAGAGACCTTCAAAAAGACTGTGAGCTGAGGAGAGAGAGAGCATTGCTTCTTATTTTCATGAATGTAATATTCATAGTGTGTGTGAACGGGGATGAGAAAGGAAGGAACAGACAGAGATGTGGGCTCTGATGCAGTTTGAAGGTTCAGGGGTTTGTTGATTTTTACTATGACGATTGTTGGAAGTACTCATATACTTATTTAACGGTAGCAGTAGCTCAGAGTAAGAAATTCTCCATTACAAATAAAGACAAAATAATCTTTTATTGAAGGAACATTTTTGTGCTGCACCAGCAGAAGGCCAGAACTACAGATAAACAAAATCTCTAGAATGAGCAGTAGATGACTATAGTAATCCTGCAAAGGATAAACGGTAGGAAATGGAAGGATGGAGTCAATGGCACGGGCATGACGGGATGTGGGAACAAAATCCCTTTTTTGCCACTGACTACACTCATACTGGTATTGCAAGTGTCCAGTACATTGGTGGTTATACGTAGGTTGACTGGGATGATGAAATTGGAATCGGAAAAGACCAAAGGAACAGTCGGTTAGATTTTGGTGGCGTTCAAAATCCAGGAAATTTTTAACTCTCCACCAATGTGAGATAGGTTTAGTTTAAACATTTTTGGCCCTAGTTCCACAAATAATATGCAAAATGTTTAGCAAAGTAGTGGACAACAACATAAGTTCTGTCTTACAGCAAGATTTGATTTTGGATGTTTCTTAAATTCTGGATCTGGGTACCAAATAATGCTGCAGACTTTAAAAGATTTATATTATGACAACACATTGTACTGGGAGTATGTCTTGCAGAAGTTTGGAAATCTGCAGGGGATTTTAAACCTTGGCGGGTGCTTTCATAGATTGATTTTTGTCAACCATCAAAATGTCCACATTTTCAGTTTCCGGCCCCTGAAATGTCATCATTTTGCTAATAATGTTTTTGGTTGTTACTTCCATAAACAGGAGTAGTTTTGCCTCTAGTTGACCTGGTGTGGGCTTTCATAGATTAACCTCTGATGAAAGATCATCATTAGTGGAAGTAATACTTAGTTACTAGTTATATTTGTTATGCATTTTTGTACTGTGTCTTGATGGGGGGTATTGATATTAAAAGTCTTGCAATAAAAAATTGCAGAGTAAGTAAGTAAAATCTACTGGTTGTGCAGAGTGTTATGTTCATATTACTGAGTTATTATTATAAATACAGATGCATCCATGTGTCTTTTAAAGTTGGAGATTAAGCTAATTTATGTTTTTTGAAGTGTAGCGCAGGACTGGAATGAGGACGGCTCACATCAGAGATGGTTTATTACACAGCCATCAGACCTTCACTGTCTACATCCAACCTTAGTCGTCAGTGTGATTTTCCTCCCAGTAACCATCCTGTTTCATCTGGCACTTTCCAGTGTAGTCTCTAAGTTATCTTTTACATTACACATACAACAGACCATCACATCTTAGTGTGAGAGTTTTCAGAGTTTGATAGCATTTGTCCAGGTGGAGTATATGATCCCATCAAAAAAGACAAGCACGAGTGGAGAAACTGTAGGCTGCTAATGCAGCTGAGCTGCGCACATGTTTGATGAGTGCTGATAATGTCTCTGACCACATATGCATGGACAGCACTTACAAATGAGTGGTAAAATTCGTGTTGTGAATTTGGTAACAATCATTACCTGCATCTTTATGATTTAGTTGATATCAGTGCACATTTTACCAAGTATTTTACAAGTAATATGTGATTCTGTTGTGTTATTATGAGTGAAACACAAGATAAGGCTTCTCCCAGTCAGTTATGTCTGAAAATGGATATTTTTAAACCTCAAGAGGCCACAAGCTTAAAAAGTCCATGATCTGTTTCTGTCTGGGTCTGTTCATTATACGCTCCGTGACAGGGTTTGGGGGGCATGAATATTCGAATATTCATCATATAATTCCCAGTGAAGACCGAATGGCATTTGTGCTTGAAATACCCATCGCAAACATTACCTGCTTGGCAGAGGTAATTGGATGATCTTTTTTAATTTTCCAATGTGTCGCCATCAGACCAATATCTCACTAGTGTACATCACCAGTTTAAGTGTTGTAATCAGTCTTTGGCCATTTCTATAAAGTATTTCCCATTCTTCTCTTTTGCAACTTAATCTAGAAGAAGACGTATCAATTGAGTCAATCACTGACTGTAAATAAAGGTGGACAACATGAGAGTTCCCCAAAAATGAAACCAAAATATGTCGATCTCTCCCCCTGGTGGCATGACTGCAGTATAGTTAATAAACCCCTTCCCCTCCATGCTAGCAAACGTGCCGAACTAAAAACTCAAAGAGTCAGAGTGCTTCTGTGCGGAGTTTGCATGTTCTCCCTGTGCCTGCGTGGGTTCTCTCCGGGTACTCCGGCTTCCTCCCACAGTCTAAAAACATTGCCAGTAGGTGTGAATGTGATTGTGGATGGTTGTTTGTCTCTATATGTCAGCCCTGCGATGAACTGGCGACTTGTCCAGGGTGTCCCCCGCCTTCGCCCGAAGATGCTGTGATAGGCTCCAGCCACCGCGACCCCTTACAGAATAAGCGGTAGAAAATTGATGGATGGATGGATGGATGGATTTCTTACGTTTTAGGTAGTACCTATCACGCTGACGCATGTTCAAGTCATCAGTTTACTGATCAGTTTGGCTTTAATTAGTTGTTTGATTCTGCCATATGGGACTGAAAGGTTGTGGTTGACAGCTGTTGATACAATCTCAATATTTTCATAAAATATTAGCTCTTACTTCCTCCACTGGTGTATGACCTTGTTAAAACAATTTTAACTCACTCATATGAGCTTAGTTCATTCATATATTATATAACGCACCACAGTGTGTCGTATTATACCATATGTAAACTGAAAGGAAGAGATTCTGCCGTCCTACATGTGGAGGAGGATGCTTTCATCTTCACTTAGTTATGGTGTGTGTGTGTGTGTGTGAGAGAGAGTCTGAGCCTAGCTGCTGGAAACGCATAGAACAGAAAAGATCTAGAGCAGATTAAAATAGACTAGGTGGAAGTAAAATTGAACCAAACAGAAGACAAAAATAGAACAACAGTAAACTAAAACAAGAAAAACATAGAAAAGAACTCACAAACTGAATGGGATGGAGGCATGAAGCGAGCATAGTCCTGCTGATGGACACTCTTGATTAAAACTAAGCTTTTCTGATGTTGCCTGCAAGAGCAAAGTTATTTTCTTTAGCAGTAATCTTTACTATTACTTGACAAATTCGAATCTGAAATGATGAAAAATGTCCTTCAAGAAAATTATTCTTAGTGTCCCTTTGGCAATTGATCCCAGCGACCAAACTCATTACTGACATTATTTTCAATGTGATGTTTTAGATCCTTAAAGTAAGTTGAATTACGACTTAGTTTGAAAATGACCAGAATTTAATTTTAATGGAGTTAAACCTTAGCAACTCTTGCCAGTTTTCCAGACAGTGGTATCATTGCTGTCGGGCCCACTAGCTTGTTGACTGTCCTGCTGTTGAGGCTGGGGGTGTGTTTGCTGTTGATAGTTTCTGTTGGTGTTGCATATTGTGAGTGGGTGAGCCTGGAAAATTGAAAATATGGAAATGATGAATCATTTAACATTTCCTCTGACACAGAGCTGTTGCAGAACAAATATAAAATGTAAACACTATCACTGGGGTCCTAAAATACCTACATTTCAACTTCCTCTCAAATTGTTTCCATGAAAGACTGTAGAGAAGCAATTTCCCTCAATGTTCGACAAAAATATTTACATGATTTTTTCATGATTTGGAAGATACACCTTAACCTTTCTCTATCTCTCTTGACTCAACCGTGAAGGCAGATGTTTGCCCACCTAAAGCTGGGGTCTGGGGTCCCCAGGTTTTTACCTTTTTCATTTTACGTTTTTACAAGCCACTGTCACAGTATGCTTGTTTGGCAGGGAGGGATGTTGCAGGGTGTGCCCTACCATTATACAGGCCTGGTAGACCACCAGAACAACATCAGGCCAAAGAAATGTTTTTATATATGCTAAATACTGTCAATTTTTCACTCAGTCATAGGGCTGGGCAATATGACAAAATATGTTGTGGACAGACAGAAAATACCTATCAATAGATATTTTCCTATATAGTTTATATTGCCATTCTAGCAAGGCGGCGTCTGTGACTTGACTCACGACAGCTTTTTATGTCATTGGGCTGCCACTTCACTTCCACCACATGTTATCTTGAGTACCAACGGACACGGAAGAGAGACACATATAATCCCCGCCATAATCCTAGCAGTGTTAATTTTTTTCTCAAAAACTGTGACAATAAATGTTAGTCAATGACCTTTTTTACATGAGGAAAGCGAGACGATGAGCTAAAATGAAATCATTGAAAACAACAACTATGAAGTAATGTACATTAAGTTTTTGTTATTGAGACAAAACTGAAATGTTAGTGGTGGGCGAACGGACATTTATAATGATGATTTTTTTTTCCTATCTGGTCTGTCTGTCAGAATGTGAGCGATGACTCAATGTCAGTGTTAGTGTTTTTCTCCTCTGTGTCTGTGTGGGAACAGGGAATGTGTTTTCCAGGATTAACACCTGCTAGACAGCCAGCTAGCTGCTAACGGCTATATCGCGCTCACTCAGCTTTGTTGACACTTGCTCTATCTTGCTCTACCACACAAGATATACATATTATCAGGACGAGATGAAGACAAACTTGTACCTAACAGAGGGGGGCTTCTGTCATTTGGTCATACTTTTGGGAACGGGGGCACACATTTGTAATACAATATTTAGAATTCAAATTCTTTGCATGTAAATGTCAAGATTTGGATCTGAATCAATCAACAACACTGCTAAACACCCAAAATAAATAACTGAATACTGCCATTCTGGTGTTTAGACATTCTTTAATTAAAGTAAATTAAAATAAGAATTGCTCATGAGGTTTATAGTTATTTTGTTTAAACATTATTTCATGAAATTTACAGAAACTACTATATGGTGATATATATTGTTATCGTGACATGACACGATCCATATTGTGATATAAGATTTTGTCCATATCCCCAAGCTCTACCCATCTGGAATTAATCATTTACATTTGGTGGTCTCTCTCTGCCTTCCCAATGCCCCACGGGGAGAAAAAAATATCAAAATCTCAAAATCTGTGGAACCAAACCAAATCACAGATGGGGAAGAAGGGAGAGGGACAGATATGGTTGAAGAAATGAGAGACGAATTTGGTATGCACACATTGTCTCTATCAGCTCTTTCCACTGTTATGATTGTGTGCTATATGAATAAAATTGTCTTGACTTGTAAAAGTGTTGTGGATGTGACAAACGGACGTAACTTAAATTGGAGGACAATTCTGCTCTTTTTTAACCTAAGTCCTATTTCTTGGTTTTTGAGGATTTATTTCAAACTACTGTATTTTTCCCACGCTGCCTTAATCTACTAAATATCATACTTTTGAGTAAAGCTACATGAATTAATTTTTTTTTTGGAAACATCAGAAAAGAGTGCCCTGGAAGTAAAGAAATGTATGACAATTGTTCCAACATTTGTTTAAACAGTATCTTTACAGTTATTGACCCAAAAACACATGGTTGTTTCACTATAGGTATCTACTTCATGTTACATTGTTAAACAGTCCTGACTAAACTTCATACCGGAGAATATTTAAAGACTTGTGTATTTTGTGAAATTATAGACCCTCAAAGTTCAGGAAATTTTAACACTTTTTTTCCAGCAAATGATTAAAATTTTCTGATGTAGTTTTAAAAAGGTTTTGTCCCACACTTGCAGTGATTATTGCTACTAGAGGTGGTTAAATAAATCACATGAAATCAACTATTAACTGAGGATATTATGAGTTTTATTTTTGTTATTAGCCATATTACTATATCTTTATATCTTTCCAGTTTTCTATCAATCACCCAATTAAAATCTCTACATCCAAACTGATCCCATTGATGGTTTAACTTTGTCATCTGTGCAATGACATCATCGGGAGGATGTCCCAGTGGACTGTTGGGATTGGACCGGACTTGGATAGACCACTGTGTTCCCCACAGGGATTGGTTGCTGCCCTGATGAGGTTACCTCTTGGTAAGGCAGCAACTTCGTTATTCATGAGAAGAGGCTGCCTTTACAAACCTCTCAGCAGAAGTATTAAAGACAGTTACCTGATCAGGAAACGTCATTCAGACAGTTTTCAGACCTGTTTTAGATGCTAGCAATTAGTATCATCTAAAGCTGGGTGGTGGATTCTAGTATGGCCTTTTTTTTAATGAATTAGCATCTTAGCTTTGAGATGTATTTTTGTGGTGTAAGCTCTACATTGTCTGATGATAATGGTGAGTACAGATGCATTATTGGAGCCTGTCAATGGCATATCTAGGAAGTTATTGGCATTGGTAGAACCTCGGAACTACTTGAAAGAACTGGTAAAAATGTGTAACTGATCAGATAAGTGAGTAGATCCGTTCAAGCTTTTATAGGAAATGGTTTACTTCTGAAGCCACTTAGAGATAATGTTAAAGCTTCAGAGCTACAGACTGGAACTTTTAAAGCTCCTTACAGAAATAATTCTGAACCAGTTAGAGGAACCAGTAAAGCTTAATTAGTAAAGTGCTGGGGCAAGTTACAAGAAAATGGTTGGGAACCCAATACCAGTGTAGTCCCGTACTTAAAAGTTATATACAGGAAGCAGTAGCACCTCAAAACAAGTTACATGGAAGTGGTAACTCTCCAGAAGCAGTCTGAGAAATTGGTAGAATTCATAAAAATTAAAAAGAAATGGTTGAATTTTGAAAGAGTCGGACAAATTGGTAAAGCTACAGGAAATGTCAGAGTCTTGCAACCACAGATTCAAGAGGATTCTGAAGCGCTTGGGACCATCTTGAAGAAATGATGGACATTCAGAGCTACATACAAGAACCAGTAGCAATTGAAATCCAGTTTAGAAAAACATGCTAGAGATTCAAAACCTCTTATATCATCGGGATGATTTCAGAGTCTTTTGGGGGAATTAGTTTGAGTCAACAGATTAATATATGTGTGTGTTTCTTTGTGTTTCAGATGAGGGGCCATACAGCAAACACTCAGCTGGGTCAAGAACTCCAGATGGAGCGCTGGCCATCAGGAGGCAAAGTATACCAGGTAAGATTTGCATTTATTATACCATTATTGTCTAATTTATTTTGTTCTTTGTGATTTCTCTGTTCCTTTTTGTTTTTGTTCTGCTCTGTTTGAATCCACATGCAGAGCTAATAAGCACCTAGATGATAGCAGCTCTTAAAATAGAACACACACTAACAGCAGCTGAGGTTTTCCATCCGTGTGACCTGCAGGAAAATGCTCAGTCATAAGTTTATTTCCTCTCACCTACTTTTGAGTTCAGAATGGTGCAGCCACAATTTTATGGTACATTTGTAATAAGTCAACTTTCCGTAAGTGAGCTGGAACAACATTCACAGAGAACTGCTGCACTAATTCATGACCTTCCAGCTTGCTGCTTCTTTTATGTCTTCACTGTTTGATGAGAAGAGAAATGGCCACAGCCAATAAAATCTGAGATTGAAATTTTGACCAAATTATTGACTGCACCGGTAGAACAAGTTAGAGAAAGACCATTTGATCAGCTACAGTTTCTACAGCTTCAGATCCTGTCAAAGGAATTACTAGCGCTTCAGAAACAGTTGATTGACAAATTAGTAGAGCTTTATAGTCAATTGGTGGACGAGCTGTTTTATTTTGCAAACTGGTTGATAGATGAATTAATTATGTTTCAGAGACATTTGAACTGTTGGAACTTTCAAACCAATTGAATGACAAAATGAAGTATAGCTTCAAGGCCAGTTGGTGGATAAACTGGTAGAGTTTCAGAACAAGCTGTAGGAATGGTTAGAATGTCGGATCCAGTTGATGAATGAACTTTTAGAGCTACAGAACAAAGGAACTAGTAGAGCTTCACTATCAGCTAATGGATGAGTTGCCAGAGCTTGAGAGCAGTAGATGGATGAGTCACTGGAGCTTCAGACCAAGTTAATGGATGAGCCATTAGATATTCCAGAACATAATGTTAGAGCTTTAGAACCAATTGATATTTTTGGAGCTTCAAAGCCAGTTGGTGGATAAACTGGTAGCGCTTCAGAACCAGGTGATAGATGAATAATTAAAGCCTTGGAACAAGGATAAATTGTTGGAACTACTTGGTTGAACTGGTAGAGCTTCAAATCCAGATGATTGACAAATTGTTGGAGCTTCAGAGCAGGTTGATGGATGAATCATTAGATCTTTTGAACCAATAGAATGATGTAATATTAGAGCTTCAAAGTCAGTCAGTGAACCTACTGGTAAAACTTCAGAATAGGTTGCTCAACAAATGCCTGGGACTTCAGAACCAGTTTATGGTCAAACTATTAGAGATTCAGGAACAAGGGATGGAGTGGTTTGATATTCAAAACTTGTATTGCTCAGGACCAGTTGATGGACAAGTAGTTAGAGTCAGATCCAGCAGAGCAGAATTGGTAGAGCTACCAATTCCTCTACAGCTGGTTGGTCAACAAAAGTGAAAACACTACAGATCGTTTGATAGTAGAATTTAATTTACATGATGCTCTGCTGCAGACACACAGCTTACAGTTTTGAGATTTATAGTAAAATGTATGGTTTTAACAAGTTCTCCTCCTCTCTACTGTAATTCTGTCATTGTAAAGTTTGTTGGCAGTTTGTGAAGAAACATTTCTGAAAGTTTGTCCCCAAACGCTCCAGGAAACTGCTTCATCTTAAATCTGAGCAGAATAGAAGAGTTTGGGGGGGGGGTGTGAGTCATAGCTAATGTAGAAAAGTTGAAAAGAATGCTGACCCTCTTAGTAAAGCCTCTTTGGGGTAGGAAGATGAGGAAGAAAAAGAAGACAATGATGGTTAGGGCCAAAAATTACATATCTTAACCAGGTCCAAATGAAAAAAGTCTGCTTGATTTAGATACAGCATTTTAATGAAACCTTGCTGTATGTTTTACCACCTGAAGACATTGCAAGTCAGATTGTAGCAGGCTTGCTCTGAAATATCTCTGTTCATCTCTCCTGCTGTTAAATATTTCAGGCATTTAATGAAAAATAGATGGGTTATAGAATAGGAGATGACTTCACTCCTCTCGTTTTCCAGATTATTATTTTATTTCTCTGTGCTGAGAGGGAGAAAGACAGTGAGGTGCAGAGACAGAAAGACAGAGGGATGAAATAAATAAAAGTGGAACAAAATAAAAACTGTGCACTGATTTTATGGCAGAGAGAGGCAATCATTGCCTGTTCTTGGTGTGATATAGACGAGTTTCGGGGGTGCTCGGTCGTGGAGCTGATGAAGAAGGAGGGGACAACGCTAGGCCTGACAGTGTCTGGTGGCATCGACAAAGATGGGAAGCCGAGGGTTTCAAACCTGCGGCAAGGCGGCATCGCTGCCAGGTAACATGAGTCTGTGCTTGTTTTGCCTCCTGTCTTATTCTATATTTTACAGAGGATGATTTGGGCCACCTGTGACAAATTATTGATACAATCGGAATTTGGATTTTTTTTCATCAGAATTGCATGAAAAAAAAAATGCTTTATTAGTCTCTATCTGTTAAGTAAGTTGCAAATTAAGATGTAATGGAACATAATGTAAATTTTTTTGCCTCCAAAATTATAAAGTGGCAGAAATTATGAGTGCAAGTGCTTTAACAGCTGTTCATAGGTCAGTAGTTGAGTAAATTATACGTTTAAATATTGGTTGTTCTAAATTTTGCTGGGCCATTTTTGATTAATTACTGCAAGTTAGTTTATTTAATAATTTAGTATTAGTTCCATATATTTGGTTTCAGGATAGGATAAAACCCTATTGATTGATCACTACCTCTGTGTCTCTAGTTTCAACTCAACCAAATCAAAAGTATGATTCAGATTCAGAAATACAATGAACTTTAGTGACATAACCATTTTACAAATTAATTACCCATAAGATGTCTGAATTTTAAACCCCCATACAGTCCAGTGATTTTAGGTTAAGTCATATCACGCTTTTGCCTGCTGCATGATCGCAAAGTTAACCATTCAGAGCCAACTTTTGACTGTTTGTGCAGGAGTGACCAGCTTAATGTGGGCGACTATATTCGTGCCGTGAATGGCATCAACCTGGCCAAGTTCAGACACGATGAGATTATCAGCCTCCTTAAAAATGTTGGTGAGCGAGTCGTTTTGGAGGTGGAGTACGAACTGCCCCCTGTGTGTAAGTACTGCCGGTGGTGTGAGCAGTGCAGCACCAGCCATATCAGTTATTGGGGATTCACATGACTGATTTGTCGTGTTCTGTCTTAGCGGTGCAGGAGTCAGGGCTCATATTCAAGAACATGGAGGTCACACTTCACAAGGAGGGAAACAGTTTTGGCTTTGTCATCAGAGGTGAGCAGAGCTGTGTGTGTGTGTGTGTGTGTTTGTGTGTGTGTGTGTGTGTGTGGTGGTGGTGGTGGTGGTGGGGTAAATAGATTCAGAATATCACTGTGCTTGTGTTCAGGTGGTACTCATGAAGACAGGAACAAGTCTCGCCCCATTGTCATCACAAACATCCGACCGGGTGGTCCAGCTGACAGGTGAGCAACCTCTGTGCCTATTGACTATGTGAAAGTTTTTGGAGCCCCTATAGAAACCATCCACTCTTTATCTTTCTCCATCCCCATCTCTTCAGAGAAGGAACCATCAAGCCAGGTGATCGGTTGCTAAGCATTGATGGCATTCGTCTCCACGGTAGCACCCTGTCAGAGGCCATGAGCATCCTGAAGCAGTGTGGGCAGGAAGCCACACTGCTGATTGAGTATGACGTCTCTGTGATGGGTTAGTTTAAATGTATCAGTAAATAAGATAAGTCTATTTATTGGACCTAAAACAATGACATGAAATTGCAAAGTAACTATTGTGATAATCAATTGATCACGCCATTTTCACCAGAAAGATGTTGTCTTTTTTTGACATTAGATGAAATATCTTTGGTTTTGGACTGAGGAAAATAGACTGTTTGAAAACTTGAAACAGTTATGTTGTCCCCCAGAAAACTAACCAGCAAACTAATCAATAGACATCAATAGACAAAATTACAGTTTAATCCTTAATAAAATTCTGTATCAGACTTCATTGGATTAAACGGGCATCATTTAATTTTTAATCCAAAAATCCAACCAGAAAATAATAAGTAGTAATAATAAAGGAAAGAAATGATAATAAAAGTAATTAGTAATAAGTAGTAGTAAGTTTAGAGACATCCATCAGTTATTCTCATTAATGCACAAAATCAGTGAATCAACACTTTTATGACCAATAAACCTGGTGGAGGGTCTGAACTGGTTCGCTATATTAACAACAAAACTTACACAGTATGTGTCAATGTTGTCAGATTCTATTGCCACAGCATCAGGCCCGCTGCTGGTGGAGGTTGCCAAGGCAACAGGCTCCAGCCTGGGCGTGGCTCTGTCTACCTCCATGTTTTGCAACAAGCAGGTCATCATCATCGACAAAGTGAAACCGGCCAGCATAGCAGACAGGTACCCGACCACGACCCCATTCAGGGACACAGTGATACAGCTTTATTACCCAAATACCCTTTCATCTGTGTGCTGTGTGAATGTGCGTGTGTGTGTGTGTGTGTGTGTGTGTGTAGGTGTGGTGCTCTTCATGCAGGGGATCACATTCTGTCTGTCGATGGGAAGTCAATGGAGTTTTGTTCTCTGGCTGAAGCCACTCAGCTGCTGTCTGCCTCCTGTCAGACCGTCCGCATGGAGATTCTGCCTCAACACCAGGCCCGACCGGCCTTGAATGCACCGCAACACGGTATAAACACATAACACCAAGCCCAACCGACCGTGAAAGCACCGCCATACGGTATAAACACACAACACCAAGCTGGACCAGCCCTGAACGCACCGCAACACTGTATAAACATGCACCACCAGGCTCGACTGACCCTAAACACACTGCAGCACAGTGTAAACCCACAACACCGGACCAAACTGGCAATGTACTGGCACAGCACAATCTGGGCCAGCTGGCCCTGAACACACAGCATGTGAATGGATCACTGTCAGACACAGGCCTAGGGGTGCAAGATGTCAGAGGACCACAGTCTCAGCCTGACATGAATGTTTCTTGTGGAAAAGTCTGTAAATTACCAAAAATGATGTAAAGGAACTACAAAGAGTAAAAATATTACAACAAAGACAACTTTTGTTCTGGGTCTCTTGTTTCTGGTGGGGTGGGGGGTCTTTGATATGTCAGAGTCCAAAAACAGCAGAGCAAAAAACAAACATCTAAGTAAGAAATTATGTTACATAATAAAAGATTACATAAAGAAGATGTGATCTTTTATACCTGACTATTGATCTTTCCTCCTGTCTTAACCTGAACACCCTCCTTTGTGTGTGTGTGTGTGTGTGTGTGTGTGTGTGTGTATGCGCGTGTGTGTATGTAGTCAAGGTACAGCGTAGTCCCCGGCCCCTACCTTGGGAGACCGGAAGCTCTGCCCCTGTCCTCCCCCCTTACCACTACAATACGTACCACCCTGACCAATCGGCTGCCAGATCGCACAACCGCCATACAAACAATCCTTGTATGTCCGTCTCTCTCTCCTCCTGAAATGTACTGATAATTTTGAGAGACAGACCTCTACTAATCTCTTTCTCTCTCTCTCTCGCTCTCTCTCGCTCTCTCTCTCTCTCTCTCTCTCTCTCTCTCTCTCTGCAGCTCTCAGCCACTCATTCTCTCCGGGCTCCATGTCAGCATACAGTCTCTCGTCCCTTAACATGAGCACCTTGCCAAGGAACATGTATCCCACAAGTCCCCGGGGTACGCTGATGAAGAGGAAGGCCAAGAAGAAAGACTTCAAGAGTTCCTGTGAGTCTGACCTCTGGTCCTGGCTAATCCATGTCAAAGCATATTTCAGAAAACACACAAACAGAGATCACAAACTCTAAAATTAAACAAATATTGCAGTTTTCCCTCTCCCTCTCTCTCTCTCTGGTAGTGTCTCTGGCATCCAGCACTGTGGGTCTTGCTGGTCAGGTTGTTCACACAGAAACCACTGAGGTGTCGTTGCTAGGCGATGGCATCATGGGGTTTGGCCTGCAGCTGCAGGGTGGAGTCTTCGCCACGGAAACGCTCTCCTCACCACCGCTCATCGCATACATCGACCCCGACAGCCCGGCTGAGAGGTTTTCTTCTTTTTTTTTTTTTTTTCATCTGAGTTTCATTTGATAGGGTCGATACAGTTTAAGATAGTTCCAGTGCAGAGAATGTAACTGGTGCTCTGCACAGAGAGATTCTAGCTAGTGCTAATTTCTTGTCCCTAGTTGAGCTTTTACATGGACAGCATTATCAAACAATAATTTCTCAATGATCAGCATTCTGAAATCATAACATTCAAAACAGAATTTAATAAAATACACATATCACAACACACATACTGTAGCATAACACACATACACACACACACACGTGTTCAAAATAATAGCAGTGTGGAGTTCAATTAGTGAGGTCATTCATTCTGTCAAGAAACAGGTGTCAATCAGGTGGCCCTTATTTAAGGATGAAGCCAGCACATGTTGTACATGCATTTCTCTCTGAAAACCTGAGGAAAATGGGTCGTTCAGGACATTGTTCAGAAGAACAGTGTGCTTTGATTAAAAAGTTGATTGGAGAGGGGAAAATGTATAAAGAAGTGCAGAAAATGATAGGCTGCTCAGCTAAAATGATATCCAATGCTTTAAAATGGAAATCAAAACCAGAGCGACGTGGAAGAAAATGGAAGACTACCATTCGAATGGATTGAAGAATAACCAGAATGGCAAAGACTCAGCCAATGATCAGCTCCAGGGTGATCAAAGACAGTCTAAGGTTACCTGTGAGTACTGTGACAATTAGAAGCCTGTGTGAAGCTAAATTCTCGGCAAGAAGCCCAATGTTTAAAAAAAAGACATGTGCTGAAGAGGATACAATTAGCCAAAGAACATATCGACTGGCCTAAAGAGAAATGGCGAAACGTTTTGTGGCCTGACGAAAGTAAGATTGTTCTCTTTGGGTCCAAGGGCCGCAGACAGTTTGTCAGACGACCCCCAAACACGGAATCTAAGCCACAGTAAACTGTGAAGACAGTGAAGCACGGTGGTGCGAGCAACATGATATGGAGATAGTTCTCTTACTATGGTGTCGGGGCTATTTCTCGCATACCAGGGATCATGGATCAGTTTGGATATATCAAAATACTTGAAGAGGTCATGTTGCCTTATGCTGAAGACGAAATGCCCTTGAAATGGGTGTTTCAACAAGACGACCTCAAACACACCAGTAAGTGAGCAGCATCTCGGTTCCAGACCAACAAAATTAAAGTTATGGACTGGCCAGCCCAATCCCCGGACCTTAATCCGATAGAAAACTTGTGGGGTGACATCAAAAATGCTGTTTCTGAGGCAAAACCAAGAAATGCAGAGGAATTGTGGAATGTTGTCAAATCATCCTGGGCTGGTGCCAGAAGTTGTTCGACTCCATGCAACACAGATGTGAAGCAGTTCTCAGAAGTTTATTTTTTTGAACAGCCCAATATTCATTTTTCTTCATTTTCTGTAAAGTAATTAAAATATTGATACATTTTTCTTCGTGTTTTGATGTGGAATATAATGTGCAGTGTTCCTAACGCATGGAAATAAAAACTATTGTAAGGATTTTGAGCTTTACTCACGTTTTTAAACACACTGCTATTATTTTGAACACAAGAGTGTACAAGACTGTAACCTCCATTAAGATACATAATGCAAAAAATGGGTACAGCTTTATGAGGGCTGTCGAATGATTACTAATAATATTGCCAATAATAATAACGATACCCTGTGTTAACTGTATAAAGAAAATTT
>KV751334.1:13021658-13052021 GCA_001698575.1 Mola mola | reverse complement strand
AGCCAGAGAGATTTCAGAGTCACACAGATGTAGTTGTGTTCACACTCGATATAAATCTGGATTTTATGTTGTCGTTCTTTTCGTCTAATTTAGCCAGTAGAAATAAGGCTAGTGCTCAGCTCAGTCATGAATCAAGTGCCAGTGTGTAGCTGGGTGTGCTTGTTGGAGTGCATGAACACTGTACCTCAGTCTATATAACTCACATTATTTACTTTCCACCACTGTGGAGATAAGTGTGTCAGTGGCACTGATGCTGGGTCAGCTCCTTGTAGTTGGTTGGTTAATTAGGTGCAGGCCAGTGTGTGTGTGTCAGTTTTGTAGCCCATGTGTTTTGGAGTGTGAAGCAGAAAATGTGGATTAAAGAGCTGTTGGTTGAGCTGTTGTGTTTTACAGTGCAGCAGATCAGGATGCGTGACATTGTTTCCACATTTGTGATTTGGATTTCAGGACGGGAACGTTAGAGCTGGGAGACAAGCTGCTGGCCATCGACAACATCCGGGTGGAGAACTGCTCCATGGAGGAAGCTGTTCAGATCCTCCAGCAGTGTGAGGAACTTGTCAAGCTGAAGATCCGAAAAGACGAAGACAACTCAGGTAGTCTTAAGCGAGGTCTTATCTAAAAACCTGAAAATACTCCAGTATTTTTCAACCAAAGCCCTATTTCCTGGTCTTTACGCTGTGAAATCTCACAAAAAATATATATATATTTTAAAACTAAAACCATTCTGGATTTAGGTTGCAGGACCATTTAGTTCAACGAGACAAGTCAAATCTTCAGAAATAAATTACCACACCAAGTCCACTCAAAATGTTACTGCATGTGTCTGGTAAGGTGGAGTAGATAGCTACAGTGAAACACCTGTGTGTTTTTGACTCAGTAACTGTAAAAACAAATGTTTGTATGGACTGGAACTAGGGTTAGAGGTCTCCTTTAAAAAGTAGATGCACTGCACCTTCTCTATGTCATTCAGTGTAAATAGTTGCTTTTTATCATATGGAGGAAACACTTCAGAATTTATTGAGGAACCTTTTAGACCCTCCACTCAGTTATTCCTTGGATTATCTTTAGGCATTTCAAGGACGTCCTTCAAGACCTGTATAATGTTTTCCAGCACATTTAGCATCTAATCAGGGAGCATTTTAAACACCTTCATTATCAGCAAGAACCTTATACAGTCTTTAAGTAACCTCTAATATCAGATTTAGCTTTTATTCTGAAGGCAACTTCAAAGTTTCCTCCTTATCTTCTTGTTCTTTGTTCAACAAAGCTCATCATTTTTACAGACGCACTTGTTTTCAGATTTGACTCAAGCATCATTTTTTTAAATAAACTGAAAATTCAACTTTGGTCTTTTGAAACGTTGGAATCTCCATGTCCGCTTCTGTCCCATCATGCCATGCTCTCACAGTGTTGAATGAAATCTATCGAATGTTTCAGATGAACAGGAGGTGTCGGGCAGCATCATCTACACAGTGGAGCTGCAGAGGTACGGTGGCCCACTAGGAATCACCATCTCAGGCACCGAGGAGCCCTTCGACCCCATCATCATCTCTTCGTTGAGCAAGGGGGGGCTGGCTGAGAGGTGCACATACATACATACATACATACAAGCAGCACATTACTCTCATGTCATTTTGTCACATTCACACTGAAATTACATTTTTGACACAGCAGCCGAGTTGGAAGAAGATATTTTATATTTCTTACCATCCTACATGTTCACGTACAGTGCTTGGTATGAATTCAGTATTTAAAGATGCTGTGGTAAAACAACAATATGGTGAAGTTGATTGGATCCTAACATTATTTAGCCTCTAATTATAGTATTTAAAATGCTGCTATGATAGAAAAGTCATAACAGATGCAGGTCAACATGTTTTTTACAATGCAATGCAATGCAGATTTGGCATTTAGTCAAACCGCTGTTGTACGTTTGATATGTGTCACTTAGCTTCCTCGCCAGGTGGTGTATTAATTTAGTGATTGATAGAGGTAGATAAGACTTTTCAGCTTCACCAAGGCACGATAATATTAATCACATTAACCCATACTTGTTTATCTTATTATTAAAAGCTATCAAAAGTAAGTTAGTTAAACTACAGTTACTTTCTCAGGAATATTCAAAGTCCAAAGAGAGCGGACTTAATTACAGTCACTTAAGTATGTGTAATTTATTGAGTTAAAAAGGAGCTGTGAGATGACAAACTGTTAAAACACTGACTGAAGACTGAGTGGTTGTAGAGTGTGTACATTGTCTGTGTTGTTGTGCGCTGCAGGACCGGTGCGATCCATGTGGGAGATCGTATCTTGGCCATAAACAGCAGCAGCCTGAAAGGGAAACCTCTGAGCGAAGCCATCAGTCTGCTGCAACAGGCAGGAGAGACGGTCACCCTGAAGATCAAGAAGCAGGGAGAACGTATGCAGCTTTGTCTTAATAATCAAACTTTTAGTCAAATATGAATTAATAAAAAACATGAATCAACAATTAATCCTCATCACTCAGCTATTAAAAGAGATTCATTTTAAAACATCTACTCATAAATACTTAAAACTTAATCTATGCACTTATCACGGGTAAACTTATTTTTGCATCAGTATAGGGTGAGAAAAGTTACACCTTTGTACTCATACAGTACAATAATGCTGGTGTAACGTTACTGTACCTGGGTGTGTCCCCACACATGATATGCAAATTGACATACAGTATTTATCTGTAATCGACTGCATCTTCAATAAACAAGTTACTCTTACATTGCATAATAAAGGTTACACACAATCATTTTAATTCTTTGCCGGTTGAAAACAGGAAAATTCTAGAGTGATTTCTGAATAAACTTGATATTTTTGCATAAACAATTTGTGTCAGAGTTTGGTGTACTTTTAGTGGAATGACTGAATGTAAACAAAAAAAAGTTAAACAAAAATGAAAGAAATAATACCAAATCTAAACTTTAGCCAATAATGCTTTCTTTCCCTCCTTTCAGTGTCGAGCCCCAAGTCCTGTGTGATTGGTCCGGGCCTGGGGTCAGGGGTGGGGCTTGTTCAGGAGCACCAGGACGGGGAGGAGGAGCCTGTCATCATGGTCCCGCCTCTGGCAAGCCAGAGAGTGTTTAGCACGCTGCCATCAGTAGATAGCGCTGTGGAGTCTTGGGATGGGTCCAACGTGGACAGTAGCTTTACCAGCCCAGGTAGGAAGCTGACCAACGTCAGGTTTTTAAGAGATTATCTGTAACACATTAAAACATAAAACGCACTCAATCGTACCTTAAAAGAGAAATGTCATTTTATTGAAGCCAGAACTGTGTTTCAATTCGTTGCCTTGTCACTGTTAAACTTCCTTTATAAAACATGACATCATCTTGGAATATTTCTGCTGAGTCAGCACAAATCTTCATCAGCAGTGAAGGTTTATCAATGAAAACTCCCATGTTCCCTGGCTGCCTCGCTACATCATCAAGCTGCACCTTTTCTTTCTATTGCGAGACCCCTAGTGGCAGAAACTACACACAACACGTTCGAGTCAACACAGCTGCTAATGACTGGTTTCCCTGTGTGTTTAGCTCCACCCTTTCAGTCCTCTCCGTACAGTTTCCACGAGTGGCGCAATGCCAAGACAACCAACAGCCAGTCATCTTCCTCCGCTCGCCAGAGAGCCAATCCGTTGTCAGATCTGGGCCTGAGTGACGATGACTGGGACCGCCCACCGCTTGGAGGGTAAGAGAGAGAGAAAACTAGCAGTGAATTTTCAAGATTTAAAGACTATCGTTAAATGACTAAATGAAAGAATTTTCGAATATTTCTGTGAACGATAAGGACAGAGAGCGACTGGGCAGGTAAGAGGTCACTGCCAATTAACAGAAAAAACACAATCACAATGTTTATTTTTTACATTAATCTGCACACTCAGCCAATACAGTCAAGGTACCTGAACACAAACCAACATGTTACTAATAAAGTTGAATCTGTTTTCCATAAATTCAGTAGTTTCAGTGTATGGAAGGTGGGATCAATAAAGTATTTCTAACCTTAACATCTATTACTAAATGAAACTAAATGAAACATTTGATGAAGTACACTTTGAGGTTCTTAAAATGGACTCCACCTCAGTAAAACCCTGTTTTGGCATTAATCATCACACAGTCACAATCATATCATGACATCAGATATTACTTCACTGAATACTGAATACTTTGAATACTTCAGTGACGTTTTCTTAATTTTACTTGCATACTTTTTTAGTAACATTTTCAAGCAGGACTTTCACTTTTAGTAAAAATATTTTTAAAGTGGTGTTGTTAGTTTTACTTAAGATGTGTTGTTCTTTTCTCTGGTTTTGCAGAAATAATGTCCCTAAATCAGTAAAACCCTACTTCAAAAATAATATTTTTGTAATACTCTAATAATACTGCAAAAACACAGGCTCTTTATTTTCGGACTAGTGGCACTTTAGCAGATACAAAAAACATTTGTACTTATTTGTTGGATTTCCTGCGATTTTCCTGAAACATTAAGCTTGGTAGCGTTCCTCATTCACATGAGTTTGGAGTTGCTGGCAGTGAGCTAAAAGCAATAACAGCAGTGTGTCTCTGTCTGCAGAGCCTGTAATCTGCCCAGCGGTCTAATCACTGACAGCAGGTACCATGCTGACCTTTGACCTTTAACCCCACCCCCCTCGCCCATACACCGTCCTCTGCGATTCCAGCACAGACCCTCACCTGGTGACCCTTGACCCTTAGCTCACTCACACCTGATAGATGTGTGTGTGTTGTCGCTGTACATTTCCACTAACCAGCATGACTCGTCTGTCAAGAGCCCCTGTCTATGTGTCAGTCCAGCAGTTTTTCACTGTGATTGGCTGACCGTTGCCCTCTTCCCCTCCACCTCCAGGTTCACTGTGGGGCATGATGGGACAGAACCGGACCAGGAGGAAAACTTCTGGTCTCAGGCTCTGGAGGATCTGGAGACCTGCGGACAGAGCGGTATCCTCAGAGAGCTGGAGGTGAGTTGTACTTCAAGGTACCATTACTAACATTAATGGTACACATTTGTTGTAGTAGTCGTGGCAGCAGTAGCTGAAGGACCGGGTTTTTGCCTACAACAAACTGTTTCTAAATGAAACCATTTTTTTTTTCCACTTATGGTAGTTAATTTAGGCGACAATAATTATTTATTATTTCCCAGGAAATCTCGTGTGTCTGTGTGTACACAATTACAGTATATTTATACTTATATATATATATGTATATACAGGTGCTGTATTGTCTCAGGGGGCATCTTTGCACAGTCTGCACCTTGGGTCCTGTCTGGTGTGGTAGACCCTGGACTCTATTGATCTTGTGTTCAAGGCCTGTTCTTGTGCTGCCATGATCAGTGCCTCTGTGCTGTCCCTGAGACCAGCCTTCTCCAGCCACTGGATGTTTTCTCGATATCAGCCACTTCCTCTTTCTGTTGGTGGTACATCCCGTGCAGGGGCTTATCCCTCCATGATGGTCTCTCCTCCTCTTCCTCCTCCTCACTGAGTTTCTGCTGCCTGAGAGCTTCATTTAACACGTCATCATTTGAAGTCACCTTCCTGATATATTCCTGGATTTTTACTTTTTTTTTTATCTCAGATAGTGGCCATGTTCCTCACTAGTTATAGGTTTTGATGGCTCAGATCTTGTTCTGACCATTCAGGCAACTTTTCAGGAGCTGCGTTACTCTGCGTAGGAATTTGGCTGTGGCTGACTTCCTTGCGGCCTCTTCGTGATTTCATTTGCTTGCGGGATCCCAAAGTATTTTTAGCTGGATCATGTTAGGGCCTGGTACTGTCCAGCTCTTCATCTTTGAGACTCTTTCTTGGATGTCTGCCATTGTCTTGTGTGGTCCTCTCTCAAGTCTGCCAACTACTGACATGACATGACTGACTGACACATAACCACTGTTATGTGATGCTTCATTCTCCCATATGCTCTTCCAGTACTGTTCAGTCTCACTCCTGGGTGGGTCATTTTTTATCTTATTACCCTCCACTGAGAGTACACTTTGGATGGTTTAATGTGAACATTCTGTTGATTGTCCGGGCTTCCACTTCCCTAGTGTACCTCTTCAGGTGGGTAGCCAGGGAGACTCTGTTTGGTAGTCTTCCGCACCTCAGCTACGGACAGCTTGCTGTACTTTCTAGGTAGGTCCTTTGTAGCCTTGCCCTTCTCCAGCTCTGACACTTGACACTATACTCAACTTGCTGTTGCATTTATCAGCTTGTTGTTCTCAATGATTGTCACAATAGGGAAAGTTACTAGTGCAACATTCACATCCTCTAGCAGAAGGTACTTTTTCATTAAACCTTGGTAACTGCTCCCAGGGGTTCCAGGTATCTATGTTAGCTGTGATCTTCATTCTCAAGTCAGCTGTCCTTGTGTTAATTTCAATAGTGATTGTTATTGGGGCTTGGAACCCAATTTCCTAGTGTGAGGGTGATGAAACCCCCCCGACTTGTCATCCCCCTTACTCCCCCTCGCTGTAGCATTGTTGTTGTACCTCATTGATCTCTAGTTGTGATTGTAATTGTTGATTGTGGACATTGGAACACTGAGTCAGGAGTTGTTTCTTCGTTAGCTTGGATTCTGGGTTTCGAAGCATCCATAGGTCCCACTGCATGTATCCCCTCTCAGTAGGGGGTTGCTGGTGTAGTAGCATTCTATTAATCCCGAATTTTTTTTTTTTGTCCTGGGAGGCTTGTTTAGATGTGTTCTGGCAAAATCTACTCTGGCCTTCCTGTTCTTGAATGTGATCAGTGGTTTGCACCTTGTTGTAAATCCTCTGTATTTACGTTCATGAAGGTATCTATTGATTGTAGACTTTGATAATTATACACCTGCCTTCTTCGGAGTATTATTGACTTTGTCTCCATGTTGTAAAGGGGTTTTTCTGCACAAAGCAAAGGATTCTGCCATTATCCACTTTAGTTGACTTCTTTGTTCTTCCAGGTCTTTTGATGGTGTTGAATTCACCAGTGCATTCTTTCTTTTTATGAATTGACCAAACTGTTGATTTGAGCACTCGTAAAGTTTTGGCTATCTCTCTGAAAGATTTAGTTAGGTTTTTTCAACCCAACGAAAGCTTCCTTCACTTGCATTGATATCTACTTGGCCCTCATTTTGATAGCACCAGTCAAATTGTTGCCAAATGCCAAATCCACACCTGAAATCAACTCCAGACCTTTGATCTGCTTCATTTGTCTTGAGGTAACGAGGGAACAGACCACGCCTGACAATAAAACAGCGCTTCATTCAGTTTCCTAAATACTTCTGAGCCTATGAAAATGGAAGTACTCTGTATGAAATGTCTGTAATTCCTAAGCAGTAAATGCCATATTTTTGTCAAACATCTTAAATCAAAGCTGAAAGTCTGCACTTCTATCGCATCTTGAGTTTTTTTATTTCAAATCCGTTGGGATGTTGTGAAAAGGCAAAATGATATAAACTGTGTCACTGGCCAAATACTTTTGGACCTAAATAGATTCCATTTTGTGGTAATCTGCTAATCAAACATTGATTTGGAGTAAATCTACACAAATGAATTTGTCTTTCCAAAACATTGAAAAACTGAGTCAAAAACACACAGGCGTTTACTGTGTCACTGCATCTACTACATATTACCAGACACTTGCAGTAACATTTTTAGCATAGTGGTGAAAGGATTTAAAAAGAATAATTATTATTATGTTGTGAAGTTCTAGACCGAAAACAGGGGTTTAGAATGAAAAATACCTATTCTTGATATAACAAGCTGTAGTTGATTTAATTAGAGTCACTATTTTTCCCCAAAACATATAACACATCATTAGCAGTAGTAGTAGGAGTATACAGTCTATTGATGCTGAAAAAAACGCCATTGTTTGTTAGAAATGCAGCCTTTAAGCAGTGTGATGAAGCTGAAAAAAAACTGACTCCTTCTCTTCCAGGAGTCTGGACTGGAAACGCACCTCCTTTCACTGGTATCCACCCCACTCTCCTGTCCTCTGTCTAACTGTAGTCTCACAGCGTCGCCGACATGTTATCTTTTTTGAATGCAACTTTAACTGCACCCCAACAGCGAGCTGCAAACCGTGGCAATGTTGTGTGACATTTGAGTGACATCACATCAGCTTCTGACCAGTCACATGGCAGAGTAACGTTGGCACCGGTCATGGCGGTGTGGGTGGGCATGCTGGGCGAGCTTGTGAAATGGCTGATGGGTATAGTTTGTTATGCATGTGTCTGAGTCCTTGATTCTGATTAGCTGAGATGTGGGCATCTGTTGATCTCCGTGAACAGACATGAGTAATCTCAAGAGTAGATTCTGTGAGATCAACAGATCAACGAATCCTTATGGTAGGGTATCAAGTCAGCAGTACCTCAGAAACAACAGTAGATTTTAGAAACAGATACAGCAGAAGAACCTGTCAGATGAAAAGAAGAAGAAATGATATAAATCTTTCTACTGATAAGATCCCCAAAATCTCAGTTGCTCCCTGGTGGTTAGCTCCAGTATAGCTCATAAGCCCCACCTCCTTAATTATTTTAGATACCAAAAGGGCCAAAATAAAAACTTAAAATACCCCTCAAATAATTTTTTTCCGAAGATAGTTTGTATCATTTTATATATTTCTTGTTGTGCTGATGCATGTTAGGGTGTTCATTTTTCTTATCAGTTTGGTTTTAATTATTTATTTGATGTTATAAAAGGGGGTGAAACATCATGATTTACAGCTGAGCTCGCCTCATTTGGGCCAGTGTATGAGCGTGAATGTGATACCACAGCTTTGCTCCATGGCACTACAGTGCAGACTGTCTTGAAATGATGTCACCAACGGAAGATAGCAGCATTCATATCCCAGATATTTTGGCTTCATTTTTGCACAAGTGGAGGAAGTGGCGGCCTGTTGTCCATCTTTCATTATGTCAGTGATATAGACCTGGCCTGTCCTTGTGTGATCATGGCAGGTTGGACTCCCAGGATGCCTCTGACCTCCATGTTATAGCGGTTTTACTGACTGGTTTTGATTGGCTGTTTCCAGGCGACCATCATGTCAGGTTCCAGCCTCAGTCTGAACCATGACCCCACCCCTCTGCGCAGCACTCTGGGTCGCCAAGCGAGCTTCCAAGAACGCAGCAACTCCAAACCACAGGTAAAGAGGGCCAACCCAGAATGAACAAGCAATTAATACATTTTGTATAACTGGTTTATTTTCTGTCACACAGGAATGTTTGTATTTTCAATGATTTGAGAAATGTTTACATTTTCACAGGTGTCATCTCGGTCCAACACCTTGCCCTCTGACCCCCAGCGCCGAGCCTTTGCCATGAGGAAGATGAGGCAGGAAGTCAATGAGATCCTAAACCAGAATCCTGTGGAACTCCACAAGGTAACACTTTAACATTTTAACATGACTGGACTATATTCTCCTCATTGTGACACTAACAGATTGTGTGTGGCTGTGTCTTTAGCTGACTCTAGAAAAGGCCTCGGATCTGGAAGACTTCGGTTTTAGTGTTTCAGATGGTTTGTTGGACCGTGGTGTCTATGTTAGCAACATCCGACCTGGTGGCCCAGCAGAGCAGGGTGGTCTTCAAACCTACGACCGGATACTACAGGTAGAAAACACTAAAATTGAACTCAAAACATCTGGATGGCCCCCTGGTGGCTGGCTGCAGTTTTAACAGATGGGCCGTGGGCCATGGGCCAAACTTAAAAGAATACCTCAGATAAATTTTAGATAGTTCTTATCACTCTGATGAACTGTATAGGTGGAGGCTTGATAGTGCAATTCTACTGCTGGATCACTACTGTGCAGACTCTGGCTCCAAATGATCAAAAGCAAAATAGCAGCTTGGATCTACAGTATAGTGGGAGGAAGTGGAGATGCATTAGCAATCTTTATATATGATAGTGTCAGTACACTAAAAGGCTCACAATGAAAACACTACCATGGTAATGTTAAACTTATTATAATATAATATTTATCACATTCAACATTTTTGTTATTGGGTTAGCATTCTAACATTTGATAATTATCAGTAAACAAAATACATGAAAAAAATGTTGGCACTAATGAAAATGTAATTAATTATGCAGGTATTCGCTCATGTTCTTATTTCCCATTTGGTCATGGCTACTAAAAACATAACTTAGCCCTTGTGAGAGATGCTTCTTGGAAGTTGACCTTCACCAACATTAATTATTTACATTTGTGTCTCCCAGATAAACCACGTGCGGACCAGAGACTTTGACTGCTGCCTTGTTGTTCCACTGATCGCTGAGTCTCCAAACCGTCTGGAGCTCGTCATCAGCCGAAACCCCACCTCCCCACCCTCACTGCTAGCTAATCACACTGAAGGCACCACCACTACCAACAGCAGCCACTCCACTCAGCCAGTCAGCAGTGAGCTGGGACCATCGGAGCGCTCCACTGGACAGGGAGAGGATGGTGGTCCTATCAAGTGGAGCCAACCAGGAGATGGGCTTGTGGCAGGGATGGGGCAGGTGAATAATAATTCCTTATAGCATAAAATACTGGAGGAAACTGGATTAAACCAGCTCTAACTAGATTGAACTGGAGAGGTCAACAAGGAGAACTATACAAAAATGATAAACCGATTCACACCCATCCAAACTGGTTCAAAGTGGACCCCCCATGGTGCTACACACCCTTTGGATGACATCTGATGCTTAAACACTAAAGTTTGACCTTTGAACTGCTAAAGCAGCATGAAAGCACACTGATGGACTGGAGAAACTCCTTACCTTTTCACCCAAACCACCTCTGCCCGGAACTATGACTGCAGATCAAACTCTAACCACTGGAGCTACTGGTCAAACTGGTCCAAGATTTAATGGATAATGGTTTTGTTAGCATAGAGCCATGGCATCTGATCCATTGAAGCCACACTCAGTGGCTTTACTGGTCCGAGAAGAATAATTACTAGTTCCTCAGGCCAAGGCCCAAGGCTACTGGTTCTATTGAAGTCAAAGCTATGGCCACTGGTCTTTCAGTGGTTTCTCGTCTTAGTGATTTCAGAATCATGACCGCTGATTCCACTTAAGCCAGAGTGATAGTCAGTGGTCTTACTGGTCCAAAGACATGGGTTCCCCTGATCTTACAGAACCCTGGCCTCACTGAAGCTACAGCTAATGGTCCAAGACACAAGGATTCTCGTCTTGGCAGTATCAGAACCATGGGCACTGGTCTAACTAAATCAAGAGCCACAGCCAATGGTTGTACTGGTCCACGACATGGTTTTTGTTCATGCTCTTAGTGGCCTCAGAATCATGGGTACAAAATCACTGCTTTTACGAGCCCAGAGCTGTGGAGCTCGCTAGAACCAGAACCATGGCTTCTGGTCATACACAGGAAGAACCACAGCAGCACAAGAACTGGTGGATTTCAGAGCCTGCTGTCAGAGCGGTGGCCATGAAGACTAGGGATGCTTCGATCAGATGTCGTAAGGCCAATTAAGTTCATTCAAACCGGATGACTGGTTTCCATCACTCTTTAAAGTCCACCATTGGGAAAGGCCTTAACCTCACTGGTCCAAAAACATCAGTAAATTATGCTGCTACTCGCGTTGAAGGTGACCACAGACAACTCCTCAAGCCCTCTTAAAGGAAGGAGTTTTTAAGGTTGGACAGGTAAAAATAAATTTGGACGCAGTCTGCGTGGGAAAAGTGAAGCCAATGCGGAAGTGCCTTAAACCTGCATTCTTTCGAAAGGCCAGCAGGGGGCAACTTCACCGGTTGCTGAAAGAAGTTGGCTTGCATAAATGAACCTATTTTTCATCGGATTCATTACCTCGCTAAACTGTTTCCTAATGCGTTTATGGTCTCAGTCTCTAGTTTTAGAGGTAAATAGACCTTCAAGCTGATGTTTTCAGGCACGGTTAGCTTGAAATTGACAATTAACTACCAGGGTGACCTGTCAATTATTAAGCTGCAGCAATGTGTAAACTTGGTACACTGTCCGTTTAAATAAATGCAACCTTGTTTTCAGTTAAAGTTAAGTGCTTGAGTCGAGGGCATCTGCACTTCTTTGGGTAAAGAACCAAAAAGAAGTCCAGATGCCTTCAAGACAAGCATTTAAGACTACTGTGAACTGGATGACAGGGAACCTTTCCAGACATATTCTTTACAGGTGTTGTCCATGTATTCCTCTTAGAACTCTCACTGTTTTGTGATCTGGTATCAATAACATTTTGGTCACCTAAAAATCTTATTTTAAAAAATCTTAGTCTTATTCTACCTTCGGTTGTACTCCAGGGACCTTGAAGGAGTCAGGAGTTTATTTTATCCAAAAGGTGTATTGTGTCTTACATGTACATCAATATTAATACCAAACTTGATAACTTGCATTTGCTGACACCTTAGCGTTCGATATACGGTACCCAGCTTGGTGGGCTTACTGACCACATGGTTGACCCCCGTGCGTTAACGTAATAGGACCTATTCTGGTTGATTACAAAGTAACTCTAACTAAGCAAATGATACTTATCATTTTAATACTTATCAGGTTTAAACTTATAAATGTACCACTTTTCCATCTTTCACTTCCCCCCAGCTCCACCTACTCGTCCAAATGTTGTCAGCTCTGCCTCCAAAAAAAACTGGATGGCAAATACCAAAATACCAACCTCAAGGCCTTTGAACTGTCAATGTGGCTTCACCCACTTCTTGATATACAGAAAAGAATGAAGTCATCTAACAATTATCAGCTGACACTGATCGGAGCATCTCTAACAAAACAGACCTAAAGAGAGAGGGTCTACTGTTAACATTTTAGTTCTGTGCCATGAACAAGCTGCAAACTGAAAGAGTAATAATAATCATGATGATGATGATGATGATGACACTGAGCAGTTCAATAAGAATCTTTTTCTACTGTTTACACCTATTGGACTGGCCACACTGTGTATGTATGTATGTATGTGTGTGTGTGTGTCTGTGTGTGTTTGTATTTTATGTGTGTGTTAAACAGGAGGCCAGTTAAGCCCCTCCCACCTGAACTCCTTGTCTTGGCTTTGCCCCACCCTGTACTTCTTCCCTTGATCAATGGGCAGTCGAGATGGCAGGCAGACAGCAGTTCTGAGAGATTCAGCTGATTGGCTGGAACCAATCAGAAAAAATACACATACATATATATATATATATATATAAATCACACATAGCTGACCAATCAGCTTCCGGGAAGAAGCCAAGCATGCCCCCACCCTGCCTTCCCTGACCTCTCAGTAACCGTGATCTATAATGCTAATTGATTGGTGTGTTTTTTGATTGATTGTTGTCAGTTTTCTCCGTTTATTTGTTTGTTTCCATGGTGACTGAATCTGAACAAATGTAAAATAGATTAAAAACAGTTCAGTCCCATTGCTGTTCACATCAAAAACATCTAACCCTGAAAATCCTCACCTCATTACCACAAAAAAATCCTGATAAAACAGGAAACCTGTGACAGTAAATACCTGTGTGTGTGTGTGTGTGTGTGTGTGTGTGTACTTTGGAGTGATGTCAACATCTACTACTCTCACTTCTGAACTTACTATTTAAACTGGCCAATCAGAACCTTCCCTCAGCACCAACCACCAGTATAAACCCCTTTGAGGTTCACAGCCAGTTGCTCTTCGCTGAAGGTCACATGCTTTGTATCGGCTCCTCTGATTGGCTGTTTCTGTTTGGATAGTTGGAATGGCTGTTTGACTCCATCCCAAAATTCACCGTTTGGATTTCAAGCACAGTGCTAGTGTACAGTTAGCAAGTGGCTAACAAACATTGAGCATGGGAGGGTAAACACTCACAGCACAATGCTAACACCGGCTGTAGTTTCCAGCTGACACGAAGTAACAACTTTAACACCTAGCTAGCATACAGAGATGTTAGCATATGGCGGGTTGAAGGCTAATACAATCACTGTATCGTCAGCACACACCTAGCACAAGGTTAACATAGGGCAAACATCTGGTGAATATGGCTGATATTTGGTAAGCACACAGCTAACGCAGAGCTAACACCTTACAACGCTAACATTACACAAACGCTAAACGCAAAATCTCAGTAGTTGTGGCAAGTATAAGCTGGGCTTTGCCAGGTGATTAGCACTGTAAGCATTGTCATGCTTAGCTGTAACGGTTTTCCGCCAACAGGAAAAAGCCACAGCGCTGGGGGCGTGGCTTCAGGAGGGTCTGAAGATTGAAATTTAAAGCCATACACTGTATTTGTGTGCATGTATTAACTGTGTAGCAGTGTTGTTTGTATGTGTATGTGTGTGAGTGTGTAACACTGCAGGGATTTGCACTCTAGTGATTCACCTCAGCAAGACGTCCACCCCCCCCACACGCACACACACATGCATTGAGCTGCCATTTGAGATAGTGGGTCAGATTAGTTTCCATGTAGCTTCACCAACCAACCAAACTGTATTTTTGTTTAAAGGAACAGGGATGTTGTAAAGTATTTTTGTACAAATTTAATACTTTGGTAGCATGACGTTCCTGCTGTTTGTCCTGTCGGGCTCCACTGCTCTCCCCCACCCCTCTTTGTATGGAAGACTACTGAGCAACAATAAAGAAGAAGACATGCTGGGAGGACTCGACTCCACATTTTCTTTTTTAGAAAAAACACAATTGAAGTTTTGATATGGTAGAAGTGCAACATAAATCTTATTTAAACAGTTAACTTTTTAATATATTTTTGTGCTACTAAAAACATCAAAATATGGCATTAAAAAAATCTAAAATTATTATTGGGTTGAAAATAAGTTTAGCAGCAAGTTATTGTTATTTAATTCACTTGACGAATAGCCTGTCAACAATAACTATTTGATTTATATTTTACGTGGATCGTTATTCTTTAATTTACTACCAGTAACTCTTACTGATGGATATGAATACATAATGCAGGTAAATGTAAATCATTTTAGCCACTGAAAAAGCCTTGAAGAAATACTGAATCTGGATCAGGTTCAAACCTGGAAGTTACACAGAAAGAAATGGACAGATTTTTTTGAAACCTGTTGTGTTAGTACAGTAGGACTTGGCCCAAGAAATGTGTTACATTTTGAGAGATCTGGAGCTGATCTTGCAGATATTTAAAATGTATCCATATTCAAGATTCGGGCACATGTCAATTACTCGGATGCCAAGACCATCACTGGTAGTGGTAGTATTTTTTTCTGGGGTAATTTAGGGTAAGTAGCAGAGCTATAGACACCCCTGAGTGTCTAGTTTCATATTTAAATGAACTCGAACACTATTTCAGTATATACTTGCATTCTGATTATTGATGCATTCATGTGCTCATCACTTAATTGCAGCGGTTAAAAAGTGCAGGTAAGTGTTATTCCTTTACACTGTGAGTTAGCTTGTGGATTTTCCCAAGTCATTAGTCAGTGACAAGTTTCATTGAATAATAAACCATCATAATTACTGATAAAATTTTATGTTATTCATCATCATTTTATCTTAAAGCATGTAATTTGACCTCAGAAATGAAGTTGAGTAGAACTGAACAGAATCAGATACTGTCAACAGACTTACTCTCCACTATAGAAGCTGAGATGTGATTTTTGGATGCCATCATTGTGTGGAATGAGAATTGGGGGGGCAAGCCAAAAGATTAGAACCTGGAAATCCATTTAAATTTATATTTCTGATATATATTTATTTTTTCAAAGTGTCAAACGGAAATACATTCAGAGAAGTTTTTAAGCACTATTTTGTTTGTGGTGATAGTTTGATTACATTTATCATTCTTTGTGGAGCAATGAGGTGTGTTTTGGAAGGTTTGAGTTGGTTGGTTTTCAGAAATCAGGACTTACTACCTTTTGGTGCAATTCGCAGGGATACTGATCGATGGTCTGTATAGGTTCGGTAATTGGATGGTAGGTAATGTGGTGGATAGTGACAGCATGGAACACAGTAAGGAAGGTGTGAGGAGGGAGAAAGAGTGGGTGGAGTTGGCAAAGAGAAGAAGCAGCCAAAAAAAGAAATGAAGGAGCTGGTGGTCGTAGAAGTGGAGCAGAGAGTGAGACCAAAGGGAAGGAACTGAAGGCAGGGTTGTTAAATGTAGTGTTGAGGTTTGAGGTAGAGAAAGGAGTGATGAAAGTTGACCCCATGACCCAAACAAAGATTGTTCGAGGTAAAGCTGGAGAATTGAATTGTGCAAAAGTTTTGGCCAATGGTAACTTGTTTGAAGGGTCAAACAGAAGAACAGCATAAGAAGGCAAAGAAATGGAGACTCAACCATTAAACACGATTGTAAGTTTTGAGCTTCGATTGGTGGTTAGTGGTGCATATATACCAGGGGGTAACTTGTGCTATAGTGTGTAAAGTGCAGTAGTGTGTTTGTTAAATGGCGAGCAGCAGCATTTTGAACAAGTTGGAGGTGTACTAGAGAAGCCTGGCAGACACTAACATGATGTGCATTACAGTAGTCAAGTCTCCAGCTAATAAAAGGCGTGAATTGGGCTCTCAAGATCGTGTCAGTTCAGAAAGGGCTTTACTCATGCTAGAAGCCGAAACCAAATAACGCTATTATTAACAACAGTGTCTGTCTGTTAATCAATTTTAAAACACCTGTCAAATGTCAGGCCCACATTTTCTACAGCTGGTTTGAAATAAGAAGCCAGAGCATCAAGGTTTGACATTGAAACATTAGGCAAGCAGGTCCTAAAAATGATATATTTAGTTTTGCCTTCCTTTTAAATGAAGAGAAATTGTGACAGGCACGGTTTAACAGAGAGCTCACTACATCATTTCCATTAGGCTTCATAGAGAGACTAAACTATAGATCATCCACATGACAATGAAAACACAAATTGTGCTTGGCTATAATTGATCCTAGAGGCAGCATGCACAACAGAAATGGGATAGGGCCAAAAATAGAACCCTTTGGCACCCCACAAGACATGATCAGACGATGGTGTGTCCCTGGGTTCAGTTTTGGGTCCACCAAGGCTTGTGTAAGAAACGACGTGAAGGTGAAATAAATCAAGAAGATGGCAGTATTGGGACATCTTGAACACAAACTACTGTTAAACCTCAAGGAAGAAGATGAACCGGATGTGTTGTTTCCGCTCGGCGATTCGGCGATCGGTTACTTTGGTCTGTCTGCCGTACGGGTTGTTTTTTCCGTGAGCACCCGCTGTTCTCTCCGTCACGTTTCTGCACCGGTTCACCGGCAGCCAACCGGTGGAAGCATTCGGCGAGTTCTCCGCTGAAGAAGTAATCGCCGACCCCGGCAGCAGCAGCCATGTCCACCGCCCTGGAGAGCTACATCAACCGTATCCTGCCACAGCTGCCGGATAGCTAACATGCTAACGGCTGGATGAATGAAGAAATGCTAGTTAGCTTAGCCTTGGGGTATGTGTGGGTGTAGTGACAGGTAGCTGATAATAATTGATCGTAGCAATAGCTGTTTCACGAGTTATTCTCCCAAAAGGTGTGTTGTTTAAGTCTTTAATTCTGAACCAGGCACTGTGGCCATCGTCACCTCGGATGGCAGGATGATTGTGGTGAGTTGTACGCGCGCGCGTGTTCGCTCCTAACTGGCCTAATGCGTTAACTGTGTCACTGCAGAAGGCTCTGGCTCACTACATACAGCTCCACTGTCAGCCTATTTATCACCCATTAACGTCCATTTACTTTTCCAAGCCATCACAATGAGTCCTAAGTTCCTAGCACTGCTCCCCAGAACACAGGGTGCCTCAGTCAGTCCACTCGTTTGTTCTTGAATTGAATATTGTAGAAGGAAACACAGTAAAACTCATACATGAGTAAAAGGACAGGTATCCTGTTGAAAGTCAGTCGCCTTTATGAATCCGACCTGAGTAAAAGTCTCTCCCGCTTAATGTACTCAAGATTTTAAAGCAATTCTATATTTACATATATGCTGTATATTCTGTACGTGTTCATGGGGAAGCTCATTATTTTGTCACTGAATTTAAGAAGTTAAACTTCATGTATTCTAAAGTGAAATATCTCAATTCTTGTTTTTGTTTTTAATCTTGGTGATTGTGACTTATACAGTTACAGTAATATAATGTAATATCGTACTTACTGTGAAAGATAATTATCCAAATTAAAAAAGCAAAATGCTTGAAACAGTTTATGTTCACTTCCTTAAATAACTGATCAAGATATTGTAATTTTTTGATGTGGAGGGGTAACTTTTGCCACCATTGCACTCCAGTGGAAGTTTCAACTAGCAGAAAATAAATACTCCAGTACAAGTACCTTTTAAAATTCTATTTCATCCTGTGACGTTTATACTTTTACTTCAGTTTTACTACCTAGGAAGTATTTTGGTGGGATCTTTAACGGTACTCTCTGTGTGTGTGTGTGTGTGTGTGTGTGTGTGTGTGTGTGTGTGTGTGTGTGTGTGTGTGTGTGTGTGCGCGCATGCTCTCAGGGCACTCTGAAGGGCTTCGATCAGACCATTAACCTGATCCTGGATGAGAGTCACGAGCGGGTGTTCAGCTCCAGTCAGGGGGTGGAGCAGGTGGTGCTGGGACTCTACATCGTCCGAGGAGACAACGTGTGAGTGATCTCTGACCTGTCAATCCGTCTGCCCTCATTTCCCTGTCACACTGCTGAAGAAGTGGTCAGATCTTGCAGTGGATGCAACGATTAATTGATTAGTCGATTAAAGAAAGTTAATCAACAACCGTTTTGATAATCCAATAGCTTCAGTCTGGTTTCAAGCAAAATTATGAAACTTTTTTTTTTTTTTGTTTCAGCCTTTTTAATGTCAGAATTGCTGCTTTTCTTGTCATTTCTGAGAGTAAATGATAAATCTGTTTTATTTTAACGTTTGTTTGGTGTAAAGAAACAATTTGAAAACGTAACTGCACACTGAAAAAATTTGATGATCAATTTTACTGTTGATAGATTTATCGAGTAAAAGATTAATTTATGAATCGTGAAAATAACCAGGAGATTAATGGATTAAAATAATAGTTATTTGCAGTTCTAATTTTGTTTCTCCTCACTCACGTCATTGCTCTATCTCCAAACATTATGAGAGCTGCCCTTCACTCCCTGAACTTTATTATTATTTATATCATTATTTATATTTGGGCTTGTACTTGTCTCCGGTTTGTTCTTTGACTGGCGCAGATAGAAGATGTAAAATTCACTCTGACACCAGCTGGTGCTTGAATTTAAACCTATTAATCTGTGCTGGAATGATTGATGTCGATGGCAGGAACAAAAATTCAGCTTAGATTAATTTATTAATGTCTTTGCGTTGCATGTTGTCAAGTATTTATTATGCTGAGTTCATCTTCCATGACCATGAATTCTTTACTGTTTAGTTAAACCAGTCGTTACCAACCCCCTACTTGTATCTAACAGGCCCTTAATACTGAGAGGGAACCTGAAAAGTTGGTGTTCATTTTGAACCAAACGTGGACTGAATTGGTTCATGTTTTCTGAGTGAGCGGTATCAAACACTGTGTTTTTTTCCTACAAGTCTTGTATCCAGTTTTTTCCACTATGTTCCAATATTTTAGAAGCTAAGCGATGAATTGATTCTTTTTTTGTGTGTCCTAGCGCTGCTGTCGATTGATTGTTTGTTTGTGTGTCAGGGCGGTGATTGGCGAGATCGACGAAGAGACAGATTCCACCCTGGATTTAGGAAACATCAGAGCTGAGCCGCTGAACTCTGTCGTCCACTGACCTCTGACCCCACTCGTCTCCGTTGCGACGGAAGATGGCGAGACGCTCTCTTTCTGAGGCGGGAGTGTGTTTTCAGGTTCGCTGAGTGATCTGGATCACCTGAGACTGACTGACGTTGAATCAGAGCGAACCCTCAGACATTCTTCTGTTTGAATTTTTTTTTTAGAAATAAAGATTTGAATCGAGTTGTTAGAAAAACCTTTTTTATGCCTACAAGTCATTTTTTGTCACATTCAGATTGTGTAATAAACTTTCATTTTTCCTTTCTCAGGAAAACTTTCGTTTGGTATTGAAACTACTCAGTACATTTACTCAAGTGAAAGTAGTAATACTACAGAGTAAAAATACTTAAAGTACAAAACCTGTACAAATCCTGTCTTAAAGCTTCAGTGCAGTGGGTTTAGTGGCATCTAGTGGCGAGGTTTTACATTACAGCTGATGAGTCGAGGGGAGTGTGGACAGCCTGCTGCCTCGTCCGTAAGTGGAAAAGGCTCATTCTTGGCTCTTCAGTCAGTCAAAGTTTAAATAAATCTGCAGAATCATCAAAATGTAATGAAAGTGCCAAAAAGTAAAATCCTTTTTTGTTGTTTAATTGTATGTTTTGTCATCAGTGCAACTTTGGAGCTGGTGGTTGAGATAATGTATATTTGTATACTGCTGATGATCAAGTAGATTTTGAAACAATCATCTGAAAGATAATTTTAAAAAACTTGTTCATTTTCAGGGTTTCCTGTTAAGAGCTCTTCTCTCTCTGCCCTCAGACAGCAGCACTTTCATGTGATACATGGTCAATATAAAGACGTACCAATAATTGATATTACGTCATCCTGATCAAATATTACACTCATGTTTAGATGGCTCGATAAGCGTAAACGACGAGTAGCAATGCTTGTGAGTGACGTGGAGTGAAATACCTGCATTTGGAGAAGATGAATGGGGTTCACAGTTTGGATCCATACGAGTTTCCAGACAACCAGTGGACTTGCTGTGTCATGTGAACACTCCTGGTGTGTTTTCATATCTAGTGTGTGGTGTCAGTGCTCAAAGAGCAGAACAAATGGATGCAGTTTTGATGGAGAAACGGATAAAGATCAATGCGGCTCTCAGATCAGCATCTCTGTTAGGCTACATGTGAGACAGCTCCATGTGATTACTAATGATGGAAGATTGCGATGAGAAATGTAATATGCTGATGTCCACAAGTGAGTCTTTTGGTCAGAAAAACTGCAGCAGATCCAGGAGCTGTATGAACGGCCTTTAATGAATCGCACAGGAGTAAACACAGGCCCAGTTATAACTCTGCACTACTGGTTATTTGTACATTATGTCATAAATGCTTTTAATGTAAGCTAAATTAAAGACTTAGGCCATCTTCTATGAAATTAAGAGGGCCAAACATTGCCACAGAAGACAAATCAAGCAAAAAAGGAACAAGAATAAAATGCAAATAGAAGTTTTTGGGAATTTGTAATAACACAAATGTCCCTGCTGAGCAATGAGAGCTTTTCATTCATTTCGCGTTTTGTAACAGTAGGATGAGTTTGGTCACAGGGCGACTTCATGCAGTTCCTATAATAGTCACGTCAGCGGAGTGGATCCCACCATCCTACCGTGAGGGTCACCTCAGCTTTGGCACACAACCGCAGCTACTTATTTGGATCTTCCCTGGATTTGGATCTTGTGGGGCAAGATCTCGTCACATCCCTAATTTTCCCTAATTTTGGTCACTACATCAGTTTACATTAATACCATATTTCACAGTACATGTGATCAAAAATTGATATGCAGTACACAAATGAATAAAGTTTACCAGCAACCAAACTAAACTGACTTTTGCCCATCGTGTTTATGTATTGATGTCAAGTGGGCAGCTGCTGTTATACAATCATCGACTTACATGAGAGGCCATTCGTGTGAATTTTCCCAGTTGGAAATCATGATTACGACGATTCCGCCATCACGTAAACACACCATTTGTGGTGTGTTTTTGGTTTTGAAATAGTTTATGAAAATTTGTAAAAGTTGATGTCCTTTGGATTCATGAACACGGACAAGTTTAACTTTAACTTGAGAATTTGAGACCATGTAATCAAAGCCAGTTTTATCGATTCAATATCAGTTCTACAGAAAATTGTAGAATAAACAGCCCTTGTTGACAAGTTAATGGCAGTGGCTAAGGGGGCGGGGCTGAGACTCAATCACAGATCTCTTTTTGTTTGTTGTTGAATGAGTGTTAAAGAGGCAGCAGCAGCTCTTTGATCAGCGTTGGTTGTGTTTGCGTGTTGCCGACTGTTCCGAGCGTCACTGCGTTCTGCAGTTGGCTGATCTGCTCTAAAGTCGGAGCTGGGTCCTCGTAATGGAGCTGTAGCCAGGAGACGCCTGAAAACATACGTCACCAAGAGTTTAACACACCGTTCCTGAACTCATCATTGTCGTATTTATGACCTCTGACCTTTTTCGATCTTCTGACCAAGAGACACCAGAAGCTTCGCCCCCACGCTGTGATTGACAGGCTCTCCAGCCTTTGATCGTCCCGCCCCCAATTTATGAAGAACTTCAGCTAAAACCAAACCATCGATGTCCACAACTACACCTGCAGGGGGCGACAGAGAAGATTGAGCAAATTATAACCAGTCACTAATCAATTATTCATCAGCAAGTCAATATTAAGTTCATAAGTAATATGAAATATAGGTTACTAGATAAATATTCACTCAAGTATGTAGGATAAATATGTAAGTAGTGATAGTCAAATATAAAGTAGCAAGTACACATGTACTATCAATAAAATTATGTTAGTAAAAATATTTGGGGTTAAGTAAGCCTTGGCTAAAAGTACTGATAAATAAACAATTTAATAAGTAAATGCATAAGATTAGCTTTGTTCCAAGTAAGAAGGCTAAAGTATGTGCTAGTAGATATAAATATTCGTACTTTCATACATAAAAATATATCTCAGTAAATACATATGTACCCTTGTAAAATATCAAATAAAAGCTGCCGTGTAAGTAATGGTTAGTCATAAAATACAAAAATACAAAGTAAAAGTGTAAGTAAACATATTGGTAAGTAAATATCTTAGTAAGAAACCAGGTAATTTTAAACTAATCGAAGTGAAGCCAACACTTGCCAACACTTGCTGGACATAAAACTGTTATCAGACAGTTAAACTTGTCATCTTTAATTTTTACCTTCTTTATTAGTCTGCAGTTCCATCTGATGCTTGGATTTTCTCAGGATAGTGAAGTAATCAACGTGGGCGGAGCACAGCGCCTGCGCAGTCTCACTGGCCACGCCCTGCGCCTTCATCATCGCCTGGAACTTGGACAAAGCCGCTCCACCAATCACAGCGTTGGAAATCTGCCTTCTGCCTTCTGACAGGTCGTCCACCAAGCCGGTTATCTTCATTAGCGCCCCGCCTAAACAAACAGGAGCGCAATTTATGGTAACAGTCAGAACAAATCACATTTTAACGATACAGCTCTGCAATTAAAAAAAAAAAAGTATATACATTTTTTTCAGGATAATTTTACAGATAGAACAGGTTATTTTGTTGTCATTGGTCTCAGGCCTCTGCAGCAGCTCCACTCTCCCAGGCTCTGTGAACTAGCCACTGACTCCAGGTTGCGTTTGTGTTGTGAGAACTCTACTTTCCCAGGTTTCCTGAACTGCTCACTATGTGTTTGACTGCAGTCGGTTTAAATGAGTAAAATCTGAGTGAAGTCAACAATGATGGAGCCAAACAATGTCAGTGTTGATGAAACAAACAGTGGATCATTTACCAGCACAACGTTTTTGACGTTGTGTTTTTGTCACCAGTTTGTATAGAAATATGATGATGGAGACACCATGCTAACTTTAGCTTGTGCTGCTAGCTGCAGTCGCCTGAGTCAGTTTGTATCTGTCAACTGATTTAATAAAGATTCAAACAGTTAGTTTATCATTAGATTGAGCATGTAACTATTATTCAAAATCCTTACTGACTAATTAAGTCGAATTGTTGCTAATTAAACTAATCATAAGGTAGGAAAAATCAGTACCATAACTCCTTAGATTTGAGAACAGATCAAAATTTAAAGATAACAATTTAACTATTGAAAAGTAAAATGGAATATCTTATATTGATATTTTCAAAGAAGCAACTTTGATTTATTTGATCATTTATTAAGAAAATAATCAATCACTGGATCTAGATTCTTATTCTTGAGGATTTACTGGATTTTCTTTACTTAGATGATAATACAATTAGGATGATTGAATTTTATTCCGAATAAGACACTTCTGGTGGAGTAATCATCAAGAAAATAATCTTTGGATGAACTGATCATTAACTGCAGCATTGCTAACATTGAGTGCATTTAATAATGACATGCAGTCTCAGTTTTGTGATGTGTGACAGGTAGCAGCCTTGAACACTTCAAAGTCAACTTACAATAAATAATTTAGTTGATGCAAAATATAGAACATTTTCTGATTTCAGTTATTTTATGTGATAAATAAATAAATAAATAAATAATCTGAATATCTGTCACCTTGAACTCTGGTTTGCTTGGTCATATTTAATTTTAGAACCCCTCCTCCTCCCAAAAATAATACAAATGATAAAAAAAAATAAAACAAAATAAATAAACAAGCTTAAAATCAAGTTCCCATCTGCGGCATGCCAACATGAAGACCATGAAGAGTACTTTAGGGTACAAAACTACTGTGGTTACCCAGAGTTGTGACCAGTTCCATCAGGTCGTCGGGTCCGTTCCCCTTCAGCGTCTCCAGAGACTCAATCACCTCCAGACTGTTGCCCACACATCGACCAATCGGAGCATTCATACTGCTGAGGGCCGCCGCTGTGCGCATGCCCAGGCTGTTTCCTACATTCACCTGAATCATCATCATCATCATCATCATCACTCTGGTTGAGGTTTTCTTTCAGACTCAGGTTGAATCTTTGTAGAAAGCAGTGTTAATTTCATCAACAAATATTATGATGAAAAATGCTCGTCAATGACCCTTTTTTCGATGACGAGATGAGACGGAAATGTTCATTTTGGGCTGTCGGACATTACCGCCATGACATAAAGAATGATGCTGCATCAGCAAGAGATCAGGGGCTCCATGGGAAGAGAAGAGTTGATGTATGGACATATTTTACTTTCAGTCCATCAGAAAACAAAACACAGTGCGTGGTGATGTGTGAAGAGACGCCCTGTGGTTACAAGTTACACAGGAAGAACACTGGCAACCTTAAAAGACAACTGAAGGCGCAGCATCTATGAAGATTTTGTCAACTAAAATTTGACTAAAACCAATATGCATTTTAGTCAAAAGATTAAAACTAAGACTGAGACAAAATCAGCTGGCAGAATTAACACTAGTAGAAAGAGATATCGACCAGGAAATGTCATGTTGGATTTCTTTCATTAATAAGTTTTAGTGTCATTAAAGTTACTTACCATTAACTTTGCGAGTTCTTTAGCGCTCTCGAAGTCTTTAAAGAAAGCAGCTTGTCCAAATTTGACATCGAGCACCAGAGCAGACAAAGACTCAGCGCCTTTCTTCGAGATGATTGAACCTGAAGGAGACGCACCAGTAAATTCTCCTGTAACCAGCAGAACGGCTGTAGTAGAACCAATTCAGTACCAGTAATCAGCGGCAGGCTGTCCACGGTGCTGGTGGCGTCTCGCAAAGCGTACAGGACACGATCTGCAGGAACGAGCCTCTCTGTCTGACCCACAATGCAACAGCCCACTGAACGCAGGATCTCCAGAATCTGCTCAGTCGTCATATTTAAAAGGACAATCAGACTCTCACCTCCAGTGCTGCAAAGGGATTTTACAAGACGAACTAGGCCGTGGCTATCAGCTTAGCATGTTAACTTCAGTAGATACTGGCATGTCAATAAAGTCAAGGGAAAAGTTCGGTTTTCTCTCGATCTAATTCAAAAAGTTTGATATGTTCTATATTCAGTTCATATAAAGTGAAACCTTCCAACCTTTTTTTGATACATTGATGCTTGATATTTTGAGATACACTGGTAGATACCTTTGATAACAGATAACAAACGTTGCCCTTATGCCCTTTAACACAGGTACCTCAAGGACCTGCGTTAAAAATTTCAGTTTAAAACTTCAAATAATCTTCATCCAGCTGTTGTACTTTGAAGACACACGGAGCAGGCTGTAACTTGAAATAGCTAATTGCTATGCATTGTGGGGGTTTTTTTTTATAGTTCTACAGAGTTTCCGACTTTACAGCAGCTTTCATGAAGTCCACCACAGTCTGCTCGCCATCTGAAAGTAGTGAGCTCACTGTGTCATGCTAACATGTTGATGTTATGATGATCTTTATCACGGTCACTTTAATAGTTCAATTTTGCTGTGAACATGTAACCCAGATTCAGAGGGTTGTGTGTTAATGAAACAGGAATAGTCCACAAATATTTTACCAATAACTTTTCCCAGGCTTATTGTCGTAATCTGGTTTCTACAGTCATGTGCTTATGGTGAATCTCAGCCAATCCTGAGCCTTGAATGATACCATCACCTGTTATGAATCAAGCTGCTTACCTGTTAAACATTCCCAAGTATGACTTTTGATTCAGAATATTTATAAAAACAGTGCATTTTAGCAACTTATTTCCATTTTATATTGGATAGAGTTCAAACTTTTCTGGAATTGGGGTTGTTGTATAGGATAATGTTGACCTGTTGGTGGCGCCAGAACACAAGTCATTACAGGAAATACATTTCCTGACAATTCCTATTTCAGTCTTCAGTATAGAGCGGCTCACTGTAAACAAACCTGAACAGCTGATTGCTGGATGTTGAATCCTGGAATGGACTCCAGTTTGTCCAGAGTTCCTCCTGTATGAGCCAGGCCCCGCCCACTGATCATAGGCACCTGATGAGCACACCAGAGGTTGTGACGTCATGGAGTCACCGTGTGTGTGTGTGTGTGTGTGTGTGTGTGTGTGTGTGGGTGTGGGTGTGTGTGTGCGTGTGTGTGTGCGTGTGTGTGTGTGTGTGTACCTTGCAGCCACAGGCAGCGAGTGCAGGTGCCAACACCAGACTGACTTTATCTCCCACCCCTCCTGTCGAGTGTTTGTCAACCACCTGCCCCGCCCACTCCTTTGGCCATGACATAATCTCCCCAGATAACATCATCTCCCTGGTCAGCATCTCAATCTCAGGGTCAATCATTCCCCTCTGCCAGATCGCCATCAGTATGGCCCCTTGAACAGGAAGACAGAGTGGTAATCAAGTGCCGTTGGGATGTGTGAATGCTTATGTTCAAGCTCTCTGTACCAATCTGAGCTTCCTGCATCGTCTTGTTGGTCACAGCCCGGATGAAAGTTTTGATCTCTTCATCGCTCAGCACTCCTCCGTCCCTCTTCTTCTTGATCAGATCTGGGAATGACATCATGGCAGTCTGGAGAAAAACAGAAAAAGTTGGACTTTATTTGACGTAAAGAATTCAAATCTAAATCATTGATGATAAACTAAATATACAACATTACACTATAAACCTTACACCCCCATATGACGGACTTCCAAGTGACAAAAATAAAACATAAAAAACAATAAACACTGACAATATAATGTGACACAATGATACAGATACATTATCTAGACTTAAAGCAGCTGCATTAAATAGAAATAACAAGTGAGAAAGTGCTCAGAAGAATGTGCACTTCCACCACCCACCTGGAATTGCTCTAGAAAAACAAAACAGCTAAAACACAGAGCTCAGCGTTGGCTGAAACAAGTTGGAAAACGCCTGAAAAAGATTACACCATGTCTGAGTTATGTTGGTAACAGCCAGCAGCGCATAAAAATCCAAAATACTGTATATGTGTACAATAGTACAAATTGATATCTATCACGTTTAAATTTAAAATAAATTCTCATAACACAAAACGAAAAATTGGTTCTCACCTCCTCTTGGAACGGACTTATTTGAAATATGTTGTTTTAAGCACCACAAGTGATTCTAGTGCTGTTTTATTGAGAGAGAAGGCAGATGTTTTTACAAAACTGAGCAACTCCCACGGAAGCTGTCTGAGGAGAAACAGAACAACAGGTGGAAAAAAGCATTAAACATGTCTATCAAATGTGTATAAAATGTGGCGCAGTCCAGATTGAAGTTAGTTTCCTCTCAGAATGAAAGTGAAAGAAAGGCGATGAAAAACTGTTATCTAAAGTGAAAGTAAAACTGGATTAAAATACATCTGAGATGTAGTAGAAAAGTCATATAAATTTGGACTTTAAAATGTACTTTTAAAAAAAAAAAAAAAAAAAAAAAATTTTCCCTCACCACACATAGATCTGGTTCCATCATTTCTGGGGATTTTATGGAGGTTTAAATTAATTTGCTGGACACGTCTAACCTTAAACTAACTTAAAAGTTACTTTAAACAAGACTTCACCAAAAAATGAATACTTTACCTTATGAGGACTTAGACGTTGGTCCCCACAATGTTACCGTGTAAACACTCCTATGTCCCCACAATGTGAGCAACACACGCGCGCACACACACACACACACACACACACACACACACTGAGAGCAGCCTACCTGAGCTGGTGTCCGTCAGTGAAACGCTATCAACCCTGCAGCAATTAAACAGTTTCTTTTCAAAGGGCTGTTGGCCAGTGTGAGGGGAGGGGGGATGGACAGCCAATGAGGCTTCAGCTTTCTATTGAGCCTCATATTAATAATTCATTCCACAGTCAAATTCACATAGTCTGCTGGCTGAGTGTGTATTTAACTTCATGTCATGCAGGCAGGGACCTCTTTAAAATGACTTAAGCTCATTCCACCACATTTTTTTTTTTTCATTATTTTTTTCTTGTTTACTTTCTTGTTTGTGTGCTGTTATGTGCCTAGTTCATCTGAGTCATCTTAACTTTATTCCATTTGGATTGTGACTAAACCCAAAAGTGTCATATGAGGCCACTAACTTCCTGCATTATTTATGTCTGGGCAACATCGTACAGAAGAGCAGTTAACACGGAGGACAATTATGTAACATGTTGTAAAAGGTTATACAATTGTGCACCCATCCATCCAGTTTCTATTGCTTATCTTGTATCGCAGCATCATTGGGCAACTTCAAAAATTGTAATTGTGAAGCTGCGCACAGTGAATTCCTGCACAGCCATCATGAGGTTTCTGGGAAACTGACGTATAACTGTTTATCACAAGAAAACAAGAACCCCAACAACTACTGTCTGCTTACATGAGAGCCATTACCTTATTTGCAGGGCAATTACGATACCAATGAAACAATATTTAAGGAAGTATTCTCATCTGGATCTTCTTCTTCTTCTTTTGTTTTTACAAAGCTTTTTCTTGGAGTCACCACAGCGAGTCATCCTCCTCCATCTCTCCCTCCCTTTTGTGTGTTTATTTGAGAAAAGTTTAAAGATTTATTTGAAATTATTCAAAATTATGACACAATTTCAACACATTTTTCAAGTATTGTAACTCATTGGCCACTATAACCTTCCACTTAGGTTGAACAGATTTGAGATATATGAAGCATCTGTAGAAGCTCAAAGAAATGACTTCACGATAAGCAAAAACACCTGGGAAGTGAACCATTTCTATCACAGTTTTTAGAACAAAAGAGACAATGTGTGGGTCAGTACCCCGTGTTCAGCTAACCAGCTGCTCTCCATAGTTTAATTTTACCGTGCAGTGATTAGTGATACATGCAGGATTGATCTTTACAGGTTATGTCGACCATGGCTGAGTTATCTCCAAACTCATAAATTATTAACTCAACTTCAAGATCGTTCAGTGCCTAAACAAGGTCAGGGGTCGTAAACCCTTTGAATATTATAAACTGACAGCAGCTCATATGCTGCATTCATGTGACGTCAGAATAGTTCTCACCCGGAAAATTCACACAACCGTCCTCTAATGTCATAAATACAACTTGGAGATAATTTCATGATATGATTTGTTGATTTTACGTCATTAAAGCATAAACATGTTGGGCACAGGTCAATGTTTGGTTAATGGTAAGAAATGTTATTATTGATTTACGTACTGTATATCAATTTTTGATCATATGTAATGTTTGAAATGGTATTACTGATAACTGCTGACCATGTAGAGTGACCCAGATTAGTTAAAAAGGATAACTCTGGTAACAAATCAGGTGAAGCTATTTGAAGCTGTATTTTAGTGGTTCCACATTAGTTTTGTCCTCTGTTGCTCTTTGTTGTGATGATTAAACAGGAAACAGCTGTCAACCTCTTGTTGAAACGCTCCCAGCATTAAAATGCATCCTGTCTTCTTTAGAGCGCCCATGATGTTCCCACTTTGTCACATCAAGGCACATGAACAGGACAGAAGAACGACTCTGAATCTGACCTTCAGACATCACGCACACACAAAGGCAGAGTGTTCACTTTGTAATAAATGAGCGTTTATTATAAAGATTACAATCTGTTGCGTTGCAGAGCTAATCAGTTGTCATCGTGTGCTCTTCAAGTCTTTAGAAAAGGGAAGAAGAAAAAGGAAAGTACAAGTATACACACGCCACTCACTCCAGAAGAAACTACAAACATACTGTAAAAAGAGGAAGCTAGGAAGGACAGGGAAGGAGTAATCATAAAACCATCAAAACCAGGTGAAGATCAGGTCCGGAAGGCTTCACGCGCAAATTAGAAAG
>KV751334.1:12980045-13012978 GCA_001698575.1 Mola mola | reverse complement strand
TGCCACTGGTGGGGGAGGAACAAAGTGGAGAGGAGGGGGAGGAGGCAGATGCAGCGATTGGGAGGAGCTCACTATCTGATGATTGCTTCAGCAGTGGGTCCCGGAGTGCCGAACGGCCCCGACCAATAGGTGAACGAAGGCGTGGCTTAAGAGCAATTGGAGAAGTAGAGGGGGATGAGGGGGGAGGGTGAGCGGCTGGAGGGGAGGAGGGGGATGTTGGAGCAGCAGGAGAGGCCAAGGTGATGGAGGGAGGGAGCGAGCTGGGGGAGGAGGAGCTTTCATGGAGCCGATCATTTCCTCCTTCTTCCTCATCTCCTCGTCTACCCAGGGAGTCAGGACCACTCTCTCCTCCCCCTCCTTCCCCAGCTCGCCTTGGCAGCAAGGTGAGGGATGAAGGGGGAGGAGGGGCGGATGTACTGGCGAAGGCAGGGGGTGGGGTTACTAGACCAATTCTGCGCAGCTCCTCCCTTGTCTCCTCATCACTGGATGACAATAATGCTGGTGGGAGTGTCACAGTGTAAGCCCCACCCTCCTCCTCTGAGCTGCCCACTGTAAGGCTTCTGCGTCTGTCAGTCAGAGCAGAGTGACTCTCATTGGCCAGTGACGGCAAAGGGGAGGGTTTCCATCGCTCAGGGGAGGGGCCAGCAGGGGATGTCACTCCTCCCTCTGTTTCTGGACGCTCCACCTGTCCATCAGGGAACAAGGGCGGGGTTATGCGTTTTTGCCTCATCTCGGGACTGGTCTGAGGGGTGGTGCGCTTGGTTCGTTGCTCAGGGCTTGTCTGAGGGGTGGGGCGCTTTGATCGCGGCTCAGGGCTGCTTTGCGGGGTGGTAATGGGCGTGCGCTTGTGCCGCCCCTCTGGACTGGCGGCTGGGGTGGGGATGGGTGTGGTGGAGGCAGATGCATGTTTTAATCGAGGCTCTGGGCTGGGTGTACGAGCTGTGAGTGCTCGCTCTCGTGCAGCTAGAGCCAGGGCGAGTGGAGATGAGGGGTCTGAGAAAAGAAGGGAAGATTAAAAGGTGGAAAGTTCAGGGCTACACAATCAAATAAGCAAGTTTTTTTGACAGATGATTAATGGACTTGATCATTCTTACATCACAATTTCCACTGAAAAAAATGTTAAAACTATTGTCATGTGACATTTTCTCCAAACAGACCCAAGGCTCTTTCCTACAGTCCGTTCTGTTTTGTGGAATTAATCGGGAATCGGTAACTCCCAAAGCCTGTTCTGTTTTGTGAAGTACCTTATGAGTCTATCCAAATGCCTCTTCTTTTTGGTGAAAAATCTAAAGTCCTAGGGTCAGTTCTGCTTTGCGGAGTACCTCAAGACTTTCTCCTAGAGATTGTTCTGTGGTTTGGAGAACCCCAAGTCTCTCACCTAGGGCCAGTCTCTATTTTGCGAGGTACCTCATGGAGTATCTCATAGCTCACTTCTAGGGCCTCTTACTGTTGAAAAAGTACCTAGAGGCTCTGTCCTAGGGCCTGTTCTGCTTGGAGTACCATGAGACTGTCTCTTGGGTCCTGTCCAGTTTTGTGGCGTACCTTAAGGCTGTGGTAAAGGTCTTCCTCTATTTCGTGTAAAACCTTGAGGCTCTTGCCTTTGGGTTATTTTTGAGTACCTCAAGGATTGGTCCCCTCCTAATTTATATTTCCATGTGTCAACTTCTTCAAACATTATTTCTTGTCATTGCTATACTGATGACAGATAACAACACTTTGATGTCAAATGACTGTGTAATACATTATTCCATGTAAGTTTAAAAGAAAACCGACCTGCTACTGGTATCGTTGGTACCATCTGGTATCATTAAGCTTATCTTTGATTCTAATCCAACTTGATGTTAAAGAATTAGCACTGTCCTTTCACCAGCATTCTATTATTTTTATAACTTTCTGATTTGGAAGACGTTATTGCTTTTAGTTGGTCTCAGAATTGATTATGTAAACTTGATTACTGTTATAAACTCAGAATAAATACAGACCCTGAGTAAGAACAAACAAATGTCAGACAGACCTAGAGGTTTTCCCGTCAGTGGGTGGAGGAAGGTGTGAGGTGTTGGTGAGGGTGAGAGGACGGGTGCTGGGGGGGGCAGTTCACCAAGGTCATCCATTGAATGGCTCTGAGACAGGAGGGGTGGCGCCTGGTTTTCTGATCCGGCTCCCTCCACAGAAAGGAAGAGAGACGACCTGCGGCCCTGAAACCGAGCACGCTCTGAAAGAACCTGCTGCTGGTAGAGCTCCGCCCTACTCGGGCTGCTGGGTGGTTCTAACTTGGATGGATCATGATCTTTCATCCCGAGTCCTAGAGGACAAAAGGAAATCAGAGTGATTCAATGATATTATATTTATGCCGCAATTGTTAGCAGGTTAAAGGATCATTAGAGCACACAAGAAAGGATTTGTAAAAAAAACAAAAAACTATAGTAGATCTTGGTTGATTGATTTGTTTTTAATTTGATTACTGATTTCAAATGAACAAACTTGTATCATAAATAAACAGCTAGTACAGTTTTGGTAACCTTCCTAATGTCATTTGTAGTTTTGGTTTATGGTTTGGTAGCTAGCTAATCTCTGGTTTATAAGCAGCTGTTAACATATTAAATTAGCTAACTGACTAAGTAAATAACAGTAATAATAGAATCACAAACAGGTCTGAAAAATCCTAACCCTGCTCCTCAACAGGAAGTTGCTTCAACAAGGGTGACTTCCTCCTTTGTGGCTTGGAGGGTGCGGCCTGTTGTCCCACGTTAGCATATGGGTTTTCTATTGGTCGTCCCCGGCGGCGTGACAGTGGTGAGTGACCAAGGGCGGGGCTGGTGGTGTGGAGAGACAGTGTGGAAGTGTGTGTGGCCGTATGAAGCGTGTGCGTGGCGGTGTGTAGCATGTTTGCATCAGGCTGCAGCGGTGGCGTGTCCTGCAGGATGATCATCGATCTCGCCTTCCTCTGCCGCTCAGCGTGGGCGTGGCTCCTTGTTGGCGAGTCGGAGAGCTCGTGGAGCCTTGGCTCTGCCCCTGGCTTAAAACTGGACCGGGTTAGCCCCTCCCCTCTTGTCGGGGGAGGAGGAGGGAGGAAGGAGGGAGGAGGGCCGGAGTCAAGGAGGTAGAGCGAGGATGTGGAAGCGGCAGATGGAGGAGGGGGTGGAGCTGTCTGAGGAGGGGGAGGGATGAAGCTATCAGTCAGTGAGGAGCTCCGTGGAAAGCGACTTTCATTGATCAAGGCTGTGATCCTATCGTCCTCAGGTGTGCCTGTCGTGAGGACATAAAAGAAAATGTACCCAACACATACATCAAACTATACACAATGGAAATATAACTCACCATCTATTATTGGCTTTAAAAAAATTAAATGGGCTTGAAGACTAGACAGACTAGATGCACATACAAAATCTTAGTTTTTGTATATGGTAAGGTCATTCATAAGATGATTCATTTCAAAAGAAGAAAAGGGAGAATAAGAATTGTTTTAGTTTCAATAGGGTCCTCACAAAGATAGACATGTATGCGTGTCTGTCTCACCAAAGCTCTTCGTTCTGGACATTCCTCTGGGTAAAGCCATAGTGCTCTTCTCTGGCGTTGTGGGGGGCACCAGACCCTGACGCTCAAACAAGGACTACACACACACACACACACACACACACACACACCATTTGTCTGAAATTTCTGACAAGTAATTTTCTTAGTTTTCACCATGTCCAAACTGCATCTGTGTGTCATTAGATGGAACAAAATACAGTTTCTATCAGTTTATTTGAGTCTATCGATGGGTTAAGGTAAAGTTTAGAATCACCAAACACTCCATTTACATTGATCTCAGCCTGTGTGATGCGTCGGCTTGTCGGTCTCTGTTTCACCGTGGCTGCTCTAAAGTCGTCTGGTGGGCGGGCCCTCATGATTACTTCTTGCTGACCCCCGGCCAACATCTCATCTAGCTTCTCTGGAGGGAGGAGATTAAATAAAAACAAGTTCAACAAACAGTAATGACAATCGGAGTGACGATATCAAAATGACTGAGGAGCCCAGCGACTGCAGATAACCCCAAAACCCAAATTACCCCAAAATAACTTTTGTCTCCCTATCTGGTCTGCATTTTTCCAGGCTTTCTCTAAACTACCTCCGATTCCAGAGCAGATATTATTCTATTCTATTTTTACCTATATATTTAGTTCTTTTTTTTTCTTTTTGTAATTTAATTCAAAAAGTTAAACTTTCACATGTTTTCTCTCCATTGCATGCAAAGTGAAATATTTTTTGTTTTAATTTTGATGATCATGGCCTATACAGTTATTATTGTAATATTTTGAGATGTTTGTTTTTTTTTAGCTCTAGGCTATAATGAGACGTTGCAGATTTTTTTTGTTTGTGCTGTGTTGATATTAGCAAAGCTGAACTGTCTTTAGCCGTTGTTAAAAGAAGCCATACATTCATCAGAATGTAAGGATGCTGGCAGAGCATCCCATTATTCAGGTACTATTGCCTCAGAAGCCTTATCAGCACGGGTCCTAAAGTAGGTGCATGAGTGGGACAGGAGACAGGAGGCGATTTGACGAGGTTGACTGAAGACAGCACTATGATGAGTATGGGTGGGGTAGTTCTTTTATATATGGTGAGGCTTGACCACCCATTGCTGTTTAACTGAGTATGAGAATTTTAAACTGTTTTCTAAATGGAACAGGGAGATGTGAATACAGGTCAGATGGGACTGTCTATTTGACCTAGTGAATAAGCATAAAGCAGCATTCTGGCGGTTAAGAGTGGAAACAATAACTGAGGAAAAGGTGCAGTACGGTAATCAATATGGGATGAAATATGTGCATGTATGTGTACCACTTGAGACGAGATTTCACAGTTTACTGAGAAACGTAACAATAGAACGTCAGTTTAGCATCATGCCATGAGACAAACATCATCACTGCAGTGTGACATCACAACACAATAAAACAAAATCACAACAGCGACCAGCTGCAGTATCAGTCATGTGACTCACCGATCCGCCGCCTCCTGGCTGCAGATAGAGCAAAGGTCAAAAACACACACTCCTACAGTCTGAATCAACTCGACACTCTGTGTGTGTGTGTGTGTGTGTGTGTGTGTGTGTGTGTGTTTGTTTGGTTTACCTATCTCCTCCAGGTCAGCGGTCATGGACTTGGAACGGAGTGTCAGTGACGTGCTGGGGGCACGTTTGGGAGGGGGTGGAGCTGCAGTTCAGATCACAGAGACATACACACTTAATGTTAGAGTCAACAACAAAATCTAAAAACAAAAAGAAATAAATGCAGAAAATAAGAATGAAAATAGAAAAATTATTATTTTTTTAAAGGCAAATTTCAAAAAACTTAACGGACAATTCAAACTTGTTTACATAAAACAGAACACATTACTTTCAATCTGACTCACCGAATCACCAACGGTGATTTTATAGCAGTGGCGAAGACATTCAGTCATCGTAAGTTCACCTCTGATCATTCAACCCGTTTTTCTGTGCTATGTTCCAAGCAAGTGCTTGTAGTGATATCTACAACTTACCCAGTCTGTTGTTGCACCTAAACACCATGATGTTCACAATAAGCACATAGAACCCTGTTTTCAAAAAGCTAGGACACTGAATAAAATGTGAATAAAAACAGAATCAGATGATTTGTAAGATAGCACAAAGACAACATATCATATCATACATCGACTAAGAAATGTCATTCTGTCTGAAAATGAGATCCTCATTTAGAACTTGATTTCAGAAACTTGTTTCAGAAAAGTTGTGACAGACATGTTGACTGCTTCGTTGCATCAGCTCCACCCTTAACACACACTTGCTGTGATTGTGAAACTGGAATTTTTTGTTGATGTAGGATTTCTAGCTGGTCAACACTTGGAAGTCTCCTTTTTTCATGAGGGTGACCAGTCGTGACTGCAGGCAGGCCACTTTAGTGGCCGGACTCTTTCATTACCGATTGTTGCAGTATTTGCCAACGCAGTCTTTCACAGAGTGGTGAACCCCTCACAAACTTAACTGGGGAAACAGTTCACCCCTCTGGATGCTACTGTACGCTCTACCATATTTCTAATCTGTTAACCACATGATTGAACCACCAATGATGTTCCACCAGGTGTTTTCTTTAAGCATTTGATTGATTCATCAATTAGTAAATTTAAAGCTAAAAACTTAATCAACTTTATTTTGACAATTGAATAATCATCTTGTTTTGAGCAAAAAATATCAAGCATACAATGGTTTCAGCTACTTAACTGTCAACATTTTCTGCTTGTCTTTGTCATTTCTGACAGCAAACGAAGAGTCTTTGGGTTTTTAACTATTTATTTGAGGAAAGAAGCAATTCAAAGATGTCACTTTGGGCTCCAACAAAATGGGATCAACATTTCTCACAATCTTTTTTCACAATTTATAGAAAAGGGTTATAGAATTTGAAAATTAGCTGATTAAGTGATGTGTCATATCTAAATTGGAATGAGGTTTGTAGTTGCAATGTAGCTGAAATGAAACAAGAATCACTTAAATAAGTACCGGAACCTTTCTTCCTGATGAGGTTGGATTCGGATTTTCTGGAAACAGACACGACCTTCATCAGCAGACGACTTCCCCCTTGACGGATCAGAGAGACGACCTGCCGGTGACCCACCTTCACCACATCAGTGCCATTCACCTGGCGACAGGCAGACAGGTGATCGTGTTTTGTTTATCGATCTGATGCAGAGAACCGATGGCCCTGATTGGGAGGACTACCATTACCTCTATGAGGAAGTCTCCGGTCCGTAGCCCTGCCCTCCAGGCCACACCCCCCTGATCAACGGACTCCAGGTACTGCAGGGCAGGGAACGCTGGGGTGGGGGCAAACTCCTCAATGGGGGTCTCAGCTTGAAAAGAAAAGAAAAGGACTTCTGGATGATACATTTAAATTACATTACAAATTATACATTATCAGTAATTTGATATTGAAAAAATGATTAAATAATGAAAAGAATCAAAAATTAACTCTAGCTGTCACGTTTCTGTGTGTATGATGTCAACTTGGCATGTTTACGTAAAAGTGTCCCAATTATTTATTATTATGTGTGCATTTCTTCCATGGATGGAGCACCATTCATGCACTCTACCTTTAGCTCCTCTGAGGACGAAGCCAAATCCCTCACTCTCTCTCTTCTGCAGCACAGCCGTCTTCTCCTCAATCACATAGTCGCTAACAGGCAAAAAACACAAACAGCGTTATTGCAGCGTTTCCAGATGAAAGAAGGACGACTGCAGAGTAAATACAGAGAGACTTTTTAGTACAGACAGCGGTGGAAGAACAATTCAAACCCTTCTCTAAAGTAAAAGTACTGATACCCCACTACAAGTAAAAATCCTGTATTCAAAATCTTGTGATGTTCTCTTGTGTTGTTATTATTTTTGTAAGTTTTGAGTGTGATATTTAAGCAAAAAAAACAAAAAAAAAAACTAAAAGACTAACAAGCAGTGTGTTGTATCAGTACTTCCCCTGTGTAGTATGAATGGTGAGTACCTGCAGAAGGTGTAATGAGAGCTTGTTACCTATAAGAGGTGTAGTTGTCATAGGATCCTACAGTATAGTGTCTGAACAGTCTCTTAGTGCGGTCCTCCCTCGTCTCTGAAACACACAGGGACATAAATCATGTACAAGTCAACTACATTAGTATAATAAATAGTATAAAAGGCCATACATGAAATATCCAGACAGGCAGCAGTATGCATGAATATGTAGATGTTTACCCAGTCGTGGGTCGTATTGTCTCATCTGTGCACACAATATTAGAGTGCCGGTACCCCCTACCACTGTAGGCCGAGTATGAGACTACAGGTACACAGTAATAAAGTACGCATAACATGGTCCTGACTGTGGTGTCTTTAACAGTTCCTTCCCAGAACCCTCCTTCACCAATAGACAGAACTGTACACACAGTGCACACAATATTAGAGTGCCGGTACCCCCTACCACTGTAGGCCGAGTATGAGACTACAGGTACACAGTAATAAAGTACGCATAACATGGTCCTGACTGTGGTGTCTGACCTTTGACCCTCTCCCCTCTGTGCAGCTGGATCTCCTTAACAGTTCCTTCCCAGAACCCTCCTTCACCAATAGACAGAACTGTACACACAGTGCACACAATATTAGAGTGCCGGTACCCCCTACCACTGTAGGCCGAGTATGAGACTACAGGTACACAGTAATAAAGTACGCATAACATGGTCCTGACTGTGGTGTCTGACCTTTGACCCTCTCCCCTCTGTGCAGCTGGATCTCCCCAGGTCCCTGGGGGACGTGAGACCGGGTGGCGATGAAGGTGCGTCCTGGCACGGCGCTGTACAGCCTCCTCTTCCTCATCTGGGGGGTTAAGGGAGGAGAAGGCGGGGGGCTTGTTTCCACATGGCCTCCACCACTTGGGCTGCAGACAGGATACACACTGATCATGAACTACACCATCACTTTGTGAAAAAACATCAGCACAGGTGGTAACTACAGTAGTACTATATAAACTACAATATTATGAATATGAACTACACTAGTACAGATGCTAATTAAACCAGGAACTATGAAAAGCAGTCAGTATTATGATATGTTTGTCTTGAATTAGGTGTGAATATATAGTATGTGTGTGTGTGTACCTGAGCCTGCGTGTGTGTCGTCGTAGTGAGTGTGTGTGCGTGTCATGGTGCATTTCCAGGCTTTGGAGGGAGGGGCCAGGGGAGGAGGCGGGGCTCTCCAAAGCATTGTCACTGGCTGAGCGAATCAGCGAGCGCGGCGAAGCCAGACCGTTTCCAGCTGGTATCCTGGTCTGGCCTAATCTGCGACGCTTTGTGTAGGATGGGGTTTCTCTGAAGGGAACTACTTGGGCACACACACACACACACACACACACACACACACACACACACACACACTTAGCTTCACCAGCGGCTGTCAGATGTGCATTTACCCACATAATTGCGCTGATTAAATACGTGCGTGCTCTCTGCCAACTCACCAACATCAGAGGTTTTGTGGATCTTAATAATTTCTGCAAGATCAAAGTTCCCAGCAATTATTGCCACCTACACACACACACACACACACACAAACACACATAGTTCTGATACACATTCTGTAAATAATTCTGATTCTATTTACATTTTATTTACTTCTGGGATCACTGTGACAAACAAGCTTTGATGCAGACATACCAAAGTGATGAAATCATTCTGCATGTTCTATATACAATCGATTTTATTCAATAAAAATTAGGCATTTGAATTTTATTGAAATCAAAAATCCCAAAAGATTTCAGTCACTCATTTATTATCTTCTTTGGACATTCTGTTAAACATGAACCGGTATGGTTCACTCTTACATAAAAATCAAAGGTACGAATTATGTTATTGAAGAAAGAGTATTTGTTTTGGGACATAACATTTGCACAGACACTAGAAAAGATTTTTTCTTTTAATCTAATTTTGTCTAAAGATAGCTTTTATTTCACCTAAAAAGCAGCATGGTTGTTTGATTTCTTTTGTTATTTCTCTTAAAATGTATTTTTGTTGTCCTACCTGAAAGGCAGTCTGGTTATTGTAGTTTTTGATATCTTTATCTGCTCCCCTGAACAGCAACACTCTGGCACAGCTGTCCTATAAAACCAGCAGCAATGATTAACCTCAAAAATAAACCTGTAAATAAAAACACATGACACGCTGTGTGTGTGTGTGTGTGTGTGTGTGTGTGTGTGTCCCCTACCTGGTTGTAGAGAGCACAGAGGTGCAGTGCAGTGTTTCCTGATGCATTCTGGGAACTCATGTCAGCACCATAGAACAGTAGGTGCTCCAAGTGCTGCACATTACCAAAGCGACATGCCTGAACTCACACAAACACATCCACAAAATCAGAATTGTTTAGGGTAAGTAATTCAATTGATTGCATGTGTGTGTGTGTGTGTGTGTGCCACCTGGTGGATTTCCTGCCACCCGTTCTCATCGGTCATCCCTGCAACCATGACAAAAACATTTCTTTCAGTGGTGAAGTGTTTTTTTCCCCAAAGACAAAACAAATGATAAAAGTCATTCTACAGTAAAGTTTAAAGGGCAGCAGTGATGTCGCACACACACACACACACACACACACACACACACACACACACACACACACACACACACACACACACACACACACACACGCAAGACACAGGTGCTAGTGGATTAGAATAGACGGATTATGAGACTCTGGATTTGTTCCCCTGCAGGCTTCCGTACCAATGGTGGCGTGGTCCTGCAGCAGCAGTTCACAGCAGTAGGGGGCGCCACCAACCATGGCAGAGTGATAGAGAGGAGTCAGACCTCTGCTGTCCTTGTAATTTGGAGATGCGCCGAGGTCTAGCAGAGTCTGGGGACACAGAATTCAGACAAATGACAATTAAAAAAAAAAAGGTCGCACATTAAATCGGGGGTATGTAGTTTGTTTTTAGTTTCACCGTGCAAACATTCCATAATAACCTTTGAGAGTATTGTAATTTTCAAGTGGTTTGACAAAAAATGTGACTTCTGCAACTCTCCTACACTGTTTTTTCAGGCTTTACTAAAAATGTACCTGTGATGGTACTTTACGGCTTATTGCGTGACATGTCAGAGAAATGGTGTTCGAACTGGCTGTTCTACAGAGGTAGTTCTGCATGCACATCCCCCTAGGATGATGAAAGGCCGATACAATGGTGGACATCCCAGCAGGAAAAGTTGCTCCTTGTCCTTTAACACCAACTACTAACATGGCAAAGAAAGCCAAAACAAAGACCATTTCAAAACGACCCATCTCTAGGGCTTTGCAACTGTCTTAAAGGGCAGGGTGGAGCTACAGAGCCAAAACAGGGAGGGGAAGAGGAGCAGAGGATCTCCCTTATGAGTCTTATATTTGATTCCCAGAAATTATAAACCCCAGCTTTAATACAAAATGGTGCTGCTACTTAACTTTCATGACTGGTTTGTGTACAACTATAATGAACTCTAATAATGTGATCATCCACGCTGATCAGCGATGACTTTCCGTAATCAGGAGCTCCAGCATTTAAAATGGGAAAAAGTACAACGAACCGATCATTATTAAAAAAAAAAAAAAACACAGAAAACATTTAGAGTGAAATGATGATAATCCATTTGATCGTCACATTGTCAGAAAGGTTTCTCCTCGTGATTTAAGTGCATGTGGTTAAACATCAAACTAGTATTTCTATACAAGTTTCTCGTCAAAGTATTTCCAGACATCAATTTTACCTCTCACGGCTGTCATAGCGGATGTAACACCAACAATGTTGAACTGTTGTAGCCAAGAAGAACATGTGCGCACTGCACAGGTGCACACAAATATGGTATATGGCTTCATCATCCTTCAAGGTTGTCACAATGCTCCTGGTTTTCCCCTCAACCACCCCCACACTACCCGCTTAACTACCTGTCCTCATTAAGGTCATCAGACTCACCTGTTCCTCCCAGCTGCAATCAATTACACAGCCTCCTTTTAACCAGCTCCGCCACTCTGTCGTCACGTCATGCACTACTCTCCAGCACTCTGTTCTGGATGGATCTCCTGGTACCTGACCTGCCTTCTGCCCCTGACCCTGACCACGTCTCCTCGTCTCCTCGTCTCTGCCCCGGTAAACCTGACCTGCCTTCTGTCTTTGGACTTTGCATCTACCCGCTCCCTGTCTGCCTGGACTCACTCTCCGGAGACTCGTGCCCCATTCTGAACTTAGACTGTGCTTGCCGACCAGGCTTCCTGATTGTTGTCTGTTTGGACTCGTGAACATTGTAAATAAAGTTCTGAACTGTTCCGGTGTAGGTTTGTGCTGTTCTTGGGTCCGCTCTCACGCCCGTTACAGTACAATCTGGCCAGAAATGGACCCTGCACAGATCAACGACCGGATCTCTAGAATGGAGGAGATGCTCGGTCAGCTGATTGCCAACTCTGTCGCGGACACGGCTGAGAGCCAACAAGTCATGGCGAACATGCAACCCCGGTTCCAAGCCTTGGAGGTGGGGGCTCTCCCAGTGCGGGTTTCTGCTGCTTCACCGGCCGGCGCCGGAGCTTCACCGGGGGGCGGCTGTCTCCTCCTCTGTCGGCGCTGCGGCTTCGCCTCTTGTATCCCAAGTCCGGGAGCTTAACGTGGGCTCACCGGAGTGTTATGATGACGACCCGGCAACTTGTAGCGCCTGCCTCTGCAACTGTGCCATCATCTTATCCCTGCAGCCTCTCACCTTCTCTTCACAGGCGAATAAAGTGGTGTACACCGTCAATCACCTCGGGGGGGGCGCTAGTGGGGAACAGCTGAGTGGATGAGAGGGACACCTGCCTGCCGCTCCTTCCGTGTGTTTTTTGATGAACTCAGGAAAGTGTTTGGTACTGGGCTTCTGGGAGCTGACGCTGGACGAGCGTTGTTGGATTTGGTTCAGGGGAGCCGGTCAGTCACAGATTACACTATTGACTTTCGAACCAGAGTTCCCCTATGTGACTGGAACATGGCCGCCCTCCGTGACGTCTTCATACTGGGGTTGGCTGGATACATAAAGGACTAGCTCGTGGCTTATGAACTGCCGTCCTCGATGGAAGACCTCTTAGCACTCGTCACACGCATTGATCTGCGCATTCAGGCATGTCGACGGGAGCAGCGTTCAGAATTACTCAGCCTCCCTCATCCTCACAGTCTTCCTCACTCCCGGCGCTCAGTGACGTCAGCACCGGTACCCTCAGCTGCAGCCACTCCTTCCAATGAGGGGGATCCTGAGCCGAAACAGCTTGGCGTACCCGCCTCTCAACAGAGGAGAGGAAGAGGAGACATCAGTTAAATCTCTGCATGTACTGTGGTCATTCTGGGATTCGCCTGGACAACCCAGATATCGAGTGGAGCCCAACCTGCCAGCAGACCTGCCTCAGCTCATTGTCTTCATCGGCACCCCCGGCCCCTCAGAGGTTCCAGCCGTTTATCGTGACCTGAACGAAGTCTTTAGCAAGACCAAAGCCTCCTCCCTGCTCCCACACCATCCTTACAACTGTGCTATTGACTTGCTCCCTGGTACGTCCCCTCCAAAGGGACGCTTGTAGTCTACCCCCAAAAGAGAGGTGATGGACCAATACATCAAAGACTCCTTGGCGGCGGGGATCATCCGTCCCGCTTCACCTGTGGGCGCGGGGGCCTTCTTTGTGGAAAAGAGAGACAAGACCCCATGTCCTTGCATAGACTATCGGGGACTAACATCACAGTGAAGAATCGCTACCACCCCTCCCGCTTCTTTCCACGGCCTTTGAACTGCTCCAGGGGGCAACTGTATTCTCTTAGCTCAATTTGAGGAATGTTTACCATCTGGTCTGCATCCGGGAGTGGGGTGAGCGGAAGACTACTTTTAACACACCTACTGGATATTATGAGTACTTAGTGATCCCCTTTGGGTTGACCAACGCCCCCGCTGTCTTCTAGGCCCTGGTTAACAACGTACTCGGAGACATGCTCAATCAATTTGTCTATTTGTACCTGGATGATATTCTCATTTGTTCCAGGAATAAGAAAGACCTTGTCACCCATGTGAGATTTGTTCTCTGCCGCCTCCTGAATAATAACCTCTTCGTCAATGTGGAGAAATGTGAGTTCCATGTTTCCTTCCTGGGCTACATTATAGCCAAACACTCTTTAAAGATGGACCCTGCTTATCAGGTACCAGGTCTGGGGGATCCAATAATGCAGAGCCAACAGGGAGCGTTCGATAGTTGTTTTTTTATTAACAATAGTCAAAACCAGGAATTCAAATTATGCGAGAGTACAGATTAAGGACAAGGCAAAGTCGGCAATCGGGGAAACAAAACGAGATCAAGACACAAGGAACTCACGAAGAATAAACGCTGGACTGCTCACTGGGAAGATAAGACAATCTGGCAAAGGAGGAAGGGAATACAGGGGTTAAATACATGAGGGAGAGGTAGACAACTGGACACATTAGGGAGAGGGAATAATCGGACACACCTGAGAGACAACACTTGACAGGACATGGGGAGTAAGACAGCGAATAACCCTAACAGACACTTTACACTAGCGGACCCTGACACTGCTAACGTCTCCGCAGTAGCCCCCTGGCCAGTCCCAGAGACACGCAAACAGCTGCAACGGTTCCTGGGATTCGCCAATTTTTACCGGCGCTTCATCAGGGGATTCAGCTCAGTTGCCGCCCCCCTCTCTGCTCTCACCTCATCCAAGACTGCCTTTCATTGGTCCGATGCAGTCCAGGGAGCCTTTGACACCCTCAAGTCATGTTTTCCCACAGCTCCTATCCTCCAGGTCCCCGATCCAGACCGCCAGTTCGTTGTAGATGCATCCAGCATGGGAGTAGAGGCTATCCTGTCCCAACGCGCAGCCATCGACCAGAAGCTCCATCCCTGCGCCGCCTTCTCTCGTCGCTTCACCCCAGCAGAGAGAAATTACGACGTTGGCAACAAGGATCTTCTGGCGTTGAAATTGGCCCTGGAGGAGTGGCGCCAAGGGCTGGAAGGCGCCAAGGTGCCTTTTCTGGTATGGGCGTATCATCGTAATCTGGAGTACATTCACTCAGCCAAAAGACTGAACTCCAGACAAGCCCGCTGGTCGCTGTTCGACAGATTTAATTTCACCCTGTCCTACTGGCCCAGTTCCTGCAATGCCAAGCCCGAGGCTCTTTCCCATCAGTTTCCGGAGAGCCCTGATGAAAAATCTGAACCCTCCACCATTGTCCCAGCGTCCTGCTTCATTGCTTCCGTCACCTGGGAGATCGAGGAGAGGGTACGGGCGGCCACTGAAAACCAGCCTGGCCCTAGTTCCTGACCGTCTGTTTGTCCCTGCTCCCCTTCGTTCTGACGTACTCTAGTGGGGGCATGCTTCTCGGCTCTCCTGTCACTCTGGCATTCAGCGGAACTTCGGAGTCTTGCAGCAACGCTTCTGGTGGCCATCTATGGAGGAGGATGTCTGGGAGTACGTCAATGCATGTTCGGTTTGCAACCAGAACAAGACCCCTCGTCGTCCTCCAGCTGGCGTTTTGCACCCCTGGCCTGTTCCTCTTCGAACATGGACATGTGTTGCTGCCTGCTGGGAGCCTCAGTCAGCCTGTCCTCTGGTTTTCATCCCCAGTCCAATGGGCAGTTGGAAAGAAAGGACCTGGAAACTACGCTTCGCTGTCTGACAGCCCACAACCCTGCTTCCCGGTCTGAACAGATCCTTTGGGCAGAAAATATGGTCCTAACACTCTCACCTCCTCCTCTACTGGACTTACCCCCTTTCAGCGTGCCTATGGGTACCAGCCCCCACTCTTTGCCCACCAGGAGAACAAGGCAACCTGCCCTTCTGTTCAGACCTTCCTTCGCTGCTGCCAGCGCATCTGGGACCAGGCCCACTCTGCCGTCCTCAAGTCTACCAACCGCTATGCTGCCAATGCCAACAAGCATCACAAGCCCTCTCTCGCCTACCGGGTCGGCCAAAGGGTCTAGCTCTCCATCCATGATCTGCCCCTTAGGCTGGAGAGTCGTAACCTAACCTCCAGGTTCATTGGGCCCTTCACCATCACGAAGATCATTAACCCAGAGGCGGTCCGTCTATAGCTTCCCCGCACTATGAGGATTCACCCGACGTTTCATGTCTCCAGAGTCAAGCCAATCCGAGAGAGTCCTCTGGTTCCTCCCCACACCTCCCCAGCTCATCAATGGAGGCCCGGTGTTTGCGGTTAAATGTCTTCTGCGCTCTCGCCGCCGTGGACGAGGTATTAGGTAGTTGGTGGACTGGGAGGGTTACGTCTCTGAAGAACATTCCTGGGTCCCGGCCCGGTTCATTGTAAACCCTGATTTAATCAGGGACTTACACGCATGCATCCCAACCAGCCTGCTCCATCCTCTGTTCGGGGGAGACCTCCTGCAGATTAGCCTGCTGCTCTGCTGGAGGAGAGTGGCTCCGATGTGGACACCCCGTCCAGTTCATCCTCTTCATCTACCTCGGAAGAGGAGGGCTCCTGTGCCTCGGAGGAAGTCTAACCCCTTCCAGTTTCCGCCTCCACCCACCCTAGGTTTTCTTGGACTTTTCTTTTTGGGACGTCAGGAGCCATCCCTTGAAGGGGGGGTTCTGTCACAATCTGCTCCTGGTTTTCCCCTCAACAACTCCCACACTACTTGCTTAACTACCTGTCATCAGATTCACCTGTTCCTCCCAGCTGCAATCAATTACCCAGCCTCCTTTTAACCAGCTCCTCCACACTCACTCTTTGCCAGATTGACATCGCGTCATGCCCTACTCTCCAGCACTCTGCTCTGGACGGATCTCCTGGTACCTGACCTGCCTTCTGCCCCTGACCACGTCTCCTCGTATCTGCCCCGGTAACCTAACCTGCCTTCTGTCTTTGAACTTTGCATCTAGCTGTTCCCTGTCTGCCTGCTGTCTGCCTGGACTCCCTCTCCGGAGACCCCTGCCCCATTCTGAACATAGACTGTGCTCGCCAACCATGTTTGTCATCTTTTTGGACTTGAACATTGTAAATAAAGTTCTGAACTGTGCTGGTCTAGATTTGTGCTGTTCTTGGGTCCGCTGTCACACCCGTTATAAAGGTTCAAGTTATTTCATTTTGGTGATTTGGATTCAGATTCTGAAATCCATTTTTTTTTTTTTTTCAGATAAATGGTACTAAAAAATATTCAGGGAAATTAGAGCTAATTTACAGCTTCATTATCTTAGAATTTTCAAATTACTCACTTTGTTGTCGATCCAAATCAGGATCCATATGCTGGATCTAAGCCATTTTTTAAAATTGCGAGAAATCAAATAATATTCAACAGATTTTTTTTTCAAAATCTCATACAGCTTCCGAATATTATGAGGGCGATTAATTTTGGTCCAGATGAGGATCCGGATCAATTTTTTTGGGTGGACAAAATTTGCTGTGCAGCTTTACTATCCTCCAAGGTTCCAGTTATTTTATTTTGGTGGTAGACTGGATCAGGATTCAGATTCTAGATTCTGATTGTTTTGTCAGATGGACACTATCTAAAAAGTATTCTTTTGATTTTGACCTAATTTGGTGAACAGCTTCAATATCTTAGGAAGATCAAATTACTCTACTTTGGATTTATGGAATTAATGAATTATGGATCCGGAACACTTTTTCAAATGGATGCAATTTAAAACATACTCAATGGATTTTGACCAAATCTGGTGTGCGGGTTCAGTACAGTACACAGTTTTATGAGGTTTGGGTAATTTGATTTTGGGGGTTGATACAACCCTTGAGACAGTCCAGGAGATTATCCAGATATCAGATTATTAATATCTGCATAATTTAATATATGTGGCATGTTGAAAGTGTGTGCTCTACTGAGTGCCATTTTAGTTATTGATGCATTGATGACTTTGTCACTTTAATAATATAGCTGCTGCATTAATACATCATAATTTATAAAAGAAATAATTTTTAGATAATTTTCCAAATAAAAGTGCAATAATTCCCTCTGAGATGTGGAAATGTTATGTCGCTTAAAAGTTACTTTCCACCACTGTGTTATGGCCCTGTCAATAAAGGTTGAGGTAAGTTTATTTGTCTCCCTGGGAGAACATTGTTTTGAATACATGGGATTACTGTCCCAATGCAAAACACAAAATAGAAACATTAAATAGGACAAGTGCAGAACATTTGCTTGTGTTAAATGCTGTGCAAATTAGAAATTTCTTCATGTTATCCCTGAGAACCTGCTCAGTCAACTGATATGGCCCTGTTTCTGTTTCCTCCTTTCATATTGATAAGTTTAACCGACAGAGGGATGAATGAGTGTTTGTAATGGCTATGTTTGCACAGCAGGATGCTGTACCTCTTCCCAGAGTTCACTAGGGATACCGTATTGTAGAATGAACTGCATTGTCGCCCTTTTAAAAAAAATCAACATGAAATTCTTGCACAAACACAAAACTCGGAGTCTGTGAAGGAACTGTAGGTCTTGATGGATTCTCGCACAGACACTAGCTACCTGTGGGTGCCAGCTCAGATCATTATGGATAACGAAACCTAAATATTTATATGAGAAACCTGTTTGATGTCACAACCATGTATGGCCACAGGAATTTGGTCTCTGATTAATTTGTTGTTCATCAACATTTTGGCTTTGCCTGCTTTGATACAACTGATGATCAATGCACTAGTCTGGACCAACAGAATACACCTGCGTCTGGATCACTGGATTTACAGATTCCACATACTCTTGGACTCGGGGACTACATCAGCAACACTCAGATCTTACTAAATGGACTACAATGACTCCTGGACCAACAGAATACACCTGTGTCTGGATCACTAGACTTCCCATACATCCGGATTTATAGAATCCACAGACTCTGGGACTCATGGATTTTGAGGGTCTAAGGGCAGAGGATGTCATATCTGTACAGTTTGTCAAAGCCCAGTGAGATAATGTGTAAATTGTGATTTTGGGCTATACAAATAAAATTTGATTTGATTTGATTAGTCTGTTAATATGTCCACTGCAGCTCTGAAGCTGCTCCTGTCAAGTTGTTTGTAAGCAAACTGTGGATTTACAGTGTTATTAGAGAATATTACTAGTATTGAGAGCAGACGCATTCTTTTGTGTACAAGTTTAACAAGACAAGTGAGCTGTATTATCCCTGCCCTGTACTGCTTGCTGCTGTATCAGAAAGTACTGAGTTGAATTTCACTTGTTGTGGCCTAGTTGATAAGAAGTGGCTAAACAAGGATTCACATTGAGGTTAACCAGTTTTTTTAGGGGTTTGTGCGGCTGGAATAAATTAAAAATCTGATTTAAAATTGATAAAAAGTAGTCTAGCATATGCAGCACCGGTTCCAGTCATTTCAATGAGGCAAGCGAGACAGAAGGGAAGCTGTTCCGCATCGGTAGGACCAGGACGCAGCCAGCACATCAAAATGACTGTCTAAAAGGGTGTGGAGGGGCTTTGAGCGGGTGCGGAGTTGGTTTAGGCGCCTCAGGCTTGATGATGATAGACTTGAAACGCTGTGTGTGCGCTCACAGTGAGAGAGGCGCTGTTCCTGCAGAGGACGGCTCGGTGCAGAGCAGTGATCCCGTCTCTGGTCCTGAAGTCCAGATGAGCACCTCCGCTGCGCAGGACTTTAATCAACTCGCAGCTCTCCTCCAGTTGGACGGCCAGTGTCAGAGGACACTCTGAGATAGAAACAAGAAAAACAAACACGTTTTTATTGTTCCAAAAATAAATCCAACAAGCACACCATCCCAGTGGGGCTGACGACACCGGGGTCATGTCTGCAGTGTTATGAATGTGGAGGTCTTATTGTCTGAGGAGTTTTTCACTTAATATTGATTTCATGTTTGACTCAAACTTTTGATGAGCATTTTTCTCTTTGCCACATCAAGTGAGAGGATTTTCCAAAATGTGTATTTGAACTTTGTAACAATGAAAAGCTTTTTGTGTTGTTGCTCACCCCCACTGTCAGAGTCATGGAAGTTGGGGTCCAGGCCCTTTTCCAACCATTTGGAAACCTTCTCCACATTTTTCTGGTGAACATGTTCCATAAAGCGCTTCAGGTTGGCCTGTAAAAACATTGCACAGGTCGTGCAATCATCTCAAGAAAAGGCACAAGTTTTCCAACAAAATCTAAAGAAGGAGGATTCATTTTAATAGAAACCTGCGAACCTGGTGTGTAAATCTAGTTTAGATAATAATCTTTATTTACAGATAACCTATCAAACCAAAGAGTTTTTACTTCACAAGCAAAACATAACACAGCAACAGAAAAATAAAAATAAAGATCTGAAATTTAACAGATGAAAGAAAAATGACAAAAGGGGAAAAACTAGAATAAAACCTGAAGTCAGATGAAGGATGTGTGACAAAATTGTATTTGTCAATTACTGCAATGAAAGTAATTAATCATTCACTTAAAGCAATAAAAAAAATGGAGGAGCTGAAAGGGTCTGGAGCTATGTGTATCAGTCAAAGGCGGGGGCCTTGGTAGTTTGATCCCTGGTTTCTGAACCTGGCTAATGGGACATGGAAGTTCACCTCTCTGCTGGGGAAGGAACCTGAGGTTCTGCAGGAGGTGGAGAGATACTGGCTAGATATAGTCGGGCTCCCCTCAACACACAATCAGGTTCTGGAATCAGCCTTTGAGACAGGGTTGGACTCTTTTCCTTGCTGGAGTTGTTCCAGGTGAGAGGCAGAGGGCAGGTGTGGGTTTACTCATGGTTCTGTGGCTCTCTGCCTGTGTGAATGCGTTTACTCCATTGGACTTGGCTAACTGTTGTGTGTGCTTATGTGGCAAGCAACAGTACCCCCCGCCCCCCCTTTTTTTTTTTTGGAGCCTTTGGCATGGGTGCTGGAAGGCGCCACTGCTGGGGACTGTATTGTACTACTGGGGGATTTTTTTAACAGACATGTGGGCAGTAACAGTGTGACCTGGAGGAATGTGATTGAGAGTAATGGCCTGCGGCGTTCAGTTATTGGACATCCGTGCTAGCCACAGTTTGTCCATAGCTAACACCACGTTTGAACATAAGGGTGTCCTTGGCAGCAGAGCATCCTAGGTTACCAGTCAATCCTTGACTTTGTAGTATTTTCAGCTGATTTGTGGCTATATGTTGTGGACCCTGAGGTGAGGAGAAGAGCAGAGCTGTCAAATGATCACACTTGGTGATGAGTTGGTGGTGGGGGAGGATTATGGACAGATCCGAAAGGCCTAAAAAGAAGGTGAGAGTCTGCTGGAAACATCTGGCTGAGGGTCCTGTCAGGATAGTCTTCAACTCTCACTTCCAGCAGAGCTTTGACTGTATCCTGGGAGTGGCGGGGGCCAAAGTACCTCCTCTGAAATGCACTTGCTGATGGTGGTAATCCTGGACACGTTGGCGGACAACTGATTTGAAGGGTGAACTCCTACAATGGCAGCTAACAGCTACTGGCCAAAAGATGTGCGCCTCTGACAGGCACAGAGGAAAAACGGAGACTCCTGCTTGATGTTAGCAGATGGGACAAACTAAAAACTCAAAGACGGTTTGTGTAATTTAGGTAGATCTTATCACTCCAATGTATGTGTACATGTTTTTCTGATCAGTTTGGTTATTTGGTGCGATTAATAGAGGGTCAAGCATCATGACTGACAGCTGAGCTCTGCTTGTGATTGAGCTGGGCAGTTGTATGAGCATGAACTCGATACCGTGGCTTCACCCCCAATCGCTGCTGTACAAACTCCCACTCCAAATAATGTCACCAGTGCAAGATGGCAGCCATCTTTATTCCTGTCAAAGGTGAGAACCAATCTGAGGTTTAAACTGGGTGTGAGCACATCTTTGGAAAGACTTGATTTCATAGTTTAAGGTTGAAGTTGTGATGACGCTAAGGAAACATGATGTCAGTGAAGGTCCCCACAAGTGTAGAAGTGTGAAAGTGTGTGTGTACCTTGGTGTGTAGTTTAGCCAGCTGTTTATCGTCCACGTAGCTCTGTGTGTAAATCCTCCTTTTATAACGAAACTGTAACATCAGAAACAAAGGTCGAAGCTGGTTTGAATACAAATATCAGCAGCCAAAAGTCAAAACTAAAGTTCAAAACTATGAACCTTTATTGCATTGAATTCACACACTTTTTATTTCAGATTTTCTTAATTCCAAATTATTATACAAAATCACTTTTAAACTCAAAGCCTGTCAAAATCTGAGCGGGTGAATTAATGCGACTGTCTTTTTTCAATTGAATTAAAAGACAACCGATCCAACAAAAGCTATCTGCACAGAGTTAAATAAACAACTACCAGAATTCATCAACTTTATGATAAAACATGTTATCATATTTTGTCTCTATTGGTTCACAGTTTTTTGTTTAATTGTATCTCATATAATATTGATCGCACATTCTCTCATGAACACACAAGCCCACATACACCATCCTGCTGCACAGCTGCTTGCTAGGTTGCAGAATATGGACTTATACACTACTGAAAATAGTTCCAAACAAATGCACTATTTCCTTGTGTTTGTTTGTTTGTTTGAAAACAATACTACACAGCTGTTTGAGAAAATTAAAAATGAAACTATACATGTGTCAGGGTTTTTGTCAAGATTTATGTCTTCAGTAGGAGCCGATGGGATGAGAAACAGACAGGAAGTCAGGAAGAACTGAGACACTGATGTGAAGAAAAACAAGGTAATTAATCCTTTAAAATTACCTCCAGATATGGGATGGGCGTGATGGGAGGGAGGGGATACTCCTTCAGTAGCCGCTCCTCATCCAGAAACTTTCCGGCTCGGCCATTGAACGCCGGCTGGAAGAGACCATAGTTCAAAACATCCGACAGAGACTGAGTCAACGTCACCAGAACCCTCTGCTTACTGGTCCAAACTGGTAACTCTGGGTCCAACCGCAAACACTTCTGAGAGAGTCAGAGACAGACAGCCACACAGACCAACACACAGACAGACAGAGAAAGAGACAGACAGGCACACAGGTTTGTCCTGCTGATTCATTCATGTTGTTTGTTTTTGTCGTTGACTTATATATATTGATAGAGTATATACTGTACATACATAACTGTGTTTATACATGCACTGTAGGTGTGTTACCGTCTGCTGCAGGTCCGGGATGCCAATGCGGACGACAATGCTGTTTCCAGGGGGTGTGTCATCCCCGTCGTCGTCCCTGGCAACAGCAGAGCCTGTTGGGTTGCCATTAGTAACGGCCTGTTGCCGCGGGCGATCATGTTTAGTGTCAGCGGCCGGACTCAGAGGCATGTGGCTGAAACACACACATAGATCTTGTTAAACACAACTGTCAAAAAAAAAAAAAACCAAGTCAAGCTCAGAAAGTGAAAGCTGTTTAATTAACATTCCGTTACCTTTGTTATAAAAAAAAAGCGAAAGTTCATTCTTCTGTATGTTCACACTTGCTATGTTAACAACAAGAGGTAGCCAAACTTCAAATTCAGAATGTGTCAATAGTGTTGTATTATGCAGAAAGTGAAAAAAAGAGGTGCAGCAAAGCTGAACTGCAGACGTAATAAACATCTTATATAGCCTGCATGAACCAAATATATTATGCTGCAGTGAAAAACATAAAATACTTATATGCTCCTCGGTGAGCTGGAGCTGTTCACTTGTTTATCTTTTGTTAACACAATCAAATATTAATAAGAAGTGTTGAGAAAAGCTGCGTCTGAATTGCCTTCACATGCCGCTGATGCATCTTGGTGTTCTTGCCAGACTGGGCGGATTTAACAGTCATCTTTCATCACCTTCCCTAGCTCCCAATACAGTACTGCATTCACTTCTAGATCCTGCTCAGCGCCTACGAAGCCCTCAATAACCTCACCCCCCCACCACCTCACCTACCTTACAGACCTCCTTCACTGACACTCCCCCACTCGCCACTTCAGATCATCAGATGCCAACCTTTCGACCCCCATCACTAGGACCAAGCACCTTGGGAAACTTGAGTCTTTGCAATTGCTGCCTATCTCTGAGTAGTTTATTGTCTGTATTTTTTGTATTTGTGTATGGATTTCATGTGAAGCATTTTTGATTACTTAGAGAATTGCTACATAAATCCTATCACTTACTATTTCTATATACTTTCTGCCACCCCTTTTGGGCTGTGTTGAGTACTTTTAGCAATTTGGTGACATTCATTCAGTTGTTTACCGTCCCTGTAATGGTGCAGATTGGTGCATTCACCCATCACCATTAAAACTCGACCGATATATCGGTTTGGCCGATATTGGCCTCTCACAGATCAACAGTTCACTATCTGCTAATATTGGTCCATAACAATTTAAGTCAGTAAAATTTCGTTGTGGCTCATTATTCTATTGGCTCCAAAAATTTCATATCGGTTGGGCTTTAATCACCACTCACTGAAACATTCACCCAAGTGTTCCCCAAAATTATAAATATGTTCAGTGACGATGCTCATTTAGCACAGTCATGCTCAACACTGCTTAAGTTTAGTTGCATGCTAACATATCTGTTAAACACACTGGTTCGTGACGATAAAGTCGTGGGGACAGAGTTGTGTGGAAAGCTCATTAAAAAGTGTTTGCCTGGTCTAATATGAGCTGCAACTGTTAGCATGTTCAACTAAATGGCACAAAGCCTACGATAACAAAAACTTATAATCAAACTGAAGTGAAACTTTGATTCATTCAAACTAACATTTACACTTGTAACGACACCAAGAACTACAGATAAACTTAAAATAGTCTGAACAGTGTGTACGACTCAATCGCGAGTCCATAAGCTTTTCAGTTTAGTTCAGACAGTGAAAATAGCAGCGAAGCAAAATAACAGCTGCACTTTTGTTTACATGCTAAAATGCTAGGACTGGGAGCATGGTGAACATTATAATTAAAGTCATCATGTTAGTAGTTAGCATGCTAACATCCACCTTTTAGTAAATTTTTTATTGTACTTTTTTCCCTTTTTTTTTAAAGTTAGCATGGATGTCGGCTTTTAGATAATGTATGCTGGTAGCAATTCATTAATGCTACCACATTGAGCAGCCCGAAAGGCAGTCCAACATCTTAAAAAACAGACTCAACCCTGCAATTTTAATTTGCAAAATATTAGAGAAATACTGTATGAATACTCGATTGTACCCTTGCAGTATAATAACACGAACAGAATATGATGTGGACTCTATATCAGTGAGACTTCTGTGGGAACTGAACTATTTAGCGTGAATCTAACAGCCTCCCACATTTCTCACAGCAGACATTTTGTGTTTTCAAAGGTGTAAGTAATAACAGTGATAATGGCTTCTTTCCATTTAGGTGTTCCACACACAATACAGAGTGTACCACAGCCACGTTCACATAATTAAATCTACATGGGGGATTTTTCTGCTATGACATTTCAAAGTGATGATGGCGATTAAGGACAACTCAACTCCCTGCAATGGTTGTCCAAACTGCGCCTGAAATCTGTTCAGGTGTTTCGTCTGTTTGTAGGATGACATCTTATTCGGATTGTCTGCTGACTCAAATCTGACCTCCACCTTCTCTAACACTAATAATGGCCTCAGGATGTTACATCACATCCTGTTTTTCACCCTGAGCAAAATGTACTCACACACACAGAGACAAATAACGCTGAAGAGTCTGGTTATTCTGGAGAACACAAGAAGTAACAGTTTTCCAGGAAGTTCAGGGACAATATGAAAATTGTTAGGAAGGGTCGAAAACTAATTGTACATATATATACTGTATATATTTTAGTTTTGTCGATCTTTAACATTTTTCAACAAAAATAGAACCTTGAACATTTTAATTAGAGGATTCAGCATTTTGTTGAGTTTGCCATAGTTTTAATTTTTCATCATCATCATCAATATGTTATGTCAACATATTAAAGGTGAATTCTGGTATTTCTCAACCTAAGCCCCATTTCTCTTCCTTTATGATTTATTGGTGTGCTTGAACGACATTATGAGCCGTATTTACACTCCCTTTTCAAGCCACCATCCTTGTGCCTTTGGTGATTGGTGATCTTTACTATGGACAGATGCCTGTTGCTGAACTCCCGTTTTCTTTTGCCTCTCAACTCAACAGTAATGATATGGATACGTGTGACTGCTTTCTACAGTTAATATGTTAGTAATATAACAAACAATGAACACTGTGGAGACCCAAGACACGTGTGTGTGGGACAAGTAGGACACACGGACCCAAACTGTTACGAGCCTGACAGGGCTATATAATGAAACAGCACCGGGTATTACGGAACGTTGAAAATAAAACGATTTCCCACCACTCACTTTGCTCAAAGTTTTATTGCAAGTGTCTGCTAACATGGAGTGGATGCCTTCAGTGAAACACCTGTGTGTTTTTGACTCAATAGCTGTATAGATTCTGTAAAAAGCGATTTGCTTTGTATCACATGGCGCTACCCAGACAGGACTAATTGGTTGATAACGTACAATGGATGAATTTGTAGAACCAGTGACCAATGCCTCATGTCTTTTTGCTAAACTTACTGTCGAACTGCCTGCACAGACATCATAGTTAAAGTCAATGAGCAAACAAGCATATGAGCATTATTTCCGAAAGAAACTAAAGCCAACATTTTTGGATGTGAGTGCTACCATCCTCCAACAGTGATGTTACTTGAAGTGAAGGTCTGCGCAGCACCAACCAGGCAGGGGAGATGCCATCTCCCACCCAAGCACATGCCCCCCCCAATCATGTGCTCAGCTGTTAATCATGATGTTTCACACCGTTTTTATAGCATCAAGTAACTAATGAGAGGAGTAACAGATTGGCCAAAGTCCTTGCTAAAATAATGGAGGAGGCAGGGCTATACTGGAGACAGCCACAAGAGGGTGCTTGAGATACTTCACCTTTGGAGAGCTCTCGGATCGTCCATCTGAATATACAGTCTGTGGTCTTACACTGTTTGATATTTCTGGAATATTGGATCTCACAAATAAAATATTGAACCAGCCAGAATGTGAATTCTCATCTCATTCCGTGTAAGAATTCTAAACTGCAAAAAGAACTGTCAGTTGACATGTTGTTATTGCAAGAATACTGATGGGCGTGAAGAAGTTGGTCTGATTTATAGATTTACATTTTTTTAGTCCCTGAGAACCAACGCCAGCACCATCCCTGACCTCCACCTGCTGCTGATGCTGTTCAACACATCAAAGATATCATCAGCATTTGTGGCAATAATCATTGGTGTTAATTAGCTTGATTACCGATGCTGTCAGTAAAGCAGAGCAGGACTGAGGCCACTTCTATCACAGCTGAAGATAAGGGGGACAGGGAGGATGAGGATGAGTTGTGAGTTGTCATAGAAACTGGATTAGCAGGGAATCCTGTGCTAACCTCACAGTGTCACTCTGCATGTGTGGCAAGAAAAAGCCTCCTGATCTGCATGCTCACTGTTGCTATGACAACACTGTTGAACAATTTTCTCAGTTCCTGTTTTTAAAACTACCATCCTACCTTCTGACTCGCTCTCTCTCTGTCTTTATGTTGTAAAGCTCGCTCAGGCCCTGCAGCAACCACACTGTTCCGCTCACACATATAGGACTCAAAGGGAAGCGTCAATGGGTGTTGATTTCCTTTTACGTTTCCTTTTTTTTTAAAAGGAAAATATGGAATCACACAGCCACTTTTTTGGAAAATAAAAAAATGAGCAAACAGAGAAATTCTGATTAACCTCCTTCACCCCTTTTCTAAATATTACAGGAGCATTCTTGTTGGAAAGAGAAAGAGATTCTGATCACATTCTGCACACCAAGCTAATTGTTTGAATCATTTCCAAAAGATTTCCTTAGAAAGAACTATAACAAATTATGGGGAGCCAGCGTTCATATGAAACACTTCTAAGCTATTAAATATTAATCAAGTGCAAACCAAGTCAGCTACTTGATGAGACATTTCACCCCGAACCAGATGTGCTTAAGATGTATCGCACCACCTGGTGACCAATTGTGTGTCTGTGTGACTCAGAGATACTAAAAGGTGTAAATAACATCTTTTTAATCAATCTGGGATCCCAGCACTTCTGAATGACAAGAATATTGCAACGCTGTTGGGTTGTGAAGCTAAAAAAGCGTTTTTCAGATGAAGAGACTTCACTGTTGATGTGAAGTCAATACTGACTGAACTGTTCTTTAATGTGAATGTGAGGTTTTCACTTAACAACCTGGGGATTGGACCACTTTAAGTGGGTCAGATAAAGTACTTGCTCAGCTGTCATGTGTTCAGGGACACTGGGAGCAGAGCTGCTGCTTTAAACGTGCTTTTAGTCTTTGGCAGCTTGGGTAACCAGATTTCTTTTTAACAAAGTCTGGAATACAAATTGTAAAAACAACCAAGATAGCACGCGTACGTCTTGCAGATGTCAGACTTGATGTTCACAAGTTACATTGACATGGATAACATTTACCAATTTTAAAAATGTCACAGTGACCTCTGCATTTGATCGAAAACAATGTTTCCACAGTGACTCCAAGCTGCACCCCTGGGCTGCTCTGCCGCTTCTGCCTGATGTATGCTTCCAAAATCCAACCTGGATCAATCCTAACACATGATAACCTGACAAAAGCTAATCATGTGGTAGGATAGCATTTTATGACAATATAAAAAGATGGTAACGGATAATATTATTGCAAACTTATCCCACTCTACACGCTTTTGGTATTGGGTGGTTCCTTTTCCAGTGCAAATAGTGCTCCTTCGATGTAGCTGGTTAGAGTGACGCTGTTATGAAATGCTGTGACGTTACCGACGTGAAACACACATATAACAGCTCTGGAAGATATGGTGGGGATAGTCTTTTGATACTTGGTATGTGGCTAAAGAATTTCCTTTGTGAGGAGGCTGAAGGTCGGTGAGACAATGGAGGACTGAGGCAAACAGGAGTGTGGAAACATTACTTCACTGTTGAGATGATGAAACCGAAGCGTTTCTCAGAAAGCGACCCATGAGGGAATGCTAAAATTAGCACATATTAGGGCAGGGATGATAAGCTTTTGTCCTGTTTCAATTTGTGTTGAAATCCTGATGTATTGCGGTTCTACAAGTATTGCAATTCCGTATTGTTGAGTATTGCTATATCCTTCTTACAGAAAGTGGGTCCATGTGTTGGATTTCAAATTCCAGGGTGCAGGTCCAGAACTCTCCAAAAACTGTAACATTTATTTAGTGGACCAAATTCCTTAACTCATCAATGATCCAGATCCAGACTGGCTCTGGATCTCCTAAAATGTAAACATCGGTTCGTTGATATAAGCCCAATATATATACATTTTCCTTGAAAATTCATCCAGTACTTTTTGACTTATGTCAATGTTTGAAAACTGATATTCCCCAAATTTCAACCAAATTTGTTTCCAACACTTGAGTGAGTTATGTTGGTAAAAGTTATACTGTATATGCATAATGACAACGTTTGGGTTATTTATAACATATTTTAACTTGGTCTTTTGGCTTGTGGCCTCCAACAAAATGTCTTAAGACATGCTGGGAAACTCCATCCACATATCGTCCAACATCCTACAGTATGTTTCAACAAATGCACCTGTTTTTTGACCAAATGCCAACACTTTGGAAACAACAAAGGATTAATGAAACTTGCTCTATAAATGAATTAGGCTTCCCAACACCTGGAGTATCTGCTTGAACAGCACGAAAAAGATGTCGCCCTCTACGCTGCCTGTCTCAGTTTTAAAAAACAAACAAAAATTTAACACAGACAGCATCAGGTGAACTGAATCTCGGATTGAGTGTCCTTGAAGTCACCACCAAAAATAGTCCCTGCTCACCACCGCTGTAGCACAAAGTGATAGTTTGGCCACAACATTCGACATTCCAAATGCATTTGAAGTCTGAGCACACTGATGAAATGAACAGCTGTAATGAAACCGTGCTGGAGGAGCTCACTGAAATGATTTACTTCCCTTCATTCACCGAAGTCAGAGGCGGATAATTATAGCTAACGTGTCAAGCTTTAGAGAAATCGTAAGCACACACCCACATGGCAATCTCTGATGAACTCTAAGAAATTAAAGATCCACTCATTCCTTTCATACCCTGGGCTTCTATTCAGGCTATTCAGCCTCTGATTTATAAAGGTTTGATCCGTCCTTTTTATCTCCTCCAATTTCTATTCTGTCAACTTATTGAAGTCATTAAAGTCCAGATGAAGCAACATTTTGAGACGTCCCTGTATTTTTGAGGGAAAGATGGGGATATTTGAATTTATTTTGTTTGACAGGGAGAACATGCAGCATCTTAGCTGTACCAGAGTGAGCTATTAGATCATTTACATTTGTAGTTAGTTTAAACATTGAAAGGTGGGTGTATCACATTGATTGTATATAGATGGCCGACACGAAAGCCCCCTAAAAGTGAAACTTAAACATGGCTGGCTTCAGTGAGGTTGAAGAAAATGTGATTAGATGTTGATTATAAATTGTATAGAATATGACCGGGGTTATTATATTTTTTAAGGTATCTTTTTTTAATTTCCTTTCCTCCTTAAGGCTCCCTACAGCCAATATCAATCTTTTAAGTCATGTTAGCATGTAGCACAGTCTCATACGGCTGCTAACACATTTGTTGACTGTTTGGGAAAAATACGGTGAGCTGCCAATGCCGAGCTTAAGGGCTAGGACACGTCAAACCAACGTTATGAACTAGTTAGGGTGGAGAGATCCGCTGTTGCCATGTCATTATGATGAATCCGCACTGGTTCAGCTGGAAAAAAAGTGCGGGACACACACACTAGAGACTAGGGCGACAGACGCTCACAGACACGTATCATCGATCATCATCCTGGCCCTAAACTATAGAGAAGTTTGTCTAATATGTTGCCAACTACGTTTAAATTTATGAGATATCTGCCTGTGAAGTAATAACCAATCACAATTGAGCAAGCTTTGGTGGCATTTATAGGCACTCTTTCTGAACAGCTATCATCCCACAGCAAGTTAGCTTGTAATTAGCTTTTTTATTTTGCATTCAGATAAAGAAATGAAGAGAGAATAACATGTGTTGACGCTCAACTCTATTCTCAGGTCTCAAGGAAGAAGAATCAGAACTGTGTTATCCAGATATCCGCTCACTACACTGGAGGCACAGATGCTAATTCGTCTTTGAATGATTCCAAGCTTGGGGTAGACTAAATATTACAAATCCATGTGATTATAACTTACTGTTCAACAGCAGGACAAACCAAAATATTAAAATGTGTAACTTGCATAAACGGCTTCACTTCATTTGATTTTTCTGTCAAATTAACAATCACTGCTGTCACCGCTAATAACAGTTTAAACCTAAATAATGTTTCTGTCAGAAAGTGCCAATGTACCAAACTTTTTTTTATCAGTTCTTTGTGTCTGTTTTTTGTTTGGTTGTGGGAACAAAAGCTGTGAGCTGAACAGGCTGCTGTATCATTACAGTTTACTGTGTTTGTTTTGACAGCCCCAACAGCAGATTAGCAAGTGATGTAATATAATCGATATAATACTGTGCCACCGCTTATCGAGATAAAACCCCTACAGCTTGCATGCAAGTCGAAACGGCTTGTTTCTGTCAACTCTTATCCTCAAAAACTCTCTGCAATCAATTCAGAGTTGTTGGGTTTGATTTGATCCTTTGGCCGTTCTTTTGCACTTTAGAAAAAACTTCCCATCCACCAATCAGAGGCTCTGAATCACCTCATTGCAGTTTAAATCTCTGACACATAACCTTTGCAGTCCTGATGGGGAAGATGGCCGACTGGACTGACTCTCCCAGCTTGTTGATTTAACAAGCTGACAAAAACCACTGCAGAGCTGAGAGGTTTCTCCTCCTTCTAGTGGGGGTTTCTTTTAATCTGCACCTGTTCTGAGGCTTTGAACCAAGTTGCAGAAACCACAGGAGTGGAAAACAATGTCAAAATGTTTTCCAATTTAGGCTTTGTCCTGCATCACTGCCTGGAATAAAAGCTCATTAAAATCAGAGGCTTTTCCCTGTTGTTTCATAGATTTACCATCAAAACCAAGATAAAGACAAAAGGCCAACCAACTAGGTCTCTGGCGTGTAAAATATCACAAAATACACCCATTTCTTTATCTTTATTTTTTTAATCATTATTTTACAATAATATATATCACAACTAACTACACTCAAAGTGTTACAAGTGACTGATAACATGGAGATACCTAAAGACAACCACTTGTGTTTTTGACACCATAACTGTACACACAGTATAAACTTAATGTTTGTACAGATTGTGTTTTCTGACCTTTCTCTACTGCCAGGAAACTGTTTTCTGAAGTTTTCCAATGTTTACCAAAGAGAAGTACATTTATTACAAAGTAAGCATGAAATTAATAGTTTGAAATAATTCTACAAACATTTGTTGTCTTTTATAAGTATCAGAAAAAAACTTCAGAAAACAGTGTCCCAGAGGTAGAGAAAATATCATTTTGTGACCCTGACGGACTGGTAAATAGGGCTCGGATGGAAAAATACCAGAAATCTCCTTTAACATTATCAATACATTTTACTTAAGAAATACTGGACAAAAAAATACAACCCTGTTTCCAAAAAAAAGTTGGGACTCTCTTCATGTGATGTTTTGTAAAACATCGAAACCCCATTTTTAATTGAAAATAGCATAAAGAGATAATAACAAATTTTCAAACTGAGAAATTTGATTTTGTTCTAAAGTTCTATTGTTGAGAGTTTGTTGCCAGCAGCTTATTTAAATGGCTGGGACAGGGTCCCGTTTGCCACTCTGTTGCATCCACTATTTTCTTGTAAGCGTTTGGCAACTGAGGAGACAAACTGGTAATTCTCAAGGCGGAATGTTTTCCTATTCCTGCTTGACATTAGATTTCAGCTGCTCAACAGGTTGGGGGTCTTTTTTTTTTTTTTTTATGTTTTATGGTGCGTAAAGCAACGAAGACTTTGAATGGGTGACAAGTCGGGACTGCTGGCAGATCAATTTAGCACATTTCCTACAAAGACATGCTGTTCTCATTTGTGCAGAATGTGGTTTGGCATTGTCTAGCTTGAATAATGTTCCAAAGTGTGTTGTAGGCATCAAACTCTAAATGAGGATACAATTTTAAAACATGAAATTTCTCGGTTTAATATTTGATATGTTGTCATTGTACTATTTTCAATTACTGTAAACATGGGGTTTTAATGTATTGAGAATCATTGCTTTCTGTTTCAGTTGGCCTTTCAAACAGTGCCACAACTTTTTTTGTAACAGGGCAGTACTCTAAATTTGACTTTGACCAGTATCCATTGAATTATGTTGACAGTAAACGATTTTTAAAGTGCCAATACAGGAAGTGGTTTCCTTAATGCAGCATGTCAGACTATCATGCCCGATTTCTATGGACCTGGAACAGAAATGGTGAATTATGAAATGGAAAACAAAAATTTGAAATGAAAACAAAGCCTG
>KV751334.1:12962826-12980028 GCA_001698575.1 Mola mola | reverse complement strand
TGCCTTCCAACTCTTGTTCTTTCCTCCTTCCTCACTTCCTTTCTGTTAGACATTATATTGTCTTGACTCTTCTTACGTTTTAGATTTTTTCCTACTTTCACACTTTAGTAAGCATAATATTTCTGGTGATAGCAATCCTGTCATATTTCTCCTGGAACATACACCTTTGCCAGTTATATTCTTGCTTGCTGCTGTACCGTTAATGTGAATGGGTCCTTCAGTGGGAGTCGGAGCAGCTTTTGTGTCTCTCAGCGGTTTTCCTACATTCTTCTCCACAGCGAGCTCCATTATGTAACAGCTCTTCAGCTCCATCGTCAGGTTTCCTTCAGGACTCATCTGATCCAGGATGTTCAGCGCTGGCTCCACATCAGTGTCTTGCGAAAAGGTGAAATTCTTGCTCAACTGAAGCAGCGGGAGGTTTCATCCTGAAATAACTCTGGAGGGGGTCACAATTTCGATCATTTCCCGTTTTTGTGCTGCTGTCCTCCCACACAGCCAGTGCAAAATCAGCAGCTACACACTTCATTCGAAAATAAGGCTCAAATTCAAAAAGCTTCAGTTTTGCCAAATCTTATTTGCTTTATCTTGAGTCCATTTTGCCCCAGTGCTAGCCATATATCACTCACATTATTCAGACATCAAATGCGATCTTGTATGTATTCTTAGAAATTGAGTATGATTACTTTTTTACATCAAAAATTCCAGCAACTATAGAAATTCAAGTAAAATCACACTTTGGTATATAAAAGTTTTGATGAAAGATGATTAAAAAGTGAAAATGTCCTGCCAGTCTTGTAGAATTCAGAAAGACTGAATGTTACTTTATAGTGAGAAGAGCCTCTGTGTGACCAGCCGACAGCAATCACAGTCTGGCTGTCGGACACTCGAGGTGAGCAGATCGAAAAATTGGTTTCATGTCCTGAAATTAAATTCTGTGTTTTAACAGACACAGAAAGTGAGAGAAGCAGGAGGTCTGATGATGGAAACCATTCAAGTTTTCAACTTTTACTGTAGTGCAGTAAAATTTTCCCTGTGTTTTTCTATGTTTGATGTTTTTGTATTATTAATACTGCAGCATTATTGTGTATATTGTATTTTACTGCTTTAGAAGTTAAATTTTACTATTGGCTAGTTGAATTTACAAAGATAGCTCGATACTATATAAAATTAGCATAAGGTATAGTACAATATAATTGAAGTGCAATATTTTACTGAGATTTACTTAAGTAGAAAGTTTCAAAACCTACATCATCAAGTAGAGTACAAATATCTTTTAAAAAATGTACTTTAATGAATGTACTTCCATACTTTCCACCGCTGAAATGCCGTCATTATAGGTATAATGGAATAAACTGAATGATTCTGTAAATTCTCGAAACAAGAATACAAAATATATCATTTAATCTGCTCTCTATTTTCACGATAAATCTTTTTGTCAATAAATTGTCAAAAAATTGTGAAAAATACACTTTGTGGTTTCCTAAAGCCACCTTTTCTTGCTTCTTTTCTCCAACCAACAGTGCAAATCTAAGAAATGACAAAAAACGTTTTTCATTGAAAATTTAAGATATTAAATGATCAAAATAGCTGGCAACTGCTATTGTTTGAATGACAATGAAATTAGGTTTGAATCAACAAACTGTAGCTGCTCTAATGTGACCACTGTTCACGACACATTCTTGTTGGTCCTTCCCATTGACATGGATAAACATGGACGACACACTGACGTCTCTTCCTCGCACTGTACAAAAAAAGAAGCCAAAATATCCCAGATATGAGCATTGACATCTTCCAAAGGTGATGTCATTTGGAATCAGATACTACTTTCAGACGGACATGTTTCTGGTTCTGGCTCTGCTTCTGTTCTGGAGTCTCAGAACTTTTGTGCTTTCTGGCAAACTAGCCCGGGCCCATGCCAGTTTAAATGGAACCAAAGTTTCACCGCCCCCGGTTTATGACTCAATTGCTCGATGCACAAGTCACGCAGAAGTAAACAAGCAAACAGTGGCAAAATGCCGGATCACACAGATTAGCTTTCATCCAATGGATTCAGATATTTTTCTCCAACAATCCAGCATGAAACGATTGCTGATTATGACAGTTATGTATATTTAATATTGTATATTTAATATATATTTAATATTATATAGTTCAGAATATGACATGCCCTCTGATACAACATGGAGCAACCAAGTATTTGTTTGGTTTTAGCTGAGACTCAAATATCTTGGTCGGCAGTTCCTGACCGTACCGTCGCCCACTCAATCACGAGTAAAGCTCAGCTGTCAATCATGACGTTGCACCCTGTTGTAATAGTTTAAAAAAAAAAAAATCATACTCAACAGATCACAGCATATATCAGCGATAAAATGACAGAAACCATCTTTGAGAAAAATCATTGGAGAAGCACTTTGACTTTTAAGCTTGGCCCTAGCGATCAAAACGCTTTGGCCTCACTTTTGGGGAACTCTCATGTGGTCCATCTATATACTGGATACAGTCAATTGTCCTTCCAAAATGAATTTTTAAGAGAACTCATATATCTGATTTCTGATCTGCTACAATTATTACTAAAATTTACAGCTTTAATTTGAAGGAGAACTTTGATTTTAGGTCATAAAAAGTGGCATAAAGGGGGCTCCGTGTTGGCAACAGAACAAAGCCTCGTCGGACCAGAAACTTTCAGAAATGCTTTCACTTGATGTGAAATCACAAGACCCAGTTGTCCTCTGGGTGTTACATGTGTTTGTAATACATTTTTATGACATTCAGCATAAAGGTGGTGCTTTCACTGTGCCAGTGATCACTAGGCGTTCAAGCTATTTACTGTAATCATGTTCCAGTGTAAGCTGATTCAGACCACATACAATGATTCAACGTTTCTGTGTTTGTCAGACGAAGCAAAGTGGTTTCACTTTTTAGAGACTGAGATATGAAAACACTTTACACCTTAAATAACCCTTGAACACAGTGAAGGCCACAACGATGAGATGCACTTTAATGTTATACATATGCTGTTATTCTATTTATGTCTTCTATCAATACACATCTATCTTGTTTTAAAACCTATAAAGTAAACTGAGCTTGAACAAGTTAACTGTATTTTGTTTTTTGTCTTCCTGTCAATGCCTAAAGTGGGACTGTGTCATTGTTTAAACAGGGCAGTTTTTTAACCTGACATTTGTTAAATACCAGCTGCTAATAGACTGGTTCTTCCAAACAGCACTGGGATCAGCTGCTCATCTTACAGTGGCGAGTCATTTTATTTATGACAAAGAGATATCATGACACCAGTCATCTGATTGGATGACAAAAACATGTGTTAATACAATATTTCTCCATAAACAGTCACAGCAGTGGTGCGTCTGTTAAGTAAATTACAATCCAGTTTTCTATAGAAGATTATTATCCATACATTATCATGAAAATTGAATTATTATTATTGTATATTATATAGTTGAACTGGTCTGTGGTCGGCTGCATGAACCAATCAGGGCAAAGACTTTAATTTTTCAACAGAAGTAACAAGAAGTTAACAGACAAAAGTAGAAATAAAATCAATCAGTGACATGAAATCGGTCACTGCAGAAATGATTTCAGAAACATCGATTCACTTGAGCCTCACAACGTCAAGTTTTGTGATGTATTGATTCTCAGAATGATACTGATATCTGTTTGCTCAGACTACCCAAACAGTACTGCTATGATGTTTGAGGTTACTGCTCTCGGACTGTTGATTTCTCTGAGTGATATCAAACACTTTTGCTAGATTATATTCAAATGCTGGTGTGCTCTTAATGCTGTGACAATTCAATTACATCGCCTTGCAATGGTACAGGTTTACAGACCAAGTAGTTCTGAAGAGTCTGTAAGATGAAATGCCCAATGGAGGGCTTGTCTTGGAATAAATACCTTCAAGAGTTCTTTTTCTGCTTGAAGTCATTCTCTTAAATAGGAAAGCTTAAGTTACATTGCTATACCAGCACAGTTGTAGGTACAGTGAGATCAGTTTGTTGCGACACATGACAACATTTGATATATATATATTTTTTTACAACCAATGAGATGTTTACATGGTTACACAGGTTTCAAAAATGGCAATTGACGGTGCAACATTGGGTTCAACCAATCAGCATATGCTTATGTCATTCAAGGATCCTCTAAGAGTACCAACTCTGAATTAGTCTAAAAATGTTCTGTCGAGCAGCATTTAAGGCCTCTAATTATTCCCAGTTGATGTGCTGGGACACAATTGAAAGCAGACATGAGAAAGTCCCTCCAGTTCTCAACATAATGAATTATACCCCTTTATTTGTGATCTGCATTGCATCATCATTAGTAAGTATTTACTAAAACACATCCAGCTTTTATCTATCTTCATGGGTTGTCTACATACAGATGGCCGCCATGTCTCCACCTCATACTGTACACAAATTAAAACAAATATCCCAATTACTAAAGCTGCCATCTTTTCCTAGTGACACTATTTGGAGCCTGTGTCTGTGCAGTCTGTGCAGTATTGAATTCCTGCCCATACACCCACCTGACTCAGTCATGAGCAGAGCTCAGCTGACAGTCATGTCGTATCACCCTATTTCATGTAGCAACTAATTAAAACCAAACTGATCTTTCAACACACACCAGTGTGATAAGAAGTACTTAAAACAGAAGCCCTCTTTGGGAAAAATGTATTTGATGTCTACTTTGAATATTTAGTTTGGCCCTTGTCCCATCTGCTGACATGGATGGGGAGGGGTTTATGTGATGTACAGCAGCCAGCCACCAGGGGGTGATCAAGATGTGTTGAGATCACTTGTGGTGCTCAAATGTTGTTCATCTTTATACACAGTAAATGTTCCAGATCAAAGCCAGTTCCTGGTCAGAACATCATCATCACTTACCTATCGTCAGCAGTCCCATCAAACTTTTCCAATGGCCTTTGCTGACTTTTACTCGTCTCTTCTTGTCTGTCCTGGCCTGGCCGGACACGCTTTACAGAGTCTGAAAGGGTTGCTGGTCCGGCACTGGTTGGGCTTGGGTCTGGCTTCTGGTTCTGATCCAGCCTGAGGTAGTAGGTTTTTGTTTTTCTGGTCGGGTTGTGATTGGTGGGCCCTCAGTTGAATGGAGAAGTTTCTGGTAGGCCGTTGTATTCCTGTGGGTACTTTCTGCAGTAGGTGAAGTAGTTTCCCAAGGTGATGTGTTCCGGTTGTAGAACGAGCCAAATCTGCCGCAGGTTAAGTAGTTTTAAGCTTGAAGTACTTTCTGCAGTACAACTGTGGTGGTAATCCTGTGGATATGTGAGGGGTCTCAGAGTTTCAGATTGTATTCTGGGATCTGCCCTGCCCATCCTGTAGAAAGGGAGGAAAAGCGGGAGGAAGAGCAAGAGGAAGACAGGGAGGAGGAGGCGGGTGAAGGAGAGGCATGCCAGGATAGGAAAGAAGGGGAGGACAGGAGGGAGGAGGGGGAGAAGAAGAAAAAGAACATGTCTGAAGAGGAGCGGAGGGTGTGCAGAGCATGCTGTTGTACAGCTTAATTCAGAACTGGGTCAGACATGGTTGCATCTTCCTGGAGGCCATTTCAGGTTCTGTCAGTTGCACATTGTGTAGCTGTTGCCTCAGTTAGCATAGCAACAAGGACAAGCAGCGTTGTTTCTAGCTGCCGTTGTGCTGGTATTATTATGTAAAGTTCTAAATATTGATTCAACTTTCTGTTTCTATTCTCAGATGAAACTTAAAAATTTGATGGTGGGACTCGGGCATCGGGCTAGGAATAACTGTTCGACTCAGTTAGCACTTAGCAGCAGGGGAAAGCTGCCATGTTTTTCACAAATTGTCTTATTATTTAGTAATTTTCACCACCATCTCATCTCTTAATGTCTTACAGATATTTGTACGTCAAGTCAGAGCAGACATAGCTCCTGTGTCCCTGAATGACGTACAAATGGACCTGAATATGTCAGAGATGATTACTTTGGGAGAATTTTAATTTTAAAAGACAGTTACCTTGGTCAATGCTATTGCCTCTAAATATCAAATCAAATCAAATCAAATCAAATCAAAAGAAAACAAAAGTTTTATGTGTATAGCTCAAAATCACAAATTACAAATTGTCTCACTGGGATTTTAACAAACTGTACAGATGTGACACCCTCTTCCCTTAGACCCTCAAACTGGAAAAACTTAGTAAACCTAGAACAGGGAAAATAAGAAACCTCAGGAAGAACCACAGAGGAGGATCCTTCTTCCTACGACGGACAGACGCGCAGTAGATGTCACACAACCACATGACAATAACAGTTTACTAAGAATGGAGAAGACTTCCATGAGTCTGAGGATATGTGAGATCTATGAATCCAGATGAAAGATCGGTTGATCCAGAAGTAGGTATTGTCTATTCGTCCAGGAGTCATAGTGGTCCACGAATCCAGATATGGGTGTTGCTGATGAAGTCCAAGATTAGGTAGAATCTACGAATCCAGAGAGTGAAGTCTATTGATCCAGAGGCGTAATCTGTTGGTCCAGGAGCCACTGTTGTCCATGTGTTGAGATTTGGGTGTTGCTTATGAAATCCACGAGTCCAAGAGTATCAGATTTCTTTTTCACTGTTAGATTTTTGCCTTGGGATTACACTGTGTTACCTGGGTATGGTTTTCTGGATATGGATTATGCTTACAGTTGTATTTATGGTAATGCTGCTGTGTTGGCCATGTCGCTCTTTAGAAAGAGATTTTAATCTCAATGGGTCTTTTCCTCAGGTTAAATTAATTAAATTAAATTAATATAGCCTATAAAGTACTTTGGTCATTGTGAGGTGTTTTTAAATGTGCTTCATAAATAAATTGACTTTGATCATGTTTCATCTATCTATTGTCAAGCTACTTTTTTATGCAGTATGGACGTGAAATGAACAACACAACAACAAAACGTTGGAGACTCCTTTTGAACAACTTTTAATGTATTTTACACACTGCAATGAAGCCAACTTCTTTTCGCTTCGCCTTTTTACCTTTTTTGAATATTTTTGAGTTGCGTGTGTCAGTTGTGTGTCATATTGCCATTCATGTGAAGTTGTTTGTGTGGCCACTTTGGCCAGGACTCAGTAGGATTAATTATGGATAAATAAAGGGTAAAATAAAGCAAAACATTTCATAGTAATTGAAAAGGGTGTGTCCATTATAAAAAGAAAAAAGAATCTCTTTTGTGGAGCTGTAAAGCTGTGTAAATAGTTTTGTGTGTGCGATTAGGAATCCATTAGTCAAAGTTTTTCTCTGTGAGTGAAACCACCAATTGAAGTGTGTCTAGTGATCAAACCATAAATGTTCATCAAAGTGAACACTTTTACAACATTTACAGCAAGACCAACTGTCTGAACTGGTGGTGTGAAGCTTAAAATATAGTAAGATCACAATATAGATTTATCAATGTGCGATTAGGCGTGTCCTAACTGGTTGGCTGTGTTTATATATGATTTCAATTCATGATTGGAGGAGATTACAACAGAGTGCAGTAAAAGGTGGAGCCAATGTGAGAACATATCCTATCTTATTGTATGGTAAAATTCAGACAAATCCAAGCGGATGGTAAGGATGATATGGCTTGCATCAAAAACCAAAAAGCATGGTTGTTTTCAAACATAATTATCTCATGGATGAAATTGCAACTTGGTTACAATTTTATTTGGTTTGGTGAGTTTTCACACTGTACCAAACCTTATGAATAATGTTACACGATGAAAATGGCCACTTGACTACAGGAAAGAATGAGGACTGGAAATCCATCCCCCTCCCAGCATGTCACTTTTTGGTGTTAATCAAGTGAAACTTAATGCTCCATCGGCTGTGTGGCTTAATCCCAACGCCAACGTGATTGGTCATAAGCAACTGCAATACATGACTGTCGGACCATATTTCAATCAGAGCTTTCACCTCTTCATCATTCCACATCTGTCCACGCCACGAAACATGTTATTTGCAAATATGGTCCGTTTGTTTTGCCTCCTTTTAGCCATGGTCCATGTCTTTTGGTCCACTTCCCATGTTTGGTTTCCAACATGGTCCGTTTTGCTTTCACACCTCATATTGGCTGGATTTCCAAGTGCAAATCGGGATCCACAGATCACAATGGCTTCTGGACCAATAGACTACACCTGCTTCTGGATCACTAAACTTCACACATCCCTGGATTTACAGATTCTACATACTCTGGGACTCAGTGACTACATCAGCAAAACTCAGATCTTGCTACATGGACTATAATGACTCCTGGACCAACAGAATACACCTGCGTCTGGATCACTAGACTTCCCATACATCTGGATTTATAGAATCCACTGACTCTGAGACTCATGGATGTTTTATACATTCTAAGTAAACTGTTATTATCACATTGTTGTGTTCTGTACAAGTGACATCTATTGCACGTCTGTCCATCCTAGGAAGAAGGATCTGTGGTTCTTCCTGAGGTTTCTTATTTTCCCTGTTTATGGTTTTTTTTAAAGTTTTTCCAAGTCACATCTGTACAGTTTGTCAAAGCCCAGTGAGATAATATGTAAATTGTGATTTTGGGCTATACAAATAAAATTTGATTTGATTTGAAATTTGATATGAACCATACCAGGGTTCATTTAAAGTGGAACAGAGACTTCTGGTGTGTATATTCGTAGAATCAATTTTTCTTAGCCAACTACAAGCATAATGGCTACGTGTCAGAGTTAGCAGCTTGTCAATAGTCAGGCATTAGTCTAAATGAACTCTTGGCTGAAGGCTGTTGACTGCTGGCAGCCAGTTACATGTAGCAAAGCCAACTGTCAGTGGCCAATTATCAGACTACCTCTAGTTAGCGGTCGTTTTTTTTTACTGTAGTGCTAGCTGCGAGCATGCGTTTGGATATCTGCAAGCTGTTAAACTTTAACAGTATATTAGACTGAAAACAGCTAACATCATGCTAGATAGATGTCTTTGTTGCCTTACTGTCACGTTGGTTGTTAGCTGTCACTCTGAGTGTGCTAAGAGCTAGCTGTTGACATTCAGCAGCTTGTTAGTGCAGGGCTGCTAGCTTACTGTTTAGTCGGCAAGTAGCACACCGATAGCCAGCTAGTACCCTGCTAATAGCTAATAGCATGTTAGCCAGGTGGTGCGTTGAATTCTGTGAAACCAGAAAGTTTCTATGGCAACACGGACAGCATGAGGACATTCTGAAAACAATATAAAAGACAAAGATTAGAACTACTTCCTGTGACTCACACTTCCTGTTTCCCGTCTGGGTTGCCAAGGAAATGGATGTTTGGCCGGAAAAGCTGAGAAGCTGGACAGCTCTGATAACACACACGCACACTGCATGGCTTTGCATGTGCATGTTAGACCTATCTGGATTTTCTGTACATCCAGATCAAATTTCATTTTAATGCAGGAGTTTTTCATTTTGTTTCCATTGAATTAAGTTCTTTTTCAACATTTTCTATCATGTAGTGAAGTTGAGGAGGCGTCTGGCTACATTTGCATCTGTCGGGCAGCCTATCTGTGTTCGTTCTACACTTCTTCACAGGTGTCGTTCGGAACCAAAACTATGTCATCCCAATTCGATACTCAATGCAGCTTGGAACTAAATCTGAATCTGAATCACAAAGATGAATTTATTGTTAGGTGTGAAAGAAAGTGTGGTTTCCTGTGTATGTGTCCTGGATATGTAGTTTCCTTGGCCATTACCATGGTAACCAATGGCAGGAGCAGATAACACAGACTGTATTATCATCTTTCTGTCTCTTTATGACACACACACTCTATCTCGTCAAGTTTCTCACATCACTGGAAACAGCTCATTCTTTTTGCTTTGGAGCTACCCTGTCAGAATCCCCCGGAGGCTGAAATTATTCATTACAGGCAAAAACATGTTGAATGAAGTGAACAGTGTTCAATATTTTATTGAATACAAATCTAATGTGGAATAATCTTGTCAAATCTGAATACTAAATCATTAAATGAAACTAGATTTGGTCTTGAATGTTTCTTCAAGCAAGGCATCACTAGAAAGTTACACTTGAACTCGATGCTTATTGGCAGCACTTATAGAGCAACATGATTATTTATGTGAAGTCATGTTTTATCACCTATTTGTTCTTTTTTTCCCCCCATTTTTGGTCTCCACCATCTCCAGAGGGAAGTTTCTCACATCATTACATGGTGCACAACGTTCTCTAGCTCGCCTGTCTCATTGTGTCTAGAGTGACTCTTCTTTGAATCCTTTTCTGTGAAATAACTCTGAGAGCACTAGGAGTGAAGCAGAAAATTAAGGTTGTGGACGGAAAGAAAAGTTCATCACTACTAAAGATTATAAGCACGGAAGAGGACAGGGGCCATATTTATTTTATTATTAATTTATTTGAGTTCAGAGAAAAAAAAATGAACTCAAATATATTGTTTACGGGTGAGCATAAACCTCTTCTATAGGAAGAAAGCATCATTAAACTTGAATTAAAAAAAATACATAGAATTAAATTAAATGAATGTAATTCATTATGAAAATACTGTTAACATGGATACAACATGACTGTAGAAGTAAAAGGATTTAAATCATTTTTTTATGACATTAATATCTAGAAATATATGTGATAACAGAAACAACATTGATTTCTGTTGTGTAACAACTTTCTGGGACATATTTCTCTTTGGAAAAGTGATTCAGTGAACGAAGCAGTTTAACCTCTGACCATCAAGTCACTGGAGACAAGCCTGCTGTCACAGTGTAGGGTCACATTTTACTATGACAACCACTTGATTTATTTTTTTTTTAAAAAGGGGGACAGAAAAAGAAAAAGAAGAACCGCTTCCTGTCTAAATTGTTAGATTTTTTTGGGGGGGTTGCAGATCATCTCTTAAGATAGATGGTTTGAGCCTACACACTCTGCTGCTGCTTACGTAACACACACACACACACACACACACACACACACACACACACACACACACACACACAGAGAGAAGACGGTAAAGTGATGCTGGTGGTAAAAGGAAAGGAAATGAAAGAGGTGACATGTAGGACAAAAATACGGCCAACAGAAAGGAAGTTAATGGGAAAAAATACATGAGAAAAAAAGGGAGGAGGATAACGAGGAGAAAGCAAGGAAGAAAACGGTAAGGAGAGGGGAGGAAATGAGAAGACATGATGGGAAATTAAAAGAAAACAAGGGAATGAAAAGGAACGAGAAGAGAGGAGGTCAATAAAGGAAAAGGGAAAAAGGTGGGAGGACAGGAAATGAAGGAAAAGGGAACGTAAGTGAGAAAAGTTGGAAATGGGAAAAGAGAAGAGCAAGGAAAGAAAGTGGGGAAGAAAAAGACACAAATGAGAAAAGGAGAATTGGTTATAAGTAATGGAAGGAGGAATAAAGGAAATGAGGCCAATGAGGGATAAGGAAGAAGGAAAGAAAGGGAATGGATGAAAGTGAAGGAATGAAGAAATCAATAAAAGTAGAGGTGGAAGAGTGATTAGAGAAGAGTGGGAAAGAAGGAAAGGCATGGAAAGTTAGGGAAACACCAAAACTGAAAGGAAAGGTAGATCAAGAAGCGGTAAGAGGAATGAGGGAACGAGAGGAAGACAAGAGAAGGAAAGGGAAGGAATGACAAGACAGGAAGACGACATAAAAGAGATGAAGGGAAGGAAAGGGGAGAAGAAATAAAGATGAAACAGAAGAGATAACTGGAGAGAGAGGAAGGTAAAGATGAGAGGAGGCAAGGTAAAACGAGGATGCAAAGGAGGGATGAGAGGGGAGAGGGGGGAGCAGAAAAGGAAAGGCAGAGAATGAAAGGAAAGGAAAAAAGAAAAGACGAGAGGAATGACAAGAATTTAAAAAAAAAAAAAGGTGAAGTAAGTAAAGAAAATGTAGTCACGACTTTTAAAGTTACAGAGTGGCAGCAAGTGACACACACACACACCCACGGTTGAACATAGAGTACCACCGAGACAACATCAGCCAAACACACACATGCTGCAGAGAGAGACTCACCCAGAAGATCACCGACTCGTTCTCCATGATGATAAACTGAAAAGAAGAGGACAGGCAGATGGAAAGAGGGAGAAGAGGACAGAGGTGGAAGAGAGAGAAGATGCAGGGTAGAAAAAAGAAGAGGAAGAAGAGGAGGAGGAGGTGTATCTGTAGACCAAAAGAGAGAGGGAAGAGGAGAGAGAGAGGCAGGATGAGTGGAAGGCTGGTCGGTTCAGCCCACACACTGCAAGCGTGACACACACTCTGTGTGTTTGAAGTGCGTGTGTGTGTGTGAGTGAGTGTGCACGTTGTCTCCCACTCCAGTGCGTGGGTTAGAAAACACACCTCTCGAGCGAGGGAGAAAGAGAGAGAGAGACACAGAGGGGTAAGCAGCGTGGGTGTGGAGGAGCGGTCACATCACCATGGCAACGATGCAAAAGACGAGGAAAAAAGATGGGGTTCAGAATCAGCAACCCAGCATCATCATCATCATCATCATCATCATCATCAACAACATTATTGGCCAATGATAATAAGCCCAGTTGCATGATGGGGGCGGCTGTGTTTACCCAGTGTTTGATGGCATTCTTCTGTGAGTGGCACCAACCAATCGGAGCACATGTGGCAGGAGTCACATGACTCTGCAAGAGATGAGGAGGGTGTTTTCCACATGTGAACCCTCACTCGGTCAGAGACGTCGAAGTATCCGCTGCTTTCAAAATGCTCCATTCACTGTTCAGAAACCACAAGTGATGCTAATCCTGTGCAGACTTTGGTTTTCTAGCTCACAAAACAGTTCTGGAGCTTTACGACAAAACGGTGATATTGTTAGAAAGCATCAAAAAACAAAGTGCTTGAAGCACTTTGTCATGAGGGAAGTGAGTTATTATTTCAAACACAGGTTTAATATGACCATTGGAATCAGAGACTGCGCAGTAGTGATTTGGGGCGTGGAACCATGAATTTCCCACCCAGACACCTTTCTGCCCAATCACAAGCAGACCTCAGCTGTCAACCATGATGTTTATGTTAATGGTCAACGCTCCCGATGAGCAGGTGGCATCCTGCGAGGTATTCACTGACATCAGTGAATGAATGTGTGTGTGAATGGGTGAATGCCAAACCTGTAATGTAAAAGCGCTTTGAGTGGTCAACAATGACTAGAAAAGCACTATATAAATACGGGACATTAACATTTAGGTTTTAGTTACTGAAGTGCCTTTACATTTTCTCTCTCCCTAATTTGCTTGCTGTAGTCGAAGCATTTGTAGTTGCAGCTGTGCGGCTGTCGTCTGGTGTTTAAAGAGCAGTGTGGCTCCTTTTAGAACAGGTTAAAACATACATATGACATGTAAGTGGTAGAGCAAGAGTGAGCAAGCGTCAACAAAGTTGGGTAAGACGATGGGGTAGTTAGCAGCTATTCTAGGCTGTCTAGCAGACTTTCAATGTTTGTGTGACAAGCTGTCAGCAAATGCTAGGTCCAGCTTCCCCAGACCAAGGTGAAGTCTGCTTGGTGTTGTTTCTCAGCTGCTTCTGAAAGTGAAGGGGTTAATCCTGAAGCACATCTCCTCTGTTCCCACACATACATTCAGTCTGAACCCATTGCTCATATTCTAACAGACCGAGTAGACAGGGAGAATATCATCACTTTGAATGTCCAGTCGTCCACAGCTTATATTTTATCCTCATCTTGTTAATAAAAATTCCCTTTCATTCTCTCATAGTTTTGCTATCAATGATGCATTTTTAGCTCGTCAACGTCTCGTCTTTGTTGTGTATAAAGAAGTGGTTGAGGAACATTTTTCACCATAGTTTTCGTTAATGAAATTAACACTACTTGGAGTGTTGCAGGGGATTTTCTGTGTCCTGCTTCTCCATGTCCATATGTTGTTACTCCAGACCACGTATAAGGAATGTGAAGCAGGAGTAAGGTTGGATATCATTTAAATTTCAGCAGGCCCAATTCTGATTCTGATTCTGTTTCTCAATTCAGGTTCTAAACAGTTCTTGATTCTGATTCCTTGAGGGTCAAAAATAAATTAGGAGTGTCAAAGTTAGTGTATTAATAACAAGTTAATGCAAATTCATTTTATTGGCACCAATTTTTTTAAACACGTAATTAATGTGCTCATTTTCTATTTGACCCTTGACCCAGCCCGTGGGTGGGGAAAACCGAGATGCAGCAGCAAACAGAATGGATAAAGAAAAAGGTCTTCTGAATGGAAAATTCATATTCAAAGCTATGTCTGACGGTTTTGTCGACAAGACGAAACTTGTCTGCATTCATTGTCTATGTGAATTAATTTATCACCGTAGTACATCTAGTTTAAAACATCACTTGCTGACCAAGCATACAGCAGATGTAGAGAGCCCTCCTCCACCTCACCAAAGACGACTACACCGGATAGTTTGCAATGGAGACGGATGGATAACTCTACAAGCAATAAACTCTCCACAGCAATAGCTAAATTGGTGGCTACATCATGCAGGCTGGAGGATAGTCTACTTGAAATTATTCACATTGCATCCAACAAAAATACATATGAATTATGAGAGCAAGAGAGCAAGAGTCATAACTTCTATGAAGACGGCAAAGCTTAAGTTGAGGAGGCTAAAGTTGGGGCAGACAAACATGGTTGCGCTTACCGGACAGTATTGGACTTCCCTTCATTTTGGCAATTTAACAATTTAACAATTTATTCATTTAACAAACAAGGGCCTCAGTTGCATGTGGAGGAACCATACACAGCCACAAGCGTAGCACCTGAAATGGGATACCACCAAGCTGGTGACCAGCATGAGGACAAGGTGCCAGGCTGCTGAAGTAAAGTGAAGTGAAGATGCCATCTTTGTGAAAAAGTGAATGTAACCATCTTTGTTTAGGGCAATGATACATAACTTTCCATTTCTATTCTAATTTGTATCATGGACACTTAAAATTATTGATTCTTGTTGGCTAATTAAGTGAATGACATGAAATAAAGCAATTGGAGATATCTGCCAAGACGTCCCCTTTCCTGCTTTATTTGTGGAATTGTTCCTTTAGTCATTCCCAACCTCTTTTGAAAATTTCTTCACATCCATTCATATTTTTTTCTGCAAAATCCGAATCAGTCTTATTGCCTAAGTTTGCGTGCGCGTACAAAAAATTTGACCGTGGTTTAGCCTCTGAGTGTACTTACATAGAAAGGACACGCAGTTGGACCAGGGCAATAAAAGCTAGAGGTTAAATGGGAGTTTAAAATAAAATATAAACAATGTGCAAACTAAAAATGGTGATACAACATAGTGGTATAAATACTTTTCCAAAACGAACAAACGAAACTAATGCCAGTAAAAACATGGTGGAGTAATAACTGAACAACATGCGACATAACTTTTTTTGGTGAACTTTTTTATTACTGAAATAGCACTACGCTTTAAAAAAAATACAATTTGGCTTGAAGTTACATTTGGAGTTATTGACTATTGCAATATTTTCTTTTGTGGTACTGTCATTAGTCTCATACTGCATTATTAGTGCATCTAAAAAAATGTAAACACTGATTTTTTTTTCAGTGTCATTCAAAAAGAAAGGATTTAATATATTGTAGACTCATTACACATAAAGTCAAATGTTTCAAGCATTTTACATTTTTAATTTTGATAATTAAGGCCTACAGCTAAGATATTTTGAATATTTCACTGTAACTGTGCAACATGTTTTTCATACTTTGTTTATCTCTATGTTGTATATTTCACAACAGGAGGGCCTCTCAACAAGACACATGGTTTTTTGTTTTTAGCTCCTCCTGCACATTTTTTCTACTAACCAGTGATTACCTTCTGTAGATAACCTGTTAGTTTTTTGATTCTTTCCCTTTTCTTTTATCGTTTCATTTCTTTTCGTTTTCTGCTGCTTATCCGGGTCCGGGTCGCGGGGGCAACAGCCTGAGCTGGGAGATGCAGACGCTCCTCTCCCCAGCCACTTCCACCAACTCCTCCGGGGGGACACCAAAACGTTCCCAAGCCAGCCGAGAGATGTAATCTCTCCAGCGTGTCCTTGGTCTGCCCCGGGGTCTCCTCCCGGATGGGCATGCCCGAAACACCTCCCCAGGGAGACGTCCAGGAGGCATCCTGACCAGATGCCCGAACCACCTCAACTGGCTCCTCTCAACGCGGAGGAGCAGCGGCTCTACTCTGAGCTCCTCCCGGATGTCCGTGCTCCTCACCCTATCTCTAAGGCTGAGCCCAGCCACCCTGCGAAGGAAGCTCATTTCGGCCGCTTGTATTCGCGATCTCATTCTTTCGGTCACTACCCAGAGCTCATGACCATAGGTGAGAGTTGGGACGTAGATTGACCTGTAAATTGAAAGCTTTGCCTTCTGGCTCAGCTCTCTCTTCACCACACCGGACCGCTTCAGCGTCCGCATCACTGCCGACGCTGCTCCAATCCGTCTGTCAATCTCCCGCTCCATTTTCCCCTCACTCGTGAACAAGACCCCGAGATACTTGAACTCCTCCACTTGGGGAAGCGACTCTCCCCCGACCCAGAGTGGGCAATCCACCCTTTTCCGGCTAAGAACCATGGCCTCAGATTTAGAGGTGCTGATTCTCATCCCTGCCGCTTGCCACTCAGCTGCAAACCGTCCCAGTGCGAGCTGGAGGTCACTGTTCGATGAGGCCAACAGGACCACGTCATCTGCAAATAGCAGAGACGGAATCCGGAGGCCACCGAACCCGACTCCCTCCGCCGCTTGGCTGCGCCTAGAAATTCTGTCCATGAAAATTATGAACAGAACCGGTGACAAAGGACAGCCTTGGCGGAGACCAACCCTGACTGGGAACGGGTCTGACTTACTGCCGGCAATGCGAACCAAGCTCTGACTCCGACAATACAGAGATTGAATGGCCTGTAACAAAAGGCCATCTACCCCATACTCCCGGAGCACCCCCCACAAGACACCTTGAGGGACACGATCATAAGCCTTCTCCAGATCCACAAAACACATGTGGACATGTTGGGCAAACTCCCATGCCCCCTGCAGTACCCTCGCGTGAGTATAGAGCTGGTCCAGTGTTCCACGGCCAGGACGAAAACCACATTGCTCCTCTTGAAACCGAGGTTCAACTAGCAGCCGGACTCTCCTCTCCAGCACCCTGGAGTAGACCTTCCCAGGGAGGCTGAGGAGTGTGATCCCCCGTTAGTTGGAACACACCCTCTGGTCCCCCTTCTTGAAAAGGGGG
>KV751334.1:12927789-12943044 GCA_001698575.1 Mola mola | reverse complement strand
TGTAGGCCTGTTGTAATTATAAATTGATGGAGATTTTCTGAAAAGTGAAGCCACTATGGAGGAAATGCCTTAAACCTGCATTTTTTTTCAAAAATGCCAACAGTGGGCAACTCCACTGTTCTTAAAAAGAAGTCCAATTGTGTGTAAGACAGTGGGAAAATTTGCTTACTTCTCACTGGCCAATTTAGAGTGACCAATTAACCTAACCCCCTGTTTGTATGTTTTTGGACTGTGGGAGGAAACCAGAGTACCCGGAGAGAACCCACGCAGACACAGGGAGAACAGGCAAACTTTATCTTTATTTTTCATGATTTCAAATGTCAGTTTCAAGCTTTATTTAACATATTTCGTAAATTAAATAGAACTTAAAGAAGAGGATGCTTTAGGGAAGGGTTATCTTGTGTTTGATATATCGCCAGCACAATTGGCATATCCTCCCCAGGTCACACTCTTGTCCTAATACATAAATATATCTACAAGAGCAGGAGGTAACACAAATCCAGCTATTTACATGAAACATAGAGTTCCAACCTTTCTTAAAAACACTAAAATCTAAAATGATGGTTGTTGCTTCCTGTTTACCTGTTTTTCCAGGTGTCTTTGCTGGCTGTAGATGAGATGCATATGAACCTGCCTCATATGACCAAAGACATCTACTGGAACGACTGTGAGGCGCGTCCACCCTACACGCTGGCTGCCGCTGACTACTGCATCCCATCATTCCTCGGCTCCACCAAGGACATGGGGTCAACACGCACACTAATATATACATGCACTTTACATATTATATATTGGCTAGTTTTAGCTGAAACCAGCTTTTGTTTGATGGTAATTACTAATAATGTTCCTGCTCGGCTTATTTTTCATACAATAGTTCAGTGATGTGTTTTCATATTCTGAGTGGCTACCAGGAAATTAGCTGGTTTTAAAATAGAACCATCAGCAAAAGAAAAATGCTTTTGTGCAACATCTTTTTCAGACTCTCAAATATCCTTGAGGATGCTGATATTAACGACAGTCTTCAAAGGCAGCAGGATCCTGTTTTGCCTTGGCGGCAAGACTCGGTAATCAAATTATTTGACTGTTAGTGTGTTTGTTATTGCAAAAACTACTTATGGTAAATACCTTTAATGTAATGGAACATTTAATGTGGCAAAGGACAGCATGAATCACACAAATTCAGCCAAATTCAGGAGCAAATAAAGTATAACAGACTGAAAAGGACCAGGATGAAAGGTAAATGAAAGAAGAAAGCCTTACCGGAAGTTTGTGCACAGATTGTATTTTCAGCATTTTCTTTCATTGATGATTGTAGGTTCTGGGCAGAGTCCGCCGGCTGCTGAGTGTTCAGGAGCCACCTGACCTCAAAGTTCCTCGACCAATATTTAAACGACACAGCAGTGATGCAACAGGAGGCTTCTTTCCAGACTACAGGTTCGGTATCTCTCCATATAAATTACTAAAGATATGCATGTTGGCTGATGTCAGTGACAGATGGAATGTTAACAGGCAGGATGGTAGCTCAGTAGTTAGAACTGGCCTTTGTTTGTTTGGTCCTTTGTTATATCCATTTTATCATCCGTCATTTTATCCAGGGTTTATCCAAATCCAGTAGATATGGGCCCACCGTCCTCCTTGGCCAATTCCCCCATGGACACACTATCCACACTAAGGGAGGTCAGCAGCAAACCTCCATCCCCTGAAAGCTCACCTTCTGTTGCTTTCCCACGGCTGGTCATCAGTCCACCATTGTCCGCTCATGTCTGCCAGGACATGGAATCTTCTGGCAATGGTGAAGCAGCAAAGCCTCAGAATGGATCCTTCAATCAACCTTCACCCACTGAGGAGATACTGGACTTGGACAGCTCAAGGTAATCAATTGGTAATTAAACCCTCCGGGTACCCAACTCTCCTCTCCCCTCCGGGGTTAGGAGGGGGGTTCAATGTCTCCCATCTTTTTTTTTACAATGAAACCACCACACAATGCATAGGTCTGAGATTTGGGAATACACTTTTCCTTCATACCCTACCCTTCCAGTCCTTTAAATACCTTGGTGGCCTGACACTTTTCTTTGTACTTTCAGGAATAGCTCCTCAGTTTGTTTCTTTCCCACCCAAATGGGCCCCAAAGCATTCCGCTGGATGACGCCAAATGTCAAGAATCGCCCCACCCGCCCCCGGGGTCGCCAGTTCTCCCTCCAGTTCTCTAGGCAGTCATCCAAAGGCTCAATCCACAGCCTGCCAAGCCCAAAAGCTCTGGGAAGGCGGAGACAAGGCCTGGGTAAATTCCAATCCCGACAATCAAATGGACCACCTTCATCCGACACTCTGCAGCTCCCTGAACCTGAGTACCACCATGACTTTCAGGGTACGGCAGGGGCTGAGAATGATGACAAGGACAGGAAGGGAACCAACGACAGTAATGACATGAAAAACCAAAACTCCCAGTCACAGAGTGAGGAAAAAATAAGAGAACCAATCACAAAGACATAATACTGCACACAGACAGCACAAAGCTTGCGGTGATTAATCAACAACGAAACAAGGAAAGTTGATTCAAGCCAACAAATGCTAAGAAAGCTCCAGCCAATGAAGGGATCTTTTGAATCCCAGAGTTTCCACTTATCGCCAACTTTGTGATCTGAGACAAAGTTTGAAACTTAAGAACTGAAAAGAATCCCAATAATGGTAATCAACTTTGAAGCTCAAAAAATGAACAAAGTGGGGATACCGTAAGACCAAGCCACAATACATCATGGCTGAGTGTTATATGCTGAAACACCCTCTATCCAAGAAAAAGCCTTTTTAATGTCTTGATATTTTCTTAATAGGATTAATCAATGCACAAAAGTATACACCAAGAACTGGTCCTTTTGTCAACAAAATGCATTTGTACTCCTGGAGAAAAGTTAGGGGTTTTCATGTGCAATTCAATGCTGTCAGGATTTCTTGCAAACCATCTAGTGGTAAACAGACAAACTACAGCTGAACACACTTCATTCCAACCCCAACACAGTGGTGACTGCTGACTAGACTACACTACTGTTAGAGTACTCAGGTCTCTGACTGAGTTAAGCACTTGTAGAAACTCTTTTGTAGTTCTGCCTCATGTGACAGTAGCTGTCTATCTTTCTGGATCAATGACTCATTATTTTGAAGGGTTGTGTGGACCTTGTGCGAGTGGCATGGTAAACCCAACTTGTCAAGCAATGACAAATACTACTTTTGAAGTAGTGATGGTCATTTGGTGTTGATGATGCGTCTCTGATTCAGTGATGTTGATGAAATTTTGACTGATAAATTTATCTGAGAATAATAGCTCGCTTAGAAAAATGTTGATAGCATTGCATAATTGCAAATTAGTCTCTTTTGTGTCGCTGCATTTGTAAGAATTACAAAATTATGCTAAAGTCTATTTAATTGTGTTTTATTGATCATACAGTTGTCATCTATTGATAACTGAGTGGTTAGTTTTCAATTGGCTGCTTAGCAAGGGCAAATCCAACCCGGTCCTGTCCTCTGTCGAAGATGCTGTAGAACTGTGTCAGAAATACATCTCCCAGAATCCACAGGGGGCCTCTGGCGGTAACAATGTCCACAGACTGGAAACCACTGAAACACAACTCCCTGTCACCAAGCATTTCCTAGAAATAAAGAGAAAAACATTTCAGTATTGTAGGTATTTATATGTTTTATTTCTTTTTTTGTCAAGATCAAAATATAAAAACAGACTTCAGACAAAAAAAACAAAACAACTACAGTACAGAGAGAAAGAGAGAAATTTTTAAAAAAATATCAGTTTTGGTTGTTTTGTAGCTTTACTGAAATAAAACATTTGATCCAAAGCATTGGAGTGTTACACAGTCAAAAGATTACAGTAAAATAGATTACAACAATGTAATCTTCAAAATGGTTTCACAACAAACACTTTTTAACAATCAGTCCTGAAACATAGTCTGTCAGCTGATTGGACTGACAATCTACGGAAGACCTAAAACAGAAAGAATGAAACACTTTCCCCACCTTTCTAACATAATGTTCAGCAGTCATTGTGTACTCTTTTCCACCAAGGACGAAAGTCACGTGAGGCAAACTTGACAATCTGGCACAGTCAATAAGGAACTAAAACACACACAAAGGTAAATAAAGGTATAAAAAAAGTTTTTTTGCTGTGTATAGAAATGTTAATTTATTGATTTATATTTGATATAAATAGATTTTTTCAACCTCTCCTATGTTTGTGGGTGTCGCTCCAATCAGCTGCTGAAGGTTGAGTATGTCATTGGTTGGTCCAGCAATAAGGGAGGTTCCAGTGTCAACAATCGCTTGGCAACCTTGAGGACAGAAGGAATCCACACCCTGTACCGCGACACTGAAACACACACACCGATCAGTTCCCATGTCTTCATGTTTGGTGTGCTAATTCTTCTTATTCTATTATTATTACAACTAAAGCTCCTCATAAAAATTGACATTCATGTTATTTTACAGAGCCACATTGTCTAATTTGCTTCCTTCTACTGTCATATAGTGGTTACTCTGTGTATCAGCTGTGGTTAGGGTCCAGAGACATTATGATCATATGCCAAAGATGCCACAAACTCAAGTAAATTTGAAAAAGAAACTTGAAAACATCGGTTTGGATTTAAGACACACTAACAATGAGATAATTTATACTATAGAGTCATAATATTCCAAATATGTGGGAAAACCTGTCCATCTTAATCTGCCAGTATTCCTTTGCAGTCACGGGCAGCCAGTTGATTGGTCCAGTGTACAATGCATTGTCTATTCCACCCAGCAACAGTTCCCCTTGTGGGCTGTTGGTACTTGTTCTCCTGCAGGTAAACAAGAAAATGCAAATCAGTTCCGATCAATAAACTCTGCATGTTCTGTCAAGGAGTCCATACACTTCCTCATCCCAACACTACGACTTGAATTTAAAGAGCCCTGTGGACCCTGTGATATCTTTGAAAGCAATGGAAGAATTTGATATTCTATGTTAACTTTGGACCAAAATTCTTAAACCATGTCTCAAAATTCAGTCATTAATCTACACAAACATTCTACCAACACCTTTTATTAATTCGATTCCCCTGAATCAGAAAGGACACATTTTTGTGTAGTATAGAGTTTGCTGAACCAAAAACATTCCTGGAAACTTCTTGACTTGGGGTCTCCTATCTCAACAATCCCAAGAAGTTTCTGGATTACCCAAAATCCCTGTAGACGAAATGCTTTAAACCCTGCTCCAAGAGTTTTCAGGCAAAGAAAGACAGTGATATAAAGTGAGTTAAAACAAGAGAAAATGGACAAGTGTTCACTTGGTGAGAGGTGCTGTAGTTTAGTGACAGGGTCCTTCTATATCCTGATGTTCCCCCTGAATTTGACAGCATTCAAAACACATTAAGTTGGCATTCTTTCTCCACCTTTCAAGTCTTCTGACTCCTCAAAGCACTTTACGTTTATTACATTCACATGTTCGTACACAGGTGGCAGTGTAGTACCTGCTTTCTACACAGTGACGCTATGCATTAGGGGGCAAGATACTAAACTTGGGATTCAGTATCTTGTCCAAGGAGGAGTCAGGGATTGAACCAGAGTTCCTCTGACAGCTATAACCTGTCAGCCACGGTCACCCCTAGGTCACTGTGGGAGGTGTGCACAATGCTCACTAAATGGAGAGAGCTCCGGCGTTGTGACAAATATGTTGTCTTTGTGACAGCTGCACCAACAATAATACCTGTTGGACTGAGTTTAACTCCTTGTACTTTTCTCTAGAAAAACCTCTTGGATCTGCTCAAGCCATTTAGAACTTCCTGAGACCTTTCCTAACCTGTCCCAAAACCACTTAACCTCTGAACATTATGTGGATCCTTGAACTTGGTTAAAAATGTCTTGATGATTTTAGATTCCAAAAACTTGAACAGAATTTTTTTTTTTTTTTCCCTCAAAATGATAAAACCTCAACAGGCATTGATTACAAGGAACTCTCCTCAGTCCAGTGCCTCTCTGAGATAAGTTATTAGCCACTGAACTGGTTCTACTGGTACTCATACCTGCTGAGGTAGAAGGAGAAGATCGGCTTCTCTACAGTCTTCTGTGCCAACATGCTGTCAAAAACAGGGTTTCCAAGGATCTCTGCCAGTGATGGGTAAGCCATCCCCAGAACACCATCGAACTTCGCCATCACAAATGTGGCACCGGGCTCATAGACTGACTCCCCAAACTCCTGGTTCAGGATGGTCATGCCACTGATCTGGATTAGAAGACAAAGCTGATTATGGCATCAAAGTAAGGGTCAAACCAAATCTTCACATCCGTTACTGTTCTTTTGCTGACAAACCCTCACACTATTGAGGATGATGCTTCAAGTTGCCTCTTTATGATCTTCATAAACAGGATGAAAAATTGCCTTTGTTACAAAGTCCAGTTGCTTATGTAGGCATTTTTAGAATTCCTCAACTCCAGAATTAATGTGTTTTATCGGGAAAATTAAAACTCATATTTTTAACTTTATTTTAGAATTTGCACTTATTTGTTGTTCTGAGGGCTCCAAATTGCGTCTTAAAACTTCACTGCTTTATTTCTGTATGTTTAAATAAAATGGTCAATATTGCCACATATCATCTGTAATATTTATCCGGTAGCTGATTGCATATACAGAGATGAGTTGTAACGTTAACACCACTCACAGTTGAACATTGATCACCTCGCTACAGTGCAAAAATCTGCCGCAAAACCCTTGATCCTGGTATTCATTTAGATACCACTTGAGACAAAACATGGGACATGCCTGTAAAGTTATGAGCCATGAAGGTCCCATTGTGTAACAGACTTGGCTATTACCTGTCAAGACACAGTCACGTGAACTCTGGGGTATTAATATGTGGTCCTGTTGTGTCTAGGACAGGAATGGCCATTCCTTTGAGTACTGTGGGTTACAAGGTGGGAACTCCGTGGATCACAATTTGCCATGTACAGTATGTCCCATGGATGCTCAGTTGGATTTAGAACTGGGGAATTTTGAGGCCAAATTGACACTTTAAGCTTTTTGCCATGTTTCTCTGGCAATTCCTGAGCAGTGTTTTTGGTGTCACAGCATCCATTTTCCTATTGGGGGATCCACTGTCATCACTGTGTGTTAAGTGTCATGGGGATGCCACCCATGACACTCATCCACTTCTTGTCTGCACGTTGCTTAAATAAACAAAACCAACAACAAAACAGCCGAGCCTACTGAGAAACACGTGGCCCTCATTCTCTTCGTGAAACGGGTGCTGTGCGTTCCCACGGAGGGTGTGCCGTTCTCTGTAGGCAGGCAGCATAACTGCCGTGAAGTCACGCTGTTGTATGGACTCCTGGCTGCTTTTTGAAGCAGATGAGAGAGCAGTGTTATGCTGCTGGGGCATTTGCACTTGTGTTCAATGTGGTCCTTCGGAAGGTGGTCGTGATGCCCTAACTAAGGCCCCAACTTTGGGTGAACCAGAGATTTTGCAGATGTAAGATATAGTACAGAATGTCTCTTAAGAATCAGGCTTCCAGGGGACCCCATCATGCGTTTGATGGAGAAAATGAAATGCAGAAATAGTAAAACATTAAGATGGACCTTCAGTGTGTCTCTGCCCATGACTCCCAGCAGGTGTCCTGATCCGTAGTGAATCCCAAACATTCGGCCATCGTGACGGAACGAAGCCGACTCAAACGCCTTGAAACGCCTGTGGTAGCCTGTTAACAGAGACACACAAAGTGGTGTTTCCATCACCTCAGAGCCCATATTTACCCTAACCCCAGATGTTACTTACCTAACTCTCACCAAACCTTAAACCAGACAAGGTAAGACACATAATATGACTGCGTAAACAGATTTATTTCCCCACAACATCCCTATTACAAGTACAAACACATCCAGATATGCACAAAGAGACCTTGAACCTCTTATCATGTCCAGAACACACCAAATCATACTGTCATGCTGTCCTGACCCACAAACATGACCTTCATAAGCCACCAACACATAGTCAAACCTCTGGATAAGGTGTGAACTGCAGTGTTACTGTATTAACCTCTGAGAAGTGTGTGTGTGTAGTGCTTGGGTACCGCAGGCTTGGCTGACACAGTAGGCTGACGGCACCCAGAGATCAGACGACCCGGTGTCAAAGACCACGGAGAAGTTCTGCCCGGGCGTTCCCAGTATGATTTCACCAAAATACTGAGCCTGACAAACAACACACATGCAAGTGAGTGTGTAGCACAACAAATGTGATGAAACATGACATAAAATGGAGTGAAAATTAATAGATGATTTAATAAGTCAGTGTGAGCATTGCACATACAGGTAACATATGAAGGAATTAGAAATTCTACACTTTAGTGACATCTGGTGGTAGTTTTAAGAACCACAAAAATCATGCTCTTAAACAAAAGAATTGATTTTCTAATAAATACACAAAATAAACAAATAATGTTTGAAAATAAACGTTCGTTGAACCAGAAATGCCTGGAAATATTTGAGGAAAGCAACCATTTTAAAGTCTTGAAGAAAATCTTTATGAGTGGTATCATTCAAAGCAAAAGGTTTTTTTGTACAAAAATATAGTTTGTCAGGATACTTTAAAAAAAATAGAAATACAAGAAATATTTGTTCACTTAATTTAAAAAAAATTCATGATGACATTTTCGAGAAATAAAACGTCAGGATGATTGCAAAACACTAACCCCAACAGGAAATTTAAGCGCTGCGACAAGTTTCCGACTTTCATCTGCAGGTTCAAATAAAATTCAATCAAAAAATAAACTGTCAAATTCTGGCCAGGTTCTACAAATCAGAGAGGGACTGGCTGGGGTCTGATGCCTTGCTCAGCTGCATATTGATAGCAATTTTTGTATGCTAAGCTAAAGTTGTTCTTACATCCATGTAGTTGTAAATTTTCTCACGGCCGAGCCGCAGTGACGGTGTGTTGACCGGGAAGCACTGAGCGTACCGCCGGCTAAACATGTCGGGGCGGTGATCCTTCAGGAAGTCCTGCAGCAGGCCGCTAGCTCGCAGCTGGGAGCGAATCGAACGCGTCCGCTTCAGAGGGACCCTGGAGGGGGTGATGTTTACACCTTGGAGTTAGGATTTAGTATTGTGGTGATTTGAACGTTTTTGTTCACATTTCTTACGGGAATAGTTTAACATTTGGGAAATGTGCTTCACTTGATCGCTGCGTTGGATGAAGAGTTGGATACAACTAATTTCTGCACAGGAACAGTGTCACTTGCAACCAGTTAGCTTAGTAAACTGGCAGCGCGGGAACAGCAAGCATAGCTCGATACAAAATCCACATTCGTTGCTTGTTTCATTCATCCACCAATCTGAGTATAAGTATAAAGTAAATTAAAAGTATAAAGTATCCGTAAAGTATAGCGCTTTACAGAGTGACGTTACCTGTATTAGGTCTTCATGTTAGCAAAGGTTGCCTAACAAATCTAAATAGATGCTTGCTGTAGGGTCATATACATAGTGTGTTGACTAAAAAACAAGGTAAATGTGACAGCTCCTCCAAAGTAAGCCCAAAACATCTCCATCCCTCCCTGGTGGCTGGTTGCAGTATAAGCCCCTCCCTCTCCATTTCAGCATATGAGACTTGGTCCAAACTAAAAATTCCAAAAAGTAGATGTCAAATAATTTTTTCAAAAGACATCTTTAATTATTTTAGGTTTCAAAATGAGCTAACAATAAAAGTCGAGTTATGTCTAAAAACTGTGGAGGTAAAGACACTTATTTTTGAGTTTTCGGGCTGCAGGGCACTCAGAAAAAACAGGGCTAATGTAAATACGGTTAGTTTATTAATAGACTGATACGAATGAAGGCGGAGGGTTTTTTTCCCTACCTGACAAGCGCTGAGCTTGTGCATATCCATCCCAACAGCACCAGCAACACAAGCTTCACCATGTCTATGTGTCTCCGTCTGTCTGTCCGACTGGCAGATAGCAGAGGGTGAGGAGTTTATCAGGACTCACCACTGCTCTGATTGGATCGAGGCCTGTTAGAAATCCTCCCACAGACCTACAGCTCTGACTTCTGAAACCACCGCTGGAATGTAACTGAATACATTTGTTCAGCCTAAAATTCAAGGGAATTATACGTGATTATTTCCATTTATCCAACGTATTACTATCTCAGTGCACTTTTTCATGATTTACATTTGTACTGACCACCAGGCTCGTTGTGTAACTTCAGTGTGTTGACAGTCTGAGGTCTCAGTGACTCTGACCCGGTGAGGCAGACACTGCCAATGAGAAATCACGAGCGACCCTGCAGTGGACAAAATAACAGGAATACCTGACAAAAAAATTATTAGCAAATTAAAACTACAGTCTGTTCAGAGTAATGAAGACCTCAGTGACCTATAACTTTTTATCTTTTAGTGTTTGATGAAATGTCTGTACTTAATCATAAGTTTAACGTTTTCACATTACTTTCAGCTTATTTTTGTTTCAATGGGAAAAAAAATGCAGTTATTGTCAAATAGTGGCAACTATATTACAAGGAACCTTTAGTAGGTAAGTGTAAATCTGATTTTAACTTTGATTTTTATATTTGAGTCCATCTGGCTGATTTTATTTTGGAGGTAAAATGCCAGGGTTAGAAGGGTTCCCACAATTTTAGTATTTCTGTATATGTTTCTATCCCTAATAACATATTTATGGAAATTTCAGAGTGCAATATTTGAAAAATATTCAATAAGATTATATCAAATGTGCAAGTGTCTTAAACATTAAGATACTGGCCAAGATGTCTAAAAGCAAAATAATCCAGACCGTAGCAGCTAAAGTAAAGGTATATTCTTTTCTTTTAATGCTTTGTGTTGTTTTAAAACAATGCATTTAAAGATATACTTGTGGAACTGTTCAACAAGAATATTGTGGTGTTTGCTACCTGCCCATGAAGGTTGTTTACTGATTTTAGCACAGCTTGTATAAAAATTCTCAACTTTCAAGGTCATTTGAGTAAAGATTACGGAGTTTACAAGGTACATTTTAGTGTACAGCAAAATGATTTTTTAAATGAATTTTTATTGTGGCTCTGCAGACAAATTTCAGAAAAATATAATAAAGCTTTGAGACTCCCGCTAAACTATCCAAGTTAGGACAGAAAGAAGAGACACAGACAACACACCCATCCTCTGATGAAGACTGGTTCATTTATTTCAGTAAACAAAACAAACATCCATTTTAAGTGACGCACACAGACTAATATCAGCATAACCAGGTAGCTTGGCTAATGTTAGCAGCAAAAACTGCTGAGCAACATGTTACATTTGCTTCACACTGTGCGACATTCTATTGACGCCAGCTATGTATGATTAGCTTCTTTGTTGCTAGCATTAGCCATCTCATCTGATGGTTATCTATCATTAGCCATGCAGCCTGCACACTGCTTCCACGGCAAGTCTGACAGAAACAAAACAGTGGAGCGTTGGTTGAATTTGAACTACACAGAGGAGATAAATAACAAAAGCGATCCCCCTTTTTAGTCAATCATCTTCTTCCTTTAGCAGGGGTGATGGTCGGGAACTCTCTTCCTGTAAAAACAAACATGCCATTAATACAAGGACTGTACCACAACGCTTTGTTATATTGGTAACGCTTTGTTATATTGGTAACTCATTCTGGTCAAAGATGAGGGCAAAGGTGCGATGGACTGACCTGGGTGCAGCTTTGATGATGTTGTCGACTCTAAGGATCATCTCAGCGGCTTCCGATGCGCTCAGCAGCACCTGACGCTTCACTTGGAAGGACTCTGTGATGCCCAGGTCTGCCATGTTGCCCACTGTGCCTTCAGACATGTCTGCAGAGGGAAAAAAACCCATACACAAAAATCATCGTTTGTCCAAAACATGGGCTGTAAAATAAAGATGGGTGACATAAGAGCCACCCCGTCCACATTAGCAGACGAGACATGAGTCAAACTTAAAATTCAATGTACAAGTCCAATTCTAACCCCTTTTTTATTGCTCAGACCAAAGGAACTGCTCTCATTTAATCTTTTAAATCAAAATTATGGTGAAAATTTCAGGAGATCGAGAAGATTGTTGGCATTAACTGACAAAACATCACTTTGTTTGATGAGAATTTTTACTTCCAGGCTGCTAAGGTTTGTGTGATCACTTACTCAGGCCAAAGGTGGTCTTGTTCTCCTGGTGTGCAGCTCTCAGCTGAGCCACAAGGTCAGCACTGTCATAGCCGGCGTTGTCGGCGATGATAGTTGGCAGCTGGAACAGAAAACAGAATGAAAACTATTATTTCTTCCTGAACGCTGCCGCACAAACCTATGGAAAAGGATTCTATGAGGGTCACATGGGAAAATTCTGACCTTTTTTGCATTTTTTTTTTTTTTTTTTTCCCCCCTTAGAAACAGAAGTTTTCCCAGAATTCTGAAGAAAAATTCTCTCAAAGTCAAAACTCCATTTTTAATTTTAATCATCTTATATCCTATTAAAGATTAAACATTTTCAAGTTGAAAGTATGTGTTTCTATTGTACTGACACCAGAGATAATAAATAACAGATCAATGATAAAGATTTTCTTATAACTGGAAGCGACCAATCAAACATGAGAAGCTTCATAGGAAGTAAGTCTGTACCATCCTCAGCGCCTTGGCGAACGACTCCATGGCGACCGCCTCCTTTCCTGGCGTCCTATTGGCCAGATCGGTTACCACTTTGGCCATCAGCATCTCAGAGCAGCCTGACGGAGGCAGAGTAAGATCACACAATCAGAATGAGCGCGTGTGTTTACTGAGTGTGTGTGTGTGTGTGTATGCATGCAATGAATGTTTGTGTTTGCAGTGTGTGTACCTCCTCCATAGACGGTGCGTGGCTCCTTCACAGTCTGAGCTAACACACACAGCGCGTCGTGCAGCGAGCGCTCTGCCTCATCCAGAATCTGCTGAGTCGCTCCGCGCAGAACAATGGTGCACGCCTCACCTGAAAGTAAAGGATTAGGGGGAGGAGAGGGTTAGAGGTGAGCCATGCTGAGGGGAAGACCCTCTCACTGCCCTCTACAGAGAGAGAGCTGAAACTACAGCAGCAATGACAACAAATTATTTCAAAACTGGAGGATATAATGGCTCGATTTTACCACAAAAATCACCTAAACTATCACTAAACGTGCAATTTACATCAGTTTAACTGAAAACTCCTCATAATCTGTATAATTTAGCTCCTCTAACTCTGTAAACTGCAGGAGACCACAGGACTCTTTCATTTCAGATATTTCTGCCTAACATAAGTGATTGTGTCTGAAACAGAAGAATTAAGTGTTTTTAAACTGAAACATCAGTTAAAATTAGGAATTTTACAGATTTTAAGAATTTGTACATATGCTGATAACATAATAGTTTTACTGATTAAACTGTTCTAAATCGTCAAATCAACTACATTGAGTTCGACGAGACGGCAGCTTCTGAGATCTGCAGTCAGCGAGAGTTCTTTATTTAAATGTGTAGGAAATGAGAGACCAATTGTCTGTACCCATGGCAACTCCGGAGAAGTGAATGAGTGTGTCCTCGCCGATCATCACTTCCTCGATCAGTTTACAGTGACCCAGCTTCACCATCTCAGGGTGGTCAAAGGTGGAGGTGATCTCTCCACCTGATTATACATAAACATAAACACACACACACAGTTCAAATCAACTGGAGGAAAATACAGCTGTATGTCAGATCATTCATGTTCTATGCAAATCAGGAAAAGGACTCTAAATTGTCTCAATAAGATATCAAATTTCCTGTCAAAGAGTGCGGATATCTTAAAAAATTCACACTAGAGAAATTTGAGCATTTTTGCTTTAGAAAAAAAAAATTCAACCTTTGATATCAAATCCATCAAATAGTTTTAGTTAATTTTTTAGAGAAACTGATTAATCAGAATATTCAACTTTTATTAATTCAACTCAATTATTTCAGCTCTGAATGCAACCAATCTCCTACAAACAAAGGCAATCCATTTTGTTTTAAATGTTTTATCTCCATTTTATTCAATTTGTATCGCCGTGTAAATTTATTTCCTGTCAATATTCGGTTTAACCACATTTAGAACATATAATAAAATGAAAAATGTGCTGTTTTTTTGTTTTTTATTTGAAGATTTAGGTGGAAAAGCAGCAGAACTTTATGATAAAGTGTGTGTTCGTACCTGTGACCAGAGAGAGGCGCTCGACACCGGCAAAATCGGCGTGCTCGATGGCCATGATGCCAGCCTGAGCAAACAGCTGCTCTGGATAGTTATAGATCAGCTGTCTGTGGAGGAGAGAGAAGTGGAGAAGCTGTGATGAAGGAGCAACAGCACCTTCCACTATATTCTTCACTCAAACACCTTTTAATTTATTCCATTGCTGTTTACGAATGTAAAAGGGTGTGTGTGTGTGTGTGTACCTGTTGATGAAGCAGTTGATTCCGTGTTTCAGGATTCGGTCGACCTTCTCCTTCATCTTCTCTTTCTCTGCAAGTTCGATCTCTGCAACCTTGGCCGTTGAGTCAACGCGAACCCTGGAGCCGAAGATCTGATGCACACAAACGCCAATAAAATCTTAATTCCAATCACTACTTTTGTTGAAATCAACATGTCTTCATTCAGTTTTAATTACGTTTGTTCACATTCTGTCCGGAGAGATTGAATACGTTCATGAAGCTGAGATTGGGTGTCTGAAATGACAATTTCACACTCAGGTTTTCAGACAGTGTGAAATGTGTGAAATGTGTGGAAATGCAACTTCCTGCCTCTGCTTCACAATAAAAGTCTCCCAGATTGAAGAAAATAACATTTTGTTTTATACTCAGAAGAAGCTGCAGAAACAATAATGGAGGGGGATGAGTGAGTGTGTGTGAGTGAGTGAGTCCGTGTGTGAATACCTTGATCTTGTCGGTGTCCATGCCAGTATTGGCGATCAGGATCTTGACATTCTCCAACCTCTTCGGCTGGTTCACTCCAATCTTCTTGTCCAACAGGAAACCTGGACCAATCAGGTGAAAAGTTTACAGGAGCCAATCAGAGAATGGAAAAACAGACAGAGAGACGGATATGGTGCGGGTTGTGACATCACCCGCCCTCACCTTCGTCCAGGTAGCAGTCTGTAAGGCTGCCCCCCAGCTTCTTGATAACGTGGATGGCCTCCAGGTTTCCGGAGCCCTTCAGCCTCATGACAGCATTGACAGCCAGCTTGCTGAAGTGATCTTTGTGGTGAGTCAGCAGTTTAGAGGACAGCGTC
>KV751334.1:12886762-12913395 GCA_001698575.1 Mola mola | reverse complement strand
TGTTTTGACTCCTTTTGTCTTTTGTCCTTGGCAGAGGAGACAGGTTGGTGACGCAGGAAGCAAAATAGATTAAAAGCGAGCAATTTAATTCCTGACTAGCTGGGAGAAGTCCATCTGCTTAGATGTCTGCAGTCCCAGAAAAAGTTAAAATTCTCAATAAATTTCAATGAGTGGACAGCGCAGGCAGTTGAAAGCCATGTGTGCAGTGCCAGCAAACGGCGCAATCGCCGAACTCCCACTCATTACAGGTAACAGGGGGCCACGGATGAAAACGTCAGTATTCAGAGAGCTGACCATATTCAAAAAGTCATCTTTCAACATTTCAGACTGTCTCTTCGCAACACCATCTGTCCCTGTGTGCAATATGATTTTTCCCACCTGTGAATGTTCAGCTACAATCTGCATGATTCTTTTTGTCAGGTCAGAATACATTGGCACTTTTACTGCACAAGCGTCTCACACGTTTCACGGCAGAATCACCTATAATCAGAGTTTGAGGCTCAATTGTTAGTTTTGCATACTTCCTTTGATTTTCTGACTCACGATTGGACATTACCTCTCTCTGATGTTATCCAGGTCATCTGATTAAGATCCAGGGCAAATGTGTTCTTGAGCTCTATAGTTGTTGCTTGTTTAGGTTTAATATTGGTTTTCCCTTTCACAGCTGTCCACAACAGAGCTCTTCTCTGTACAGATATTGAAGAATATGATATCGCAGGCCAGCCAGTCGCATGACCAATCTCAGGACGCTGAGTTCTGCCTGTTAACCGTCCTCCCAAGACACAGGAAAGGCCCAAGGATTCCAGGAAGGACTTCAAATTGTAGATTTGTTTTCTTGCATATTTTTCTTAGCAGTTTCCTTGCCGCTTAGCTGTGTGTTAGCATGCTGCTGTCCACTGTTCTGAGATAATGGTAATGGTGTATCATTACCACACGGTCCATTTACTTCCCCATTCACAACAAGCCGGTGAATTTTGGTTTCCAGTACTGCATCTTCTGTAGAAGTTTATGGTAGTCATCCTAACTGCTATCTGTTCAGCCACCGCAATGGAGGCGTGTGATGTTGGTAGGCCACAGGCAGCGCTGTGGTGGTACTGTATCAAGCTAAACCCTATTTCTCAAAGTTTGAAGGTCCAAAACTTCACAAAATACATCTTTATTAGAAATGAACTGTAGTATCGAGTTTGATCGGAATATTGGACATAAGCTGTTTTGTTCTGCCTCTAACAATTGTTGTTATGATCAATAGCCGATATTTACCGATGTCGATATGATCTATATAAAAACACGTTTCTACAGTAATGGATTTTTATAATCACTTGTAAATGTGTGTGAAATCAGTGAAACAGTGAAAGTCCTGTTTCCAGTGCAACCAGTTGACTTGTTATGGAGTGTTTTTACACCGTGGAAACCGTGCTCACTGTATCATCACAAAGTGAGGATGTCAGACGGTCACATGTCTTTTAAACTGTTAATAAGTCATCAAAATACAGCCTAGTAGTGTGCACTTCATTTTAAATTTCATCAAATTTGATTTAGAGTGTTTTAATTTTTATGCATCTATGCATGTACTGTATGTGTATCGGCTTACGTGTGCGTATACAGTTTATACACACTGTAAAATATTTTATTGTTGTTGATTTAATTGGGTATTTTTTTCATCATATTGAGTCTGTTTTGTTGTATTTTGCTATTAATATTTGTTTTGTTTTTGCGTGGTTTTTTTACCGCTTTCGTAGTTTGCTGTTATTTTTATGAGTAGGGAGGAACTCCATATAAGCCTGCAGCTTCTGGACTGTGTACGTGGCATAAAAAATGGCGTTTATAGCGTTCAGAATATTTTCTTATTACGGCGTGCTCTTCTATCCATTTCTTACCCACACTCGTCTCTCATGCAGTATTTGCGGTCGATCTTCTGCTGGTTTTCTTTGATCATGAAAGACTGGATGGTGGTGTTCGTCCCTGATACAAACACACAAACAACTGATAGCAACAATGTGCACAAATCATTTAACCAAACAGTCAATGTGTGTGTGAATATGTCAGAACACTCACAGTCACTCGCTCTTTTCAGTTTGTCAGAGAGATTTTTTCTTGTTTCCACTGTGAAATATAAACACACCCAAAAGTAGCGTCACACACCTGAGTAAGCACTAACAATACCAGCAAATGTGTCTTTATGGGTAATTCCGATTCTAATTAGTATCAAATTCAGTTTCTGTTTGTATAAATCTGTTGATAGTTTGTAATCGTGTGTACATATTAATAACCGCAAGTGTTGTAAGCTGCTATCACCTTTCATAGTAGAATTTTCTTCTCCAGCGAGGTCAGTGGAGATGATGTTGGGGCTGGTGCTGCCGGCAGCTGGGGGAGTGCAGCAGTAGACCTGATCACAGTACAGGAGATCACAGAAGTCCACATCGGGGGGCCAGGAGCCAGGGGGACCGCTCGGTGGCACTGGTGGAGAGAAGCGGGAGTTACAGGGAAACTGTGGAGTTTTTTTGCTTTTGTTTTGTTTTTCAGTTAGCATTGCTGTTAATGGCAAAAATAGAAACAGTCTTATATACCTTTAGTATAATTTTGGACAAAAAAAGGAATATTATCATGTCACAAGACTTCTCTTGCAATACGACTACAAAATCAGTATTTGCAAGGTGAAAACAAGTTAGCAGAAGTCAGAAAATGAATGACTTTATTAATGTAATCACTAATCGGTGAATCAGTGGATATTACTGTTCTTTGAATTTTTACCTACTGTGTAAACAGTCAACTGAAAAATAAGTATATCCTGTTGTCTGTAAACACAAACATGAATGGACCCTCAGGGAGTGTTGTGACGTTGTTTGTTACCTGTGCTGCTCCAGGCGGGGGACTGTGGAGTGACAATGCTGTCATTACTGTGAGAGAAAAACAAACAATGAGCAGCAAGAACATGACACCCAACGCTGGTTTGAAGCCGTAATGAAAACGAGCTCAAAATCAAAAATAAATATTCTACATCTTCTCTGTAGTTCTGTTGATGGTCTAGATCGTTTTGGTGCAAGTTGCACAGTTTCGGAGATATTTGTTGTAGACGTATCTATTGTCTTTAGTAACCAGGTCATGTTTCTGGAGAGAGGTATTGATGTTGATGTTTTCAATTGTAGTTTTTGGGTGCTTTTCATGATGTAGTTCCATTATATTGGAGAGAAAGCGACAGAGGAAGCAAATGCATTTTTGTCATGTTATTGGTAAACATGACAACCCCTTATATGTTGTAGGCGGACTTTAGTGCAGTTACTCATCAACCAATAAATGTTTTTGGCAACCTTCAGGCTAAAATGTAAAGATTTAAAATTCCAGGATACAGTAATAATTTGTACGTGTGGTTTTTATGAGGATGTTTGCTGGTGCTTGGTAGCACTGTTCTGTGTTGCATAGTCTGGAGTAACTAATGCATTACCATGTTACAAAAGAAATGTTGACCTGATGGCAGTGGATGCTAAGGTGTCTGAGTTTGTAACATGTTATTTGATGATTTTCAAGCTTCAACTAAGTGGATATAAATTATGCTCCCTATCACAATTTAAAAAAAACAAAAAAAAGCGTGCTTGTTTACCTGTTGCCGGGAATGGCGTTAAAGTCGTCCTCCTTCAGATTCACTAGATACAGAGCGGTGATCGAGATCACGCTGCACATAAATCATAAATGCGAAAACACACCATGATTGTTTTATTCATCTTAAAATTTGACCTATTATTCCTCTGTGGTTAAAATAGGAAGGTATGTCTTGCCTTACCAGAAAGACATGGTAGCTAGCAAGGCAAAGACGCTGGCCTGAAAGACTTTGTGCTGCAGACAGTGACTGTACTTGTGACTCGAGCCTTCCTTCTTGACATTTACACTCTTACGAGTGTCAGGATTTGGTGTTGTCGGCACACTGCTGTGTTTCCTGGGTTTCCTGTTGGAGAAAACAGAACAGCTTTTGTTTTGAAATCAGTTTTTAAAAGATTTTAAACATGATCCATCGCTTCGACTTAAAAATACTCCTCTTGCAACACAGTAATGTTATTTTACAAAAACAAAAGATGGAAGAAAAAAGGGTGAAAAACTATTGTGATTTTAACAAAATCATCAGTTGTGACCTTTGATCTTTCAATGTCAATGTCAATATTTATTCTGGGATTAAATCTTTACACTTTACATATGTGGTTTAAATTAGGAGCATATTAGTTGAGTTATGGCGAAGACGCAATTGTTTAAAATTTGCCCAATGTTAACAAATGTGAAATTTTGGAATTTGGAGAACTTTCCTGACCTTTACCTTTGACCTATAAAGTCTAAAATTTAATCAGTTGAAGCCTCTGGGAAAGGGCACTATTGGAGAAAGACTCAGGATGATTCATCCAAAATTGTGGATGGTAGGCTGCTAACAGACAAACAGAACCAAAGCTATTACCCCCAGAAAAAATACAAACAGGAAACAGAACTCTGCACGAAAACCATACAGTTTCAGTGAAGGAAATCAAGGCGCTCGGTCATGATTACAGACACGTGACTCCAACATAATTGATTACATAATATTTCATGTCCTTGATCCTAGTACAGCTGTGTTTTGTAAGAAAGTGAACCTGCGCTGGTTCAATCGGTCTTGCGGAAGTTTCACTCAGCTAATACTTGCCTTCCTTTCAATGAGTCTAAAAATGGGTCTAATTCACAGCAGAGCAACATTTTGACATATTTTCTTTCAGCTAGAGTCGTTCTAACACACACAGTAGCCTTCACTGACTCAGTTGTCCTTGAACTGGGACTTACATTGATACACTGATAACACTGCAACACACACCCACACATGTCAAAGGCCTATGTTGTAAGGTTAACTTTCTTTACAATTCAAAAACTTGTATAAAACTGATCTTTGCATGTATTGTATTTAATTTTTTATTACCACAGTTCTGAAAAAAAGAAAGAAAATTTATAGAGAAATGGAATTAGTATTAAGATAGTTAAACAAAATCAAAATGTTGTGTAGTTCTTAATTATTGTAGCCCGACCATAGATTCACACAAGTCAAATGATTAATATTATAATAACAATACTATTGATGATGTTTTTAGTGTTGTTTACAAGCTCAGGTACAGAATTTAAAGACATGATTGTTTGATTCGGAACCAGATTGGCCTCCACAGCAGCAGATCTGTGTTAAAGTCACACCAGTTTTACAGCCTCGGTCCAGATATGGACCACATTCAGGCCACACACACTCTGAGGTGGGCAGAATCATTGCAACTCACAATCACAAGCTAGAGCCGGTCCAGAACTGATCCAGGTCTGGTACACGTTTGGAAACAAATGACAACAAAATATCAGCTCTGGACTTGGCCTGGTACCGATCCTGAAAGTAAAAACTAGATCTGAGCCAGAATTGGACCAGTGTGCAAAGGACACCCTCGTAGGTTGAATTTACAGATCCATCCCAGAATGTGGGAGGGCTCTAACCTAATCCTCACCTTTTAGCATCCAATCTTAAAGTTTGTTTAAAGTGAAGGATATGTAAAACTACTGCTCATGAATGAGTTCTACTCTATATACAGTGATATTTCCAATAACAGATCAATGAACAAAGAGATGAATGATAAAGGTACCCGCTGGAGCGCAGGCTCCCGCTCAGGCTCCCGCTCAGGCTCTTAAGCTTTGCCAGCCGGCGGTTCCAGACCTCCAGCTCTTCAATTCGAGTTTCCAGGTTGTCGGTGAGCTTCGACAACTGCTGCACGGCCCCAACGTTCTCCATGAAGATCTGCTCCTGGAGGAGGACGAAAAGGAGGGAACCAGAGGATATACAGAATCTACAAAGAATCTTTGCTCTTTTGTACAAAAATCTTACATTTGTGTCATTACAATGTGATTTGAAGGCATCTGATCTTCAAAAAGTTACTGGGTTTTGTTTCAACAATGATTGACTTGCAATATTTTTTCTTGAAATTGTGTTTATGAAACACATGCTTGAACACAACACCATCTGGAGGGAAGAAGAAAGGAAGAAATTACTTTGTCCACCATGAGGAAGTTTTCGATCTTCTCTCCGTCAGAGCAGCTGACATCTCCGACCTCCTTCACAGCTGATGGGAGCAGTTCCTTCACCTCCTGAGCTATTACACCTGAAATATCACAGTGTTATTATCATACATTCAAATGATTCTCAATAAACAGAGCAACAGATTTAGCTGAAAGAATAAATTAATCATAGCAACAATGCCATTATCAGTTTGTAATAATGTGTCTTTTTATATTGTGACATCACCTGTCTGGTGGGTGTGGTCTATTCCCATGGTGCAGGCGAACTCTGGCTTATAATCAAACTCAACTATCCTCATCTGAGTGATTCTCTTCAGCTGCTGCTCAGAGTCGACCTGAACAAACAAACAGATGGTAACGTTATCATTAACAGCAGCGATTCAAGGACACAAGGACACCAACAGGGAATTATCCCATTCTGTTTTAACAGTCAAGAATCAAAAAAATATGACTCTGAAATTTCACTTGCCTGATAAAAGACATTCATTTGCAGTTCAGTTGGATAATGTGAGCTTTATATTTACACGTCATAATGTCCAGGATACGACTGCTCTCATCTTGCACTGTTAATATCAGAGTCTGTGCAGTAGTGTTTTGCCTTTCTGCCCATAATCGCAAATGGGGATCATCTGTCAATCATCACTTTTAGCGATAAGAACTACCCAAAATGAGTTTTTAGTTTGGGCCATTCAAACAATAATGAAGAGGGGTTGATATATGCTATACTGCAGCCAGCCACCAGCAGTCAGTGCAGATATGTTGGCTGCCTATCTTCATATACAGTAGGGATGGGTGCATTGATACTGCAGGATCAATACTTCACAAACCACTCATATGGTATTGATTCAGTATTATTAGTAGTATTGATACAGTAGTTAAACAGTATAGTGGAATTTCATCTTTCATCTTAAAGCTTTTTTTCCCAATTTTTCTTTTGTTAACTTTTTTAATTCAGTTGCACTCATATTTGCCTCATATGTTTAATACCATATGAGTTTTTGAGTAAATGAGCCTCTCTCTCACCTGATTTCTGACTTCGGTAATCTGTTTCCTTGAGAGTTTATGGTCTCAGTTTCTTATTTCTAGATTTCTTCAACACAGAATGACCTTTCAGTTTGTAAATTACAGTGCCACTTAGAGTAAAATAAAAGGCGTGGATACTTTGATATATCGCGACCATAATCACTTCACAGTCAGAGCTATTCTGTCCTAATGTGGTCACTTCCAGCTCCAAAAGCCGAGAAGGCAACAAAACAGTATTCCACAAAGCAGTGGAATGGCTTTACACATCGTTATCTTAATCCACTATAAATATAGGATGCCAGTTTAAATATTCACCAAATGGCTCCTTTGATGTAGAAAATTCAATATGTCACACTGCTCTCCAAGTTTGAATACCGATGTCATACTTAATAAAAAAATGTATTTCCTGTTGTGTTTGTAGATGGATTTTTTGGAATATTGGAGTAATGTTACTGTCTTACTTCCTGTATGTTCTGCTTGGCCCGTCGGTCAGACGGCTGTATGATGGCACCCATCACCTTGGCGTTGCCACAGACAACCAACGCCTCATCGGGGCTGTCGGTGTTGATGCCCACTCGGCCTTGACAGATTACGGCATCCTGCGCTGCCCCGTGCTGCCACAGGGCATCCCCGTCCATCTCAAACTGACCTGGGTTAGAAGCCTGCGGAATGGATGACAGGTTCGATGACAAGACAAGGACATCTGCGTGCGTCTGTGTATTGATCATTCATTTTAAATTCATTGCTGTTACCCTGACGATGATTCTCTCTGACACCAGAGCTGTGAGGAGGAAAGTGTCATCTTGTCCCGCTGCAGCATACAGACCAACCGCCATCTGAAAATATCTGGAAACAAACACACAGTTAGCATGCAGCCTCAAATGTTCACTCATACATAAAGTCACTCACTCACCTCTGATCAGGGTTTGGTTTGCCTTTTTTCCTCATGTTGTTGGCTGTCGTCTCGCCGAAGTGCAGACGGCCGAGTGTTACCTTGGTGATTTTACCGCTGGGCAGATTGACCCTGGAGGAAAATAATTAACTGATTTTGATAATTAACTGAAAAAATTATATTTTCTTTGAATATTTATCATCACTTAATATGTCTTGATATTCACTTAGTGAAAACTGGAAACAAGAATTGCTGGTCAATTGCAAGCCAGTAATGTCAGTGATTCGTATCAGAGCACAAACAGCATGTGAGTTCACAAACCCCTCCTCTAACAGCAAGTAGCTGATTAGACTTTAGCCATTATAACTATACACTATACACTATAGACTATACACGTGAGAATCTTCACAGACATATACATGTGCTGTTTTGCAAATATGCATTGGGGAATTTTTGGAGGTATGGAACTGGGATTGTCCTCCACAGACAGGATTGGACTGTCCCAATTGGTGGATATGATTTGACCCATAAGCAGCTAGTCCAACTGGCCATGGTGGGTGTGTGCGTACTGGTCTGTTATGTACCTTACAGGGTTGAAAGGCTTCTTGCTCCGGTCGGGCTGAGACTGCTCGATGGTCACCTGGTGGCTTGGAGATTCCAGCTGTTAGGAGTGAAGCATGCGAGTGTCACACAGAGAAAGTACAGAAGGCCCCTGCCGACTGCATTTTAGACAATCTTCAATAACTCTTCTGATTCTCTGGCAGCTGATGTGGCTCAGTGTTCTCTGTTTGATAGGATTCTTATGGCCTTTTCACACCAAGCGTGGATTTCATCCGAAAAACTTGCACTCTACCCACCTTGACCCCGAACACTTTTATCTGGAAGTGATCGACCACCTGTGGCCCGCTGGGTGTTTGGACATACTGTGGCTCTGTGGCCATGCCGATATGAACGGTGACCTGGAAGTGGTTCTTTTTCTGGCAGACAAAGGCCTCATCAGCTAAAGAGTAGGTGAACCCTTTGTTGGTTTCAACGTAGTAGGCAGGAGGTGACCTGGACAAGGAAAGACATTCCTGTTTGAATCAAAGCTGAGTACAGGTACTTGGTGTAAGGACGACAATGACGACGGCACTTTGATTCCAGAGAACAATATCTCAATAGCTTTGTTTTAACATGTTGTGTACTCACAGTGTTTCGTAGCTGCTGTTGTACAAAGTGCACCATTGGTCCGACTTATACTGATCCCAAGTCAGCAGCTGGTTGCATCCTAAACTCTGACCATTGCCACCTATACTGTCCCCAAGGTTGCCACCATGGCTCCCATCACTTTCACTGCAGGAAGCCTCGATTCCAGCTGATGGCCTCTCAGACTCTAATCTCCTTCTCTTTTTACTGTCTGTGGAGCTGAAGCGAAATCAGACAGTTATCACCTTGTTGTCGTCATTTATGTTTAATACAATTAAATCTATTTTATACAGTTAAACCTGTGGTAAAAAAATAATAAACTAGTTTTTAAAGAAGATGTAATAATTTGCTTCTTGCCAAAAAATTGTTCAGATTTTTTATAAAAACTGCATTACTACATTATTGCTGTCTCATTTTTTTTCACTTGGAGACGAGGGTCTATCATATTGTTTTATTCTGGTTCCATGCCTTTCCCAACCATAGAACGTCCCATCATACCTTTGGTGGACCATGTGGTCCATTTCTAATCACCCCACTTTTTAATGTTTCTTCCTTAGGGCATTATTTGCAAATATAACATTAATTAACCATAATGTATTAATTACAAATGTCTCATAGAAGACATTTGTTTGATATTTTGCTGACGTGTGTATTTAGAAAACAGGGCACCCATATTAAGCAAAAACTAAACTAAACTTTTCGTTCATAGCCAGCGTATATTTATTAATTTGTGTTATTATTTGCTGTGGCCTGTAAGATTTATGTGGAGGTTTCCCTTTAACAGAGTTCAATGTTATTTTAGGTCCCAGCATCTTCTCTGTCATATTAGTACAATGCAAAAGCTCATTGGCTGCAGGCCTAAACTGTACAACGCTCCAATCCAGAGAAAACTTTTAACGTGTGTTTCATTTAACCCGTCACAGTACTTTCCAGGAGAGAGCAGAAGAATTAGGATGGAGTCCTGCCTGAGTCATTTCAGAAAGATTTATATCTGCTAATACACATGACAACTCCAATGATCCCACCTTACTGTCTTTTGTTTTAATTGAGACACAGCAGCAGAAATCACTGAACATACTGAGTTAAAACCTGAAGTTTTGCTTACTCCGTATGTAATGTGGAGATGGAGCCTAGCACACGGGGTGAAGGGGGCACGGCTAAATGCGGGACGAGGCCTGGCCCCATACAGGGCATGGTGTGAATGTTTGAGGGGAACGCTGGAGGGGAAGGTGGTCTTGGAGGGATGTAAACCTGCGGGCAGCTGTCTGTACTCAAGCAGTGTTCAGATGGGGGGTGTTTGTGCTGGTGCAGGGGGGCAGGTCCAACAGGTGGGGTCCCAGACTTGATATAAGTGTTAGTGAGTCCAAAACTTTGGAGCTGATCGTGCGTCAGCAGCTCATGGTGGGCAGGGGCAGGGCTTCGTTCCTTAAAGCAGCAGGACGAGGAGAGAGCTTGCTGTTGTGTCGGCTGGAACACTTCCTGTGTGGTCTGCTGGCTGGACCAGTAGAGTGGCTCGTAGTGGACGTCTAACAATGAGATGACAAGTTTCAGCATATTATCCAGTTTTGACTGATGGCACTATTTAGCTTGCTAACTTGCCCAAACTTCAAGTGATCTGTTTTCAATAAAGTTTTCAATAAAGTTTTTAATAAAGTTTCACAATCTAATCTGGCAATTTTGGGGTTTGAACTCTTTCCAAGTCATTCTCGAGATATCCTGGCATTCTGTCTTCTCACTGTTTTACTATAGGAGGCGCTGTGATGTATCTTGTACAATAGTATCCTGTATAGCTTGAAAGATGAGTGAATTTGGACAATCAGACAGATGGCCGCCCATCAGAACTGGGCTCCGCTCAGAGGAGTATTGGTTCTCTCCTAATTTAAAAGTAAATGAACTCCTAATGAAAGAGTTGAGTCTGGATCTGCTCAACCTAACAAACCAGTTTACACCAAAAAAATTGGGCAATCCTATTTGATTAGGAGTGTTCTTGCGGTAGAAGTAATGGTGAAACAATACCTGGTATCTGCGCAGGTGAGCAGGCCTCCGAGCTGGAGTCCGGAGGAGACTCAGGGAGCATGCTGGGAAAAAAGCCACACAGAAAAAACCATGAAACAGCGAGCAGTTGGCTTGCTTTGGTCCAGCACTTACTGTACTTGCATTATGATTTGTTACGGTTAACTACTTACGTGTAGTATCTTCTATCAAAGAAAGCTTTATCTGTTTATTTTTTTCTTGATTTATTTAGTCTGATAAATTGATTTTCCTATTGTTTGTAGACGGATTTCTGTGTTGTTTGTTTCCAATGATTTAGCAACACTGAGTCCTATCACATCTTTGCCCAAAACTCGCCAAGGACAGACAGCTTGAGAGGGAGAAAATGATTGTTTATTTATTAACCATGCACTGTTTCCCACTTTGGCTTTTTATAATCCATATTACCCTCATTGATAAGAGTAGTCATGAGTGTCCCCTCCCCCACAGAGTGGATCGCAAGAACAGTGTTCACCTTTAAGTAGTTTTAGCAATTTGCCGCTTTGAAAGAACATTTCAAGATGGAGGACATGACCGTGGTGTCATCAGTTGCAGCTGCAGGAATACTTACAAACTACACCTGATAACCAAGTAGGTCAGTGCTGTGTGTGTGTGTTATCTGACAGTGTGTGTGAGTCCTGGAATAATGATGACACAGTGGGTCTCCCCTGTTACTGTCACTATCATTACCTCCTCTACAAATTCAATGAATTTCACATTTTATTACACACAACATCTTTAAATGCACTGACAGACTTGTCAATAAATCCATTTACTCAAGTACTAAAATACAATTTCAAAATGTTTTACTCTTCCGGTCGATGCTACTTCATACTGCTAAACTAGTCCACTTTTATTTTATTGTCATTATAAATGCAGAAAAATGTGTGTGTGTGTGTGAAACTCACAAGCTGTTGGGGTCTATGCCATTGCTGAGGTACTGCTCCAGGATGCTTGTGTCCATGGCGACAGAACTGTCCAACACACCACTCACATCCTGACCTGTGCACCCAAACACACACACACACACACACACACACACACACACACACGCAGTCATGTTTATTTGAGGGTTTTTTTTAAGAACATTAGAAGCTCCTCCTTCAGGGTCCCCAGGACTTAAACAACCAGCAGGAGAATCACTTGAACTGCATTGGAACCAGCTCTTGGTCCCCTGGTCTGTCCTCTTCACTGACCTATACAAGCTTCTCTAGTAGGTTCCTGAGGTGCACAAGCACTAACTACCTGTTTCCGAGGAACCACCAGAGCTTCTTCCAGGACTCAGGGAAAACCACTTTGGCAAACTAACCTACTAAAGTCTACCTCAGGCAACCTCAGGACCCATGAGAACATGTTGTTACCTTCGGCGGGATTCCTGAAAACTCTCAGCGGCTACCAGATTCTCACTTAAAATATCTAAAGTCGCTATGAAGCTATTAAAACTTGTCCAGTGCTTCTGTTTGTGCGGGCTTTCCGATGACATACCCTGATCTTTACTTCCTGTGTGAGCGAGTCCGTTTCTGTCTGATTTTATACTGTGTTCTGACAAATCATAACATAAGCAGCAGCAGCAGAATGACTGATGGGACAACTCACCGCTGAAGAACTGCTGCAGTGCCTCATTCTCTCCAACTACCTGGACCGGCGGCCGGCCTCTACCAGGCTCCATGCTGCCCAGCTGAGGACAGGAAACAAAATAGGAAAGTTAATTTCCTGGATTGTATACAGTTTTATTCATAAAGTTTTCTACAGCCATTGGTGGAAAGTAATGACCTACTTTCATAATAATCATTATAGTAATTGATAGGATTTGTATAGCACTTTTCTATTCTTCATACCTAAAGATGCTTTACATGAAATACATAAACAAATACAAACACAAAATAAAGAAAGAGAAATATACAATACAATTACAAAGTGTTGTATTTTCTATGTTACTTTATATTTCTTTTCCAAAACATTTCAGCAAGAAATAGTGCACTTTTTATTTCTATACATTTTGGTGCCCCCTGGTGGCTGGCTGCATTATAGCGAAAATTTCAAAGCCCATCAATGAATTCATCATTAAATTGTGACATTTAAAAGTGTTTTCTGAAAAAAATGACTTTTAAAAGAGACATAAAATACAAGATTCACAAATGGCATTAAAAATAAGGATTTTTATCAGGTATTTACAAGTACAATTTCTTTTTCCATTTGCATTTTCATTTACAGTCTGCTTTTCGAATCCTATTAGCTATTGTATTTACTAAGTCCTCTAACATCTCTTGTAAGCCTCCCCATTTCTGATTGGTTGTCACCTGGAGGCTGGTACGAAGGCGCGGCCTATCCTTGTCTAGTGATAACATGGGCGTGTTTCACTAGACTGATACAGTCATTTAAAGCCATCTGAATCTGCACAGCAACAACTTTAAACAGTTTCTGAAATGCAGCAGCTTCCTACCTGCGAATCAGTGTAAGATGCACTTTATTTGCATCTGGAATGAATGACTTGTAATGAAGTACTCTACACTGTGGTCTGGGATCGTTTACTTCCTGCAGCTGCTTGGTAACATGGTAACATGGTAACAACATACTAGAGCAAAATGCTGACAGGTTTATGATCAAATAAATCCTCGGAAACCGATAGAGTTCAAGGATGAGATCTTTTAACTGTGATACAATGAAAGTGTGATCGCAAACCCATCAGACACTCATGTAAAAGTAACCCATCTACATTGTTTATCTGGTGCTGAAAATTTCCACCAAACAAACGTTTTGTATTTTGTTAATAATTGCAGATAAAGTAGAGCTACTGTTAATCAGTGCGCACTGATCACCTGTTTTTTGTAACCCTTCAATTCAGGTAATGATTCTTTGATTAAGTGAACATTGAGGAATATAAAATTAGTCTTTGAGAGTTTATATCAATACACAGAGAACAATTTTTCTCATTTTACTGTTTATTTTTTTTTTTAGTTTATCTTCTAACGTTATAGTTTATTGCAAGAAAATTCTTCCATTTATCATTATCTATATAATTTTTTAACCTGAATTAAATTCCGAAAGAAATAAACTATTCCATGACATTGTCATTTTCTTAATAAGTAGATATGTGCAGTGTCTATTTCTTTTTAATGAGTACCATTATGCAAAGTCCTTTCCAACAAGCACTTTGTACATTCTGAGAAAATTTACAGGATATTTAAAAATAAAACATCACTTGAATCGTATTTAAATTAATTTTGAACCTCAGTATGTCCATGTAAATGTCTTATATTTAATACAGGTAACATAAATTAATTTAAATGTCTTGGGTTCGAGTGATGTTACCTCAGTATCTTGTATCTTCAATGAGCTGTACAGTACAGTACAATACAGTTAAAAGACTAAACAATGTGAAGAAAAACAGTTTTCATAATTTACGTAACTGGAAACTTAAGGGGGAAGATCTATCTCATGAAGAAGGAGAGTAATTGGAGAAAAATCACCTTTTCTGCTTATTACGATTGTTCATATAATGAAAAGATAACCAAGTCTGTTGTTTCTTCATTTTGACACTGTGGTGCTGATTTTGCAGTTTGAGTTCTGAAGGTTTTAGGGCTTCTTTGTAAAGTTTTATCACCAGTGTGGCACGCATCAACACCAGTTACGTTCCTGAGTCTTGGTAACAAAGCTATAGCTTTGATGCCGTTAATGTTTTTATGCCGGCCCAGTGAGCCTTTTGACTGTTGACTGCACAGTGACACAGACAGAAAATGGTTCCTCCACGAAACTGCTCACAACAAGCTCATCTTGAGGAAACAGGTCGTGGTTTCTGGGAACACACATTACTGTTGAGTTTTTCAAATGTTTCCTTTAAAAAAGTGTCCTCTAGTTCCGTTAAATTGTAGAGAAGACAGACATCTGTTATCTCCAAAACTGAGCAACAAACAACAAAACCATGGATTCTATCCGGATTTTATTCAGCACTGCTGAAAATATTAGAGCGGCGTTTACTGGATCCGAGCAACTTTATAAATGGTTAATGTGTAACTGATCATATGCTATTATGCTTCTCCTGACAAAGAAATTCACCTCAGAAAGCACATTCTGAGCTCTTTATATTCATATTTATGAAAATGTGCAGTTATAATTCAAGGTTCTTTATATGTTAATCAAAGATTTGTCCAGTCTTATTTTGGAACACGCACATAAAAACGTGAAGAAATGTTTATTATATCAAATTTCTCCAGATTTTACAATGTGAAACTTCACCAAAAAGCAGCTGACGCCAGATATGAATAACGCAATATACTTATTTTTGTGCTCTAAATTTCCTCCCGCTGAAGCAGAAACAGCAGCAGACATATTTGTTGAAACACACCTGTCTTACTGCCCCTCCAAGATGGCTGCCAGGCGATCAGCAGTGTTCTCTGAGACGATCCCACTGGTGTGACCTCAGGTGTAATCCATCTATGAAAGCTGATGCAGGCTCAAATGTTACCTACGGTCCCTCTGACTTTGGCAACTCCTCTTCTGTGGTGTCAGTGAAGAAAATTGTTCCTTTTAGATTAAATCGTCTTCTTGATGCTTATGGCGTCTGTGGATCGTCTCTGACTGCCAGCTGAACTTTGAGCTTTGAGCAGGAAACAATAAAAGTCATTCACACACATCTGACACCTGATGTGTGTGTGTGTGTGTGTGAGAGAGGGAGAGAGAGAGAGAGAGAGAAAAAAAGAGAGGCAGTCATTTAACTGGAAGTTAACAGACACACATTTCTTTCATTACACATTTCAAAAATGGTCAAAACAAGACTCTCAGAGACCACAGATTGTCCTCGGCTAGATGCAGATCTCTCAGTTTAAAGGGTGACCTTGTGTAAAAATAAAATCATGATGATAATTTAATTGCATAACTTTTTGTGTTTTCTTCACATTAGGATAAATTTTAAGTAAATTTTACTTCAATTACAAGCAAAGAAAAAAAGAAAAAAGCCTGGAATCTGGATCACACCATTTGATGGGTTTTGTTTGTGGTGGTTGAATTTATTTATACCTTTCTGCTGTGACTTAGGGGTGTGCAATATGATGGTAAGACTGTCAATGACAATATGCCAGTGCAGACAGATCTTATAATTCTATCCAAAAGTTTTTCCCAGCCAAATGATGTTATTTGCTAATAAGTTTCATGCCTTACCTCGAGACACATGCCTAAACCAATCGTAGTGAGCTGCAGGTAGCCTCTTGGATTTCTTATTCCAAAAACGCGACCAAAGCATTAGTATAAAGATCACATACCTCAGTAATATGGAACTGGTTTGGATTTTCCCGAACCGACAAGGCACAATCTAGAGATAATGTCAGCCAAATTTACACACACAGATTAAAGCCCGTTCAAAAAGGTAGTCCGGCCTAAATGGTGTGTTATTCTTTTTTTTCTTTTGTTTTTATTTAAATTGGGAAAGTACTTTGGTTTTACAATTCAGAAACTTGCAAAGTAGTTTAAATAAAAATCAACATGAAACAGAATCGTCATCGTGCAACTCGTGATATGATATCTTTGCCACATCGCCCACCCCTGCCCACATTTGTTTAAACATCAAAAATTGCACAATGGTGAACAATCTTTCAAAAAATCTTGTAGATCCCCAGCCCATATCCACATTTGGAAAATACATGTACTATGTTTAAACAAAGATATAATAAAAATATTTACGACAAAAATATGAATAAAATAAATCAAAATCTAAATGACATAAAATGTTCACATTTGCACTTTCAGTAGATATTTTAGATTTCTGCCACATCAACTTAGTATTGCTACAGTTTTTAAAAGGAACAGATTCCAAATGAGAGGCTCGAGTGTGTTGTAGCATCAGTATCCATCTGCTGAGCCGGATCTGGGCATGACCGTGATGATGTAGTGATTTGTGTGACGTTTCTGGGTGAAAACATGCTAGTTTGAGAGTGACAGACAGGCCTGTCCAGCAGATGGTGCAGCAGCCTCTTTAACTGTCCGTCCAGTGGAACACAACCCATGGTTACACAGTGGTGGAAGAGGCACTCAGACCATTACTGAAGTGAAAGTACTGATCCAACAATGTAAAACACTCCTGCAGTGAATAAGAGAAGGCGCTGGACAGAGTTTTCTCCCAACAGCCTCCTGAATGTCTTGTCATTGATAGTTAGAAAGGTTTGGTTTTTGCTCAGGTTGGCTCTGATGAGGTAGAACAAGATCCTGTTTTTCATATAAAATGAGCGAGACCTCACTTGTTATTGCTAAAAGTTTTTAGCCACTATAAGCACTTGCAGTTTTAAGTTGAATTAGAATTCAAGTCCAGACATCAGATCGGAAGGAGTCATATGAAGATGGAGGGAGGAGGCCAACATAATAACATCTCAATGAAAGATTTGGACCGGCAGAATTTAATTTAAACAGCCTGAGGAGACATTAAAATAGCCTGTTAAATTTTTATTTGAAGACATTAATCAGTAATGCGTTGTTTTACAGGTCCAAAAATAGCAAACAATTTGCTAGGAAGTGTACTCTGGTTTTAATTAGACCAAAACGTTCTTTAAAAAGCCTTTAAAGAAGTGCTCCATTCAAGTAAAAGGGGCAGGATGTTTATGAATGACTCCTAACTGGATATTAAAACAATAAAACTATTCAAGACTTTTTGAGATTTTTCTGCTGATGACAGTGTTTAATATTTCCATCTTTCCTTGACCTCTGACCTCTGTGTGAGTGTGGGAAAGCAACATGACAATATATGTTTCACAATAAGTCTTATCTTTATCACATTCTCACATACTCCATTGTCTTTCCTAGATCTATTGCACTTCTTATCTTCCGTCCTGCATCGCAGATCACAGCAACAACGGCCATCCAGTCACAAATCTAACAGTTCCTGCTGGAAAAATCCAGATGTTTATGCATGACTGCTGAGCTTTGGACCAAACCACATTTTGAAGGCATTACTTTGGCCATTGTGTCAGCATTTCTCACCAAACCAAACAATTAATTGGTGGAAAAAATAATCTATATTAAGTAAAATAGTGTTTGCAGAAATAGCAAACGATGACTCAGTGCTTTGTTCTGTTCTATCAGTTGTTGTGAGTAATCGTGTGATTGTTTTAGTAAAAAACCCGGCATGAGTCACCTCGGCTCCGGAAAGTTTCTCTAAAGTGACACAAATCACTTCAGCTTATCACACTTTGAATATGATTAATGTGTGAGCCAGTTAGTCGGCCCAACTTTACAAATAACTAACTGAATTACTGCATTTATGTCACTGGTAAAAGATTGTCGTGCTTGAGGAAACTTCAGGAAGTCTTCTCTGTGAAACTTCCAGAACTCTTCATCCTGACTCATTCTGGTTTCTGATCTGCACCACACAAGTACAGAGGGCAGGACATCAGCACCTGCTGTCCCCGTACTGTCACCTGGTTCAGCACGGCCGTGCCTATCCAGTGATCCAACAGGCGCAGGAGATCCGCATTGACTCTGTTTGACCTAAATGGAACGGAACCTTAATGGAGAACTTTGGTATTTATTATTATAAAGTACCGTCTGATCATTTAACAGATTAGCACAGCATGGATTCAATACTCTGGGATAGAGCTACACTATTTTGTTTGCTGTAAACAGTGCCCCTTTAGCAATAATCAAATGGTCATGTCATGGCGGCTTTGCAGTGACAGGAAGTAGAGAAAGGTCGGTACAACAGTCTGTACAACCATTTTTTACTTTGTCTCTTTACAGTCTGTCAAAACCAAACGGTTGTTTCGCTATAGGTGTCCACTCCATGTTACCAGACACTTGTTTGGTCCACTTTAAACAAACCCTGGTGCGTTTTCTCCTTATAGCTTGGTTTGTTTGGGCAGGTGTGAAAGCTCATTCGAACTCTGGTTCGCCTGGAAACAGGGGTCTCGCTTCGCTTCCAAGTGAACCCTGGTGTGGTTCGTTTGAGATGTGACACCAAAGCGGACCAAGTTATAGATCAATGACCAAAGACAGTGCATCATGGGTAAAAGGACAGCATACCTTCATAAAGAATATCGAGTCGGCGCGTCATCTGACCAGTGACCAGAGCAAATTGTCATGGTCTCTCGTTGTCGTCAGGGCTCGCCTTCTTCTCCGTCTTCCCATTCACATCACCTAAAGATGAACGGCCCGACTGCTTCTCCTACTGGGCACCTTCTTCTAAAACATTTATGTCATGAAAACACCAAAGCAAATACAGAAACCCCAAGACTGCATAAATGTGGTGTTGGTCTATTGTTCATGTCCTTGCTCAGGTGGGATACGCCACCAGAAAGGGCGTATTTCTCCCACCCAGGTCTGTCATTTCAACCATGTAACATTGTTCACAAGGTTTGGTCCATTTGACAAAGCGCAGTGTGAAAGCCAACCAAACCGAACGAACAGGCAAGAATAATGCAACTTCGCTCGCCAATCTCTGCTCTTCCAGTCGAACAGGGTCGTCCCCACTTTTAGGTGTGAAGGCAGCCTGAGTGTAGTTAGTGGTGAGAAAAATCTATTTATTGCCAATGTTGCATTGCATAGCCTTGTTGAGCTAAATGATCCTGGCGAACAAACTCTATACTGGAGTAATTTAAATAAAAAAAAAACAAAACATGTTTTTGAGCTGAAAAGAATGGGAAATAGGGCTTAGGCTTAAAAAAAACCCCAGTATGTATAAGGACAATAGAGAGAGAAATATATGTTATTACATTATGTTGATAAAGCTACTTACAATGATGATGATAAATATAGTTGTATGTAAACCCTCAGACACATTTCAGTCTCAATTGATGTGGAACACTGAGTTCGTTATTGTGCAATTGCCTAAATTTAAACATTTGATCTACCCCAAATGAGTCAGAGCAGCCTTAACGGATTGACTGATGACATAGATAAATCACAGCACACTGTGAAAAAGACAAATCCGTCTGACTTTAATGGAGTTGCTGCAAGTTTGATGTTTTTATTTTTAGATATTTCAAGCGCTGATCACAGACAGTGCAGCAGTTAAACTGTTGCACTCAGACATATTCAAACAATCAATACACCTTTTTTTGTTTACATTTCCATGACTGCAGCTGTGGGTGGAGCCATAAAACCAGACCCCACCCCCAACTAACCATGAGACTTATTGAAACTCATTTCATCCAACACAATAAATTTGTTTTTACAAATTCACACAAAATTTCACAAATTCAACCACATCACACATCTTCCTCAATGGATGGCATTTGTTCAGTTGCCGTGGAGACAGAACAATTGCTATCATGCAGTACTCCCTCTATGGGAAGCACTACCTTCTCTTAAAAATGAAGTCAAAATATACTGGCGGCGCTGGTGACATCATTTGGATTCAGATTGTGTCTAAGTAGTGATGGACAAGTGAAGCAGCTGTTTCCACCCACACACCCACCCAGTCAATAGCAAGCAAGGCTCAGCTGTCAATCACCTCAATTTTATAGAATGAAACAAGTAATTATAAACCAATCTGATGAGAGAAGTGAATGCTTGATAGGTGGTTCAGCATGGTAAGAACCACCTAAAATGGCAGAAACCATCTTTTGGAAAAATTCATTTCACTTTTTTGAATTTTTAGTTTAGCCCATAACCCATCTGCTGACATGGCGGAGGAACGGTTCATGAGCTATACTGCAGCCAGCCACCAGGGGAGATTATATGTTTTAGCTTCTCTTTTCTGGGCTGCATCATTATTTCTAATCCCATTCACAGTCGTTTCATGTGTCTGAATTCACCCCGGAGACTCTTGCTGTGGACATGCGATGTCCCAACTGTTTAAGGTAGCGCTCTCCTCCAGTCCGTCACCTGTATGCTACTGTTTCTCTGTTAAATAACAGCAACCTTGGAGCTAGCAGGCTACCAGCTATAAATGGCTGACCAGGTGACTAGAGCAGGTGCTCAATGAAGGGTCAGCGATACTCTCTGGACTGGATGGTGTCCGACCAGATTTGGCTCTCATATGGGAAAACCAAGACGGATTACTTGTCATGGTACAGTGGCCCTGAAGGTCAGAAAACAACAACAACATACATTTCACAGGACACAACATTTCAGAAAATTTCACAACATTTCATGTCAGTGTGCTTCTGAAAGGATTTGTTTTGTGAAATGTCGTTGTGTTTTGACCTTCAGGGCCACCGTATTAGGTCTCTCATACAGAGCATATGACTAAATAAAATGAGTCACTTAAAATAGTGTGTAAATGCCATTGTATTTTTTTTTACCAGCATTATAAACATTACTTAGCACTTTTCTTACAGTCTAAACAACAGGAAAAGAGGATTGTCACAGAAGCTTGTATTTACAACATTATGTACACACATTTACAAAAGACAACACTGTTTACTACAGTGTGTTCGGCCAAACGGGTCGTCCCACTTCATTTCAGCGTTTTCCTCGTTCACACTGAAACGCAAGACTTTTTCAGGCATCACTTTTTGTGTGTGAAAATAGCATTTTTTGAATTCATGACAGTGGCATTTCAACAGCAGAACTTTGGTATAAACATTACTGTGTTTTGGGACAACTTTTGGAAGTGTTAGATTTGCTTTTATTTATAAGTTTTTTCTTAATTTAGTGCTTCTATCAATTAGTATCAAATTAAACTACCCTGTCCAGTTTTGTTTCTTTATATTACGCACTTTAAAACGTTTATTTAAAAGATCATTTCTGAATTTTCACTGGACTCTTTCAGCAGTAGATCATGGACTTCTTTTATGTGAAATAGTGTTCTGCTTCCTGTTTTCAGCGTCTTTGGATGAACTCTGTAACAAAACTCACACAGACACTGCAAGTTTCGCACACGCTTGCAAAACATATCAGGTGTGGACACACACACACACACACACACACACACACACACACACACTGCTTGGCGGCATTTGGTAGAACATTTGGTAACACAACACTGTAATAGGTGTTGCATTTCAAAATAAAAGCTGCTGACTGCTTTTAAAGCCCGTGTGTGTGTGTATGTGTGTCCTTGAACATAAACCATTGGATTGACCAATCAGAGGGAAGTTATTCTTTTTTGACATTCATTTTGATCTGATTTCTTAACTGATTTGTTGCAGAGATCAAACTGGCAGTGTGATCTGTCCACTTTGACATGCCATCCCATCGGTCTGCACTGTGTTAGTGTGAGCACTTATACATTAATAAAAAACTGTCCATGAACACTTCCATGTCTGTGTAGATGGAACCAGCTGACTAAACAACTGTGATATTATGCACACTGATGAGTGGAATCATTGATGTTGATTGCAACGTGATTGGTTCTGATTACAAACATAACTATGTTTGCAACTTGAACTATGTAATTATGAAATTGTACTTTTTTACCCGAAAGCGATATCTTTAAGTGTGCGACCTTAAGTGTTAAATCTGCTCCATCAAACAGACCTCGACGGCTGCGCTAATCTTGGTTAAAACAGTTTTTCCTTTGAGGAAATGCCATGTGGTCATTATTATAAACATAAGGATAAAACGATTAAAAAAAAAAAGTAAGGATTTAAGGACTTTAATTTTAAAAAGTTGTCGACCATTAGCTTATCAGTGGATAACGTTACGGATATCACACGGCCTGCGGAAGAGGATTAACACCACATGTGAAAGCTTTTGTTTGATGCTCTGTCTTTGTTTTTGTCAGAATTTTGTGAACCCCGCCTCTTCCTTCTTGGAACTTTGAGATAAGGTCCTCTTCACAAGTGGCCCTAATCGGCTTGCGTAATGGCAAAATGAAGCTGTTAAATTTGTATTTTGGGGCTCTACTTGCCAACTCAGAGACTGGATTTAGCCCCCAGAGGAAATAAATCAGGACGCTTGAAACGACACTGTCTCCAGTCTCAGTGTCTCCTCCGACTTCCTTTCACCTTTCCACAGTTTCTTCCACAACATAGGTCCAATAAATTCCTCCCTTGGCACTAAAAAAGCTTGAACTGACTCCAGGAGATACAGAACTGTGTGGCAGGTGAGAACTTCAGACCCAGTGTGTGTGTTTGTGTGTCAGCCTAGTGATGAGGAACAACAAATGCCACCGAATGCTGCATCTCGCTCCTCCTCCGTTCTCTCTCCTCCTTCTCGTCCTCCTTCAGGTGTCCGACTGCCACTAGTGCCTGCGTGGAGTCACATGACTGCTTCTCTGCATCCTCATCGTATGTTGAATGTATCGCTTTTGGCCTCGAACAAACTCCACCTCCTCCTCCCCTGTTGAGTTTGCGCACCCCCATAACCCTGCTGGTGCATTTGGTGAGCGCAGCCAGGTCCTGTCGGGCCAGCGGGTTGAAGAGGATGTAGAGCAGCGGGTTGACACAGGCTGGCAGTGGGGCCACGAGAAGCAGGACCCCCTTCGCTGCCTCTGGCCCGGCGGCAAAGAGGCGCAGTAGTGAGGAGAAGGAGAGGAAGGCGACGGGGAGGTAGAGGAGGCAGTCAGAGAACAGCAGCCAAGCAACATGTCGAGTCAACACCACGTCCTCCTCCGCGGCAGGCGGAGCTTTGTTAGCCCGACAGTAGAGGCGAGTGTAGGTGACCGTCATGAAGAGGAAACACAATGAGTCGAGGAGCACCAGGGAAACTGTGAAGGCCAGGGAGGAGGATGAGGAAGAGGAAGGCAACGGCAAACAGAGGGAGGTACTATGGTGACCTTCCACCAGAGGGGGCAACGTAACAGCCAGGCCCGACAGGAAGCACAGACAGATTGCCAGATGCATAGAGAGCGGCGATGAAGAGCGACCTGGAGAGAGAGGTGAGTGAAACCAGGCCATGGCATGGGAAAACCTGCAGATGTGTGTGTGAGTGCATTCACGTGTTTTTCCACACCATTATTGCTGTCAGCTTTGTGGTGGCGCCCGGTGGCAACCAAGCATCGCTCCAACACAGCGACGGTGAGCAGGAAGAGGCTGGTCTGCGACGCAAATACACACAGGAAGCCGCTGAATCGACACAGGAAGCTGCTCTCCCATCTTGCCCCGTACCTGCAAAAGGAGAAGTGCAAGACCTGATTTTCTCTCGGACAAAGCGACTTTAATCGATCATTAATAAATTAAAATCTTCTTGATTTAATTGGTTACAACCTTATTGGTTTCTTGATCTCAGCCCCTTTTTATTGCATTTATAACTAATTACAACTGAGCAATAACAATGACCTAAAATGATAGAAACCGTTTTTGGGAAAAGTTTATGTGATGTGTACTTTGTCTTTTTAGTTTGGCCCATCTGCTAACACAGCAGGGGAGAGGTTTAAATGGATAATGCAGCCAGTCACCAGGGTCACCAGCGGGGGATGCATTTATTTTGGCATCATTTCATTTTTTTTCTAGCTATTTTATGTCATCCCTCTCAATAAACTGAACATCCTTGACCTGGTTTACTTATTTCAGGTGACATCAACATGTTGACACATTAGCTGTTGACTCATTGAGCAAATGATGGATGAAGCTGAGAACAAAAAATCTAGGTCAACTAATTGATAATTGAAATGATTCCCTTGCTTTCTCAAGATTCTTAAAGAGTCCCTGGAGTGTCTCATTTTTCCCTGAGTCCTAACAAACTACAGTATCCCCACGATATCTAAATTTACCAAGAGTCACCATTACCCATTAACATTGTCAGCTTCCCCACAATTCCAAGAGTTCTGGCATTCCCAAGAATCCATCTTATCCTGAAGATTATCCTGCACTCCAACATTCCAAGGAATCATTCAATCCGGTTCTGTACCTCCAGAAGTTTCCGTAAGTCCAGGCATCCACTGCCGCTAACCAGCCGCTCCACACGCCCATCAAGCCATTCACCAAGGCCAGCAGACCAATCAGCAGCTTGGCTGGCGACAGCGAGGAGGCTGGAGAAAAGAACACGGACAGCACGACCAGGCTGTTGCTGACCAATGAGAGTGCTGCAATGAGCCACACCCCTCCACGGATCAACCAGCTGCCGAGCAGATGGACGCAGGGCCGGAAAGGACCTGGAGGGTGACCCCACCAATTATCAGTTTACTTCACAATCAATACATAAATCCTCAATAAATCAACTCCTGTAAATGTATCTCGGCACGATTAAATGGTGTTTGTTTTTTTTTTGACTATTGTTCATTACTGTTATTGATGATTCATACTGATTGAGCGTGCGTGTGTGTGTGTGTGTGTGTGTGTGTGTGTGTGTGTGTTTTACCTGGTGCAGGGCTGCAGTGGATAGAGTGTTGAAGTTTGGGTTCATCTTCAAGCTCCATCAGAAAATCATCCCAGTCCTGATCTCCTGCAGAGATGAGGAGAGCAGTGCATCAGAGGCTTTTATTTTGAAATATCACATCAACTCCTGGCAGTTGGGCCTTGGTTTCATTTTGGAGAAAGGCCAGCGGCAGTGTGTGGCAAATGTGGAGCTAATTAAAGGGAATGAGCTGCAGGAGATGACGTCGACCAGAAACTGCTGTCATAAAACTGTCACGGTTCATCCGACACACCGACACACTTTGAGAGTCATCGTTGACAATGTAAGCGTTCATCAAAAACTTTAAACACAGTTTCTTATTGATGATGATGCCAAACTGAGCAGACTGAAGTCTAGCTAAGCACACAAAACTAGTTTAATCAGCTGATCAGTGACATCAGTGATGGCCCAGCTGATACCTGTTGAACTTGCAATTGCTGTTTAAGCTGCTACTCTTCCTGCTTTCTCTGCAGCCCACCCCCACCCTCATCTTTCAGTGCTGTCTGCCTTGATCAGTGACATATCAGTTAAAATGTTCTTTATATATCGTTTATAACTTTCTTTGACTCTCATAGATCTGAGTGATATACTGTATATTTCAAGAAAACGCAGGGACAATGTTTTTACATTAGTCAGCACCGGTGCATTAAACATATGCAGTATCAACAATTATTGCAAAGAACGCTTCATTTAATTTAACATTTCAAATTAATAGGGATTGATCAAATATTGGCCTTGAATCCAGTAACTGAAACTATAAAATAGATGTAGTGCTTTGGAAATGAAAATCAATATAAGTGAAATAAACCTGTGTAAAATACATTTAGTTACTCTAAATTCCATTACTAGTTTTTACATTTTTTTTTATCTTCACTAAACTCTGTGTATCAGTAACAAATACTGGATATTGGCATCCTTTATTACAAATATCCAATATCAGAATTGGCTCAGAAAATAACCCCTGTGTTTAGAAACAAGCGGCAAAAATGGCTCCTGTCCAACCGGTGCTCGGTTTCAGATGCAGCGTGCGTGTTTGCCGTCACCTTGGCTGGAAACGACGGCCGTTTCCTTCGAGGCAGAGTCTGATGCTTCCTCCCTCTCCCAGGATGAACCTCCTCCTCCTCCTCTTGCCTCGCAGGAGACAAACGCACAGCACTGGAAGGCGTAAGGAAGCTCTATAAGCCTGCAGACACACACACATACACAAACCTAATTACTTTTTTTTTTTTTTTTTTTTTTTTTTATT
>KV751334.1:12865619-12886650 GCA_001698575.1 Mola mola | reverse complement strand
TAATTAACAGCATTTTTGTAAAAAACAGGCAGAGATGAGGCAGCTTTTTGACACGGCTCAGTGGAATGTACTTTTATACACGTTCAAATTAGCTGTGAGTAGTGTGCGTGTTTAATTTTAAACAGCAGTTTGGACTGCTGTGATGTCACTTCTCCAGCCACGTTGGAGGTCTGGCATCCAAACAGGAAATGTTTCAGTTGTTTTTTAATGTTTTGCTGGTGGTAGGTGGCCTGTGAATGAACTGTGTGTGTGCGTGTGTAATGTGAGTGTATGTGATCACCTGACTCTGGGCAGGTCCTCTTGGGACATGAGCTCCATCAACTGTGTGTTTCCAGCCAATCGCAGGTGAGTTAAACTATGCAGACCAATCAGAGGCAGAGACGACAGCTGATTGGACGACAGGTCACTGCAGAGAGAGACAAGAACAGAAGATTCCAGGACGTTTCCACAGTTTTCCATAACTTCATCAAACTATAGGGCAATTTTATAAAGTGGCTCCATTTATTCAACTATTGTACTTAAATATTGAGGTGTATTTCCATTAGGTCCTACTTCAAACTACTTTATTCTGCTATATGTGAGATGGAAATGTACTATCAACTCTATCGAAAAGTATTGAAAAGTTACAAATTTACTATTTAAAAACAAGATACTAATGATTGCCATTATTGTGTCTTATGAACTCGATTTTAATTAACAACAAAGAATTATTTGTACAAGTTACAAGTTATGCCAGCAACTCATATGGTCTAATTTGAATAATGATAAAAAGCTCAAAAAAGTTTCCTGAGAAAACATTTTGCAGCTGCTGATTTCATATATTTTTAATCTTTTAAACTTGTCAAATTTATCTAATCATTTTTAAACATTTTATCCTGAAATGTTGAAAGTTTCAAATGTATTCATGGTTATTTTGTTCAATTTCACTATGAAATTTAAAAGTTTCACCATATGAATTTTTTTCAAATTTTAATCAGTGATGAAATTTTCATCATTATAATTTTTCAAATTTATTTCAGGATCATTTTTTAAAGTTTTATACTGAAATTTTTCAATGTTAACGTTAAAAAAATTGGATGTGTACTTTGAGTTTTTCCAATTTTCCCCCAAAATAGTTTCTTTCTTGCTTGTGATTGGGCAGGCAGATGGGTGTCTGGGTGGGACCTCTAACACAATGGGACCACAGTTCTTACTCATGATTGCTACTGCACACACGCCAAATGACAAATACAAGCACTGGCATCTCAAGATGACAGTGCTTGTATTTGGGGTATTTTGGGTTCATTTCTGCTGGATGTGTTGGGCATCTTTTTTTAGATCAACGGTCAAACCAAACAACAACAGACCTCAGTTTTTATTAGAAAACAAAACAAAACAAAACAAAACAAGCACCACAAATGTGAATTCAATGAAAACTGACACTAAGATTTGTTTGGTAGCCACCGGTAAAGAGTTTGGTGAAGATGTGGTTGCCATGGTTACGCATTCTGTCACTCACAGTTTGATCAGAGCAGGCAGAGCAGAGAAGGCGTTGGGCTTCACTGATGACAGTCTGTTCCAGGACAAGTCGCTGCAAAGAGACAAGGAGAGGGAACTTAGTGTGTTTGAGGTACTTCATCTCCCCTGAGATTAGTTGTTGTGTAGGCCCGTCGGCACAGATTAAAGGAAAAGCAGCACGGGTTCTTGTTAGCAGCCAGCCTTTGTTTGTAATCCTGAGTCGTGTGTGCGTGCGTGCGTTTCATGCTGTTATTCCTCTAACAGCATGATAAAATCGGTCACAGTATGCAGACAGGCCTGACACACAAGGCTGCAACTGAAACTGATCAGTTAATGCTTCTTAATACTGTGATAACATTTATCATGAACACTCATTTTAACAGCTGAAATTTGTTTTCCCTTTTTATGTCCACAATGATTTGATCATATCAAACTAAAACTAATATGAATTCAAGTGACTAACACTAATATGCATTTTAGTCTAAATCAGCTGGCAAAATTAACACTGTTATCTTATCTTATCATCATGCAGTAAGTGTTTATTACACAATATGATAGCTCTTTATATTTATCCTACCACCTATGAAACTTCTGATCTGTGGAACTGTTGTTTTTCATGTACTGTATGTACCATGTAAATACCCGAGCAACGCGAAGAAATGTTGGAAAGTTACTTGAGTGATTTCACTCTGTTCAGTATGTTGGTAAGCTGAAGGTGAATTATTTTAGAATGGATCGCTGTTGTTGGTGAGCCACCATGGTTAGACGGTCGGGCTAACTAGCTACTTTGAAGTGAAGTTACAGCAATAAGGTGAATAGAATAATGAGAGCATCAGCAGCAGATTGATTGCCTATAAACCTCACCTTCAATATGCTTGTCTATATCTATCAATTTTTTAAAAATGTAGAAAAAAACCAAAAATGATAAATGATAAATAAATGATAAATAAAAATAAAATGATTATGAAATTTGAAAAAATTCAAAAGATGAAAATGTAAATATTGCATGATGAAATTGAAAAATCACAATGAAATGACATTTTTAAAAAGTCAGATAATGAAAGTTTAAACTTTCATAACTGATTAAGAATTACAAAATTTTAAAATAGAGTAAAATTTTCAACGATATAAAAGAAACTGAGAAAGTCGATCGTAAAATAAATTGAAAAATTTCAAATGATGAATATTTAAAACACTAGATAACCATGAAATCAGTTGGAAAATTTACAAATGAAACTTTAATAAATCCAAGTTGGAAAAGCAAAACATAATTCATTCAATTAAAAAAATTTGCAGTGATTTAAAATACTGTATGCCAGTGGCTGTGAGGTCTCCCATTGACACTGTTTCTACCTGCCTTCACTTCTCTGTTACAGACTGAATGGATGAATCAGCTCATGCAATTGTCCTGCATTATTGGTGGAAAATGAACATAAGACCACATGGAAACGCCAGAGGGAGGGAAAGTCATTGGAAGTCCGTTTCCGAGAGAAGATGTGAGCACTCAGTCGCAGAATCAGTAGTAATTATGCGTGAACCCCTGACTTTAAGTCAAACTATGAAATCATACCTGTCCCATGAACAAGCAGACGACCACCTGGGTGTGCATTTGGAAGTGTTTAAAGAGGGCATCTTTGGATCACTGCTCAGGATCCGTAGCATAATTAAACCTGTGAACCGAGAGTGTGTGTGTTTGCTTACAGAGAACGCAGTGACATCAGAGCATGGAAGGTGTTCTCCTCCAGTTCCTCAATCTCGTTATGGTGCAGATCACTGCAACACACACACACATTAGCTGCAATATTTCCATTATGTCACACTTAACCTTTTTTTACAGCACGGAGAGGTTTGTTTCTCAGTGATCTGATTGTTCACACACACACATACACACACTTAAATCATGTTAATCATGCCCATAACTAACAACTGGTTGTACTTTTCTGGTTGAGGTGGTAACCATGAAGTATACAGTGACAAGTTAGATGGCTTTGTGTTGGAGGCATCCCAGGGGGTAATGTAAACCAAACAAAAACAATAAATAAAAAAAGAAAGGTGAAACTTACATCTTCTGAATGCGCTCACAGCCAGAGAAACTTGGAAGAGTCCGGATGTGATTAAAGGACAGATCTCTGCAGAGAGAGAGCTTCAGCTGTCACCACAGTTCAAAAGTACAGACCACACTGAAGGCATCACAGCAGCATTTCAAGAGGAGCTCAGACAAAGCAGGATCTTCAAATATATCTAGTTTCTCTGACTCAAAGTGTGGTGATGGTCCAACGTTTTGATAACTTATCTCAAAAATATTATAAAATAAAATGATCTCAGCAATTAACACCTGGACTCATGTACCTTCATGACAAATAGCAGTAATTTTCCTCTGACTTCATCGCCATCATCAAAATATTGTTATTTTCTTCATTTCCACATTCACTGTAAGTAGAAATGGGCAACTTTTTGCTTTAATTTATCATTGGATAGTGTAAGAGTAGAAGAAAATAACACTATCCATGTTTAGATTTGTTCCCTGTTAGCCTCAATGTCACTGTGATATTTATGCTTCCACAGTGAAAGCTCGATACATGGCACAAAGGAAGCGTGTCAGCCACTGTGGAACCAAACCAGGGAGATGCTTTTCCTTCTGGTCACTGTTCCCAGGTAACAGTGGAACAAATGGAATAAAAAGAGTGCTGCTGATGGAGAAGGAAATGAAGTAAATGGAGAGTGATCCAAACTCAACCAAAATGAAAGTGAACAGAGGGACATTCTCTCAATAGACAGAGCTCCAGGGTAGTGTGGAAATCTGTTCCCCTGTCCATATGTGTTCATTTCTACTGTATCAGTAAGTCACAAGACTACTTCAAGTTTGGATTCTTGGTATTGTTTGTTTGCCTTGGGCAGGCTGCTGGTAATGAACATGATAAAAATGCTACGGAAAGGTAATGCTAGCAGCTGGAATATAGTTGTCAGTGCCAAATTTTGACATAAAGAAAGATGGACAGCGTGCTGCCACTTCCTCCCTCTGTTCAAAAATTGACCCAACACATCTGGGATACGAGTGCTGCCATGTTGCACCGAAGCCAGAGCTAGTGCAGTGGCGACATGGCAGTGGAACAGTGGTATCAAGTTCCCTGCCAGCCAATCCTGCACAGAGCCCAGCTGTCAATCATGTCTTTTCACCCTGTTTATTTATCATCAAATAACTAATTAAAACCACACCGATGAGAAAAATGAACACTTGAACATACATTAGGGTGATACCTGAATTAACCATCTTTGTGTGAAATGTATTTGAAGAGTACTCTGAAAATTTACTTCCAAGGTGGGCCAATTCCCACCTTAAATAATGTAGGAGTGTGCTGATAGTGCAGCCAGTAATATATCTTGTTCAGAATTTGAACAATCATCATCAACATCATTCCAGCGGTTTAGATCTGAACTTACAGCAGCTGAAGGTTTTGAAGCTGCTCACACAAGGAACCAGGCAGAGAGGTGATCCGAGCACCTGTGATGGTCCTACACACACGCACAAACAAACAAACACACCAAATAAAATGTAAATCTTGGTTCTTCAGCTAGATTATGGTGTGTTCAGGTGTATCAAAAGGAGTATTAGTTTGCAATGTGGTATGATACATTCAGGGTGTGCAAGGATCAATTAAGGGAAAATCTGGACACAGCATCCCAGGTATAATACATCTTCTGCAAGTGCTCTCATGACCTCCAGTTCATCCCGAAAATATAAGGGTAAAAGTACTGATCATGCATCTCTTCTTGACTAAAATTCTAATTTTGGGACGTTGTGATGCTGATCCTGGGGGTGATTTACACCAGTAAGAGATGACACTTGTAGGTAAATTATGCTGTTTTGAGGTGCATGGAATATGTATTTCATACTACCTCGGTGTGTTCAGGTGCTTCAGAGGTGTAGTACTAGTGGATTTGTGCCTTGCTGAAGCGCGAGTGCCACCCCTTCCCTGTCCCCTACTGGCTTGCACTCATACTGCTCTGAGCTCAACTGGGCCTGAGCACTGTTGCTAAGTGTGTTTCACTCTGATTTTCATTTTGACTCTGTGTTCGTATGTCTGTCTATTTTTTGTGTTTTTTTTTTATTATTTTATTTATGTTCTCTAAGTCCACCTTTTTAATAATGCCACTGTTGGTTTTTAAATACATCCCAGGACACATTCCCAGAGTCTTGGGCATATTGTAGGTATGCTAGGCATGCTAGGACATTGTAGGTATGAAGAGGATCATACTCAACCATCTCTGTACCATGATGAGCATGTCGCTGGACCCCCTCCAGTTTGTTTACCATCCCAATACTGGAGTAGATGACGCAGTCATCCACCGCCTGCACAGATCACTTTCACATCCGTGCATCTGACACCTCTGGGAGCACTGTTAGAGTCATGTTCTTGGACTTTTCCATTGCTTTCAACACAATCCGCTCAGCACGACTGAGGGAGAAGATGGAAGGTGCAGAAGTGGACTGACACCTGGCTGCATGCCCCACAGACTACCTCATTAACAGACCACAGTATGTGAGGCTTTGGGACTGTGTTTCTGATGTGTTGGTTTGCAGCACGGGGGCCTTCAGGGTACGTGCTCTGCCCCTCTTCCACCCTCCACACATTGGACTTCAGATACAAGACTGCAAACTGTCACCTCCAAAAGTTCTCCGATAATATAGCCATTGTAGGATTTACTTTATATGAAAGGGGAACAAGCTGGAGTGTAGCGAGGTCATCGAGGACTTTGTAGACTGGTGTCGGTGCAACCATCTGCACATCATTGCCAGTAGGAAAAAGGAGGTGGACACCGGTGAACGTCCAATGTTTCAGCATTGAGGTGGTGGAGAGTTACAAGTACCTGGGAGTTCACTTCAACAATAAACTGGACAGGGCAGACATCATGGATGCCCTGTGCAAGAAGGGCCAAAGTCGCCTCTACCTGCTGAGGAGAGGTCCTTTGGAGGACATTACTCAGGACATTCTATGACACTGTGGTAGTATCTGCTATCTTTTACACAGTGGTCTGCTGAGGAAGTGGCAGCATGGACAGAGACAGCAAAAGACTCAATAAACTGATAAAGAGAAACAGCTCTATCCTGGACTGTCCACTAGACGTCAGAGAGGAGGATTTTGGCCAAACTGACGTCAATCATAGGCAATACATAATATACATAACATACATAAAGACTAATGTATATAGTCTTTACATTTCCTTCATTGCATTTCATTTTTGAACTCTCAATTTTACTTTCTATCTATTTTTATCTTATAATAGATTTTTATATTGTTTGTACTGAAACTGCTCGCAACTTTTGACGTCTGCCATCGACTCTATTACTGGTGTTACCAGTAAATGGAATGAATGAAATTTATTTTCTCTAATTATATCTTATTCCATTGTTTTGTTTTCTTTTATTTGTATACTTAAAATTTCAAATAAAAACTTAATTAAAAAAATATGCATTTTGTTGTACTATGGTGTGTTCAGGTGGCCTATGGTGTGTTGAGGCGCATTAATTATTAGATGCAAGTGTTATGTTGTGTTTAAGTGCATCAAAAGTGTGTTCCACTGAATTTCAGCATGTTGAGAAGCACTGAAAGCGATGTTTTCAGGTGAATGATTGTTCTTTTCATGAGGCGCTGGTCTGTTCAGGTACATTTCAATGTCATCAGGAGTATTCAACCTGAAACGATGTGGTCAGACAATGAGTGACCAACCCAATCAGATGATGTTAGAGATGCACAGAAACTTGCGAAGGCACATTTAAATTCAAAGGCGAAACGGTTTGTTTTGATTTCACCCGACTGGCTCAGAGTGAGGTTATTTGGAGACATACGCGGGTTTGAATGGAAAAACGGGAAATTAAACATCGTTGGGGTGTTTATTATGACGTGAAAAAGACAACAAAGAGGAAGAGATTTGATTTCAGAAAAATAAATTCTGAATCCATCAGATCGAAGAGTAACTGCAGCAAAACACACCCTGTCCACTACAACAGCAAACAACACTCTCATGTGAAGCATTCTTGCGCATGTACAGTATGTGTGTGTATGAGTGTCTTACAGACTCTCCAGGCTCTTGGTTCCCGTCAGATCTGGAAACTCAGTGAGATCTGCTGCTCCGTTCAGAGATCTGAGAGACAGACAGATAGGCAGACAGGTTGTATTTACTTCATGCCGACAGTCACAGTCGTGTGTTGTCCGGTTGTCTGGTTCGCTTTCATCAGTTTACTGAGGCAGCACATCAACTGACTTGTGCAAAGTGTAAATACAGAACCACAGAACAAAGCAGTGATGAATTCTTCTTCAAATGTTTTTTAAAATTGAATTTGTAAGAAAATTACATGATCTTATGAATCCTACAAGGTACTATAAAGGTAAACTTTTAAGGAATATGTATTTAAGTATAAGGATAAAAAGTTTTTTGTTACAGGAAGTGTCAAACTGTGCATTTTATTTTCCTGAAAAACAAAGAATGTTTCAAGATGATTTATTTCATGGAAATAGCTACATTAAAGGTTTATAACAAATTATATACAAGTGGAGAATTTAGGTTCTCTTAGAAAAATGTAACTGATTGCTGCTGTGATGCGTAATGTGTTACACAACTTTTATATCACTTTCACCAAAAAACCTGCAGAAATTCCTAGTATGAAATTTAAAGAGGGTACTGTTTTATAGCAGTCAATCAAAGAAGCTTGGGTTACTTCAGCTCATTTATCCAGTCTAATGAAGGCATGTTGATGTATATGTAGTGGTTACTTAGTAAACTATTACAACTGAACATAGGTTTTAATATGAAATATCCATATTGAAAACAGATTTGGATTCGGTGTAGAGACCCTGCTCTTTCACACTGAAAGGAGCCTGTTCAGGCATCTGATCAGGACGCTTCCTGGACACCCCTGTGGAGGTCTTCCACAGTAGATCCTGAACTTGCTTGAGGAGTTATAGGCTGTATCGCCCAGGAAATAAAAGATTAATGAGCTGTGAATCTGCAGCCACCTTAGCTATCACTAGATAAATGTGACACAATGCTGATGAATTATCAAAAACAACAATAATTAATTTAGGTTGTTAACACAGTAAGTGATTTAGTAAACATAAGAATATTTTCTTTTTGAAACGCATAAATAATATTAGCTTATTTTTGCTAAAAGAAATATTTTATTTTAAAGCAGCTGGATAGCTCAGTGGTTAACATCCCTGACTTTGGTACAGGAGACAAGAATCCAGTTGGGCCCTTTGGCAAGGACCTTAATGCTACCCCGCCATTCTTTGAATATGAGTGCAGTCACGATTGAGAGAGCCATACCGGGTCAAAAAGGTCCGCGTCAGGTGATGAGGAACCAGGGCAACCTGACAACAAGTGGGCTACTGGAACAAGACATTCATGGAGCAGGAAGCAAATTGCTTTATTCAGCATCAGTTGCAGCATATAACAAGGAGATGCCATATCCCCCCTGCTGTTCTGCATTGGCCTGAACCCCCTCAGCTAGATCATCACAAAGAAAGGCCTCAGATACTGCTTCAGAAATGGAATAACGATCAACCACGTCCTCTAAATGGATTGACTCACTGGTCCACATCACCAGGATCTACAGCAATGACATCGAATTGTGATTCAGGCTAGATAAGTGTAGCCGAATGATATCAAAGAAAGGCGAGATGATCACAACTGAAGGGATTGAACTACCAGACAACTACAAATAGTTTGGGATCCTGCAGGCAAATGGGTATCATGAAGAGGCCACAAAGAAGTCAGCCACAGCCAAATACCTACGTAGAGTAAGGCAGGTCCTGAGAAGGCAGCTGAATGGTAAGAAAAAGATCCAAACCATCAACACCTATGCCCTGGCTGTCATCTGATACCCTGCTGGTATAATAACCTGTCCAAAGGAGGAAGTAGAAGCCATAGATATCAAGACAAGGAAGCTCCTCACCATGCATGGAGAGTTTCACCCCAAGTCTAGCCCCCCTGAGACTGTACAGTAAGTGGAAAGAGGGAGGCCAAGGATTAGTGAGCGTCAGGGCCACTATCCAAGATGAAACAACCAAGATCCAGAATACATCAGGAAGATGGCACCGAATGATGACCTGCTAAGTGAATGCCTTGGGCAGCAGAAACACAGTGAGGAGAAGGAAGAAGAAGAGAGACCATCATGGAAGAAACAAGCCCCTGCACGGGATGGACCACCGACAGATAGAGGAAGTGGATGATATGAGAAAACATACCAGTGGCTGGAGCAGGTTGGTCTCAGGGACAGCACAGAGTCACTGATCATGGCAGCACAAGAACAGGCCTTGAACAAGAGATCGATAGACTCTGGGGTCTACCACACCAGACAGGACCCAAGGTGCAAACTGTGCAAAGATGCCCCTGACACAGTGCAGCACATAACAGTAGGGTGCAAGATGCAGGCAGGTAAGGCATACTTGGAGCGTCACAACCAAGTGACCGCCATAGTATACAGAAACATCTGTGCCGAGTATAGGCTGGAGGTTCGGGATCAAAGTGGGCAACAGCTCCTAAGGTGATTGAGAACAACTGAGCTAAGATCCTGTGGGCCTTCCAGATCCAGACTGATAAGATGGTGGTGGCTTATCAACCGGATATTGTGGTGGTTGACAAACAGCAGAAGATGGCGGTAGTGTCAGATGTCGCAATCACAAGTGATAGCAACATCAGGAAGAAGGAACACGAGAAGCTTGAGAAATACCAAGGGCTGAAAGAGGAGCTGGAAAGGATGTGGGGAGTAAAGGCATCAGTGGTACCAGTGGTGATAGGAGCACTCGGGGCTGTAACCCCCAAGCTGAGAAAGTGGCTCCAACAAATTCCAGGAATAACATCTGAGATCTCTGTCCAGAAGAGCGTAGTTCTAGGAACAGCTAAGATCCTACACAGGACCCTCAGTCTCCCAGGCCTCCGGTAGAGGACCCGAGCTTGAAGGAGACACAAGATCCCTTTTGTTTCAAATTATCCCTAACACTATTCCTAGGTACATGATTACCCAAATCTCTTTCATGGCCTCTGCAGAGAAGGCACATGAGAGTCTTCCCCCTGGCTGATACACTATCTTTAGCTTTAGAGCTTTGCTAACTTGAATGAGCTTAAAATTACAACATCATGCAGCTCTTACAGGCTTTCACAATGCAAGTGGATCAAAGGGATAAAGTTTCTTTGCCAAATGAGTCATCACAAAAATATATACACCATTTGACAGCTGCATCTTTCACAATGCAAGTTTATAAGGAAAAGTCCTTTTGGGCCAGCTTGCTTTATGTGAGGTTGTATTTCCACGTTTCGGCCACTATGTCATGTTGGCATAAAGCCTTGCACAGTTCAAGGCTTGTCGTCAAAGTGTCAGATATTACAGTGACAGAACAACAAGTAATCAGTGAAGAATCTGGTGAAATTAGCAGAAACTATGAGATCACAACAGCAGCATCAATACTCATTAATACAACTAAGATTATGACTACAGTTTGCGTGTGTGTTAAGTGTGAGTTGCTCACAGTGTTCGCAGGTCTGGTAGGTTCTGAAAGGCAGATTTTCCAACCGACTGGATTGGGTTATTATAAAAAAATCTACAAAACACAAACAGCTTCATCAGTCAATCATCAGTAGAACAATGTGTGGCAACGCGTGACAAGCTTACTTATCTGGGATCTAACAAAACATAATATCAAAGAGAAAAGATTATAAATGAATGCAAGTGCAATTAACTGTATTCATTATAGTTCATTCTTGTCCCTAGAATCTCCAGTACAGCTTTTTCCAGAGTTCCTTTCATCTGTATTAGAGTAGCTTCAGCAGTTCATCAAGTTGTATCGATCACTTTGACTTTTATGTTCACAAGTTCAGAAAGGAAAAATGCTCTTAGGGGACTGAGTCAGAGACACTCACATGGTGATGAGTGAGGGGTTCCCAGTGAAAGCATGCTCCGGGATAGACCTGATGTTGTTAGTATGGAACCCACTAAAGAGGAAACAAAACTGAAATTATCTATGTACCTTACTACATTCCCAATTCATATTCATTCTACTGCAAAAATCCTCAATAGAAAGTAGCTATGAATTAAGTAAAAGTATAATTTTAATATTCAGGCAAACATCATATGCTTTAAGTCCACCATGCTACAATAGGCAGTCGAACAAGTTAAAGAATTAGGCATGTTGTTAGCATTTTAGCATTATATTTAGGCCTGAATTTTACCACTTTTAGCGCAAACATGTTTGACAACATGTTCAACCAAGTTGCTCAAGGTTTAACAACTTAGTGCTGCCAGGACACAGCACCAGCAGAGGAGGAGATTGGGGAACAATGGAGGCAAAGTATACAGACAAACAGGCGCAAAGAGTTCAGACTCACAGCTCTTTTAGTTGACCGAGTGAGCGGACAGCTGTGGGAAACGCGACCAGACTGTTGTAGTTCAAATCCCTGAGAGAAAGAAGGAGAAGTTAGAGAAAAACCTCGGAATACTTTCACTGAACTGTCAATTTTAGGGTAGGATTAGTGTTACTATATCAGATATGTCACAGAATAGGAATGCACAGTCTATTTGGAATGTTCGGAATACCTTATATCATCATGTCACTTTAAAGCTATGAATGGGCAAGTTAACACTGGGAATGTCAGCCCTAATCCAAGAATATTGTTACAAACATTAAATTTCATCTTAAGAATTGGAATATTCCCATTCAGTTTTTATTTTGAAAATACAAGAACTAGACTGGGTCTACATGAAGGGCTTCAACTCCAATGCTACTGTTAAACCTGGAACATCAGCTGCCCATTAGGAGCATCAGCACTGACTTTGACAACAGTCAGTGTTGGGATTACCAGCTGTACATTTAATTTTGTTTGTCCTGTAATAGTTATGATTACTTAATGAGAATGAAAATGCTAGCTGGAATACCAGATGCAGATTCAATGTAAAAACTAAAACTTAGCTCTTTTCTGAGAAATGTCAACTCTAAACTGGGAATATCAATTCTATACTGGAAAGATTTGTCTAGGACTGCTAATGCCATGGTTTAGGTTTTTGCTTGCTGTTTTGTTTTGCCTGTCCTGTTGCTCTCTGTGGTCCTGCTTCCCCTGCCCCTCCTCCCTGTGTTTTTTCCCAGTGGGCATTTCCGCTCTCCTCCTGTCATGGTTGCCGAGGCACACCTGCCCTGCATTTACTGGCAATCAACACACTAGATATACCCTCCTTGGACTTCTCTTCAGTGCCAGAGTATCCTGCCTATCTGGTGATCTCTCACATTTATTCCTGTTATTTCCAAGTGTCTTGTGACCGTTTTGTCTTTGATCATGTCTTTTCTCTGTTTTCGTTCAGGTTATGCGGTGTGCCTCAGTCAGCCTCGCCTCTGCCTCGCCCTTGGTTCTTCTTGTGATTTTTGATTCAGGCTTGTTAGTTCTGCCTCGCTTTCTGTTCTCTCATTCTGTTGTTACTTTGTTGGTTTTTTTAGAACGTCGAGCCCAGTCTCTGTTTCCTCTTTCGGTTGTACTTTGCGTATTGCTACCGGTATCTTCACGGACTATTTCTGTTGGACTTCGTTTTCTGTAAATAAAGACTTCGTTGAACCTGATCTGTTTCTGTATCGGGGTCCCATTTTAGTGACACGTGACAGCTAATACATAATACAAACCGTGGACGGTGTCACATCTAGACTTGAAAAGCAGGATCAATACACGGAGCAGTCAGCTTTAGAATGGGATTTTAATTCTACAATAGGAATGTTTTACATCTACACTGTTACAGCAACTCTATACAGGAAGTTGTCATATGTACACTGGGAATATCAGATTTAAAGAGCTAATGATCGGCTCTAAACCAGAGTATAAACTGCACACTGGAATACCAACCGTATGCAGGGAATGCAGATTCTAAACAAGAAGTACCAAATAATTAACAGCACTGGTCAACTCTATACTGGCCATTTAGAATCTTTAGTGGTATAAGCAGGTCTTAAAGTGGACATTTGAGCTTAATATTTATTGTCTACTGGGAGCTGTTGCATTCACACTGGGAAAGTAGGATCAACAAAGGGAATGTTCAAATGTAGTCTAGGAGTACCAAGCCTACAATGGGAATTCTTTAGCTCTAAACTGCCAATGTGACTCTATTCTGGGGACTGCCACATCTACAATAGGTATACAAGCTCTATACAGAAAATTGTGAGCTCTGACCCATATAGTATCAGTTCTAGACTGGGAAAACCATCTTTTGGGAGGCATCAGAATGGTGTATTGGGAATGTTATCTGTAAATGAGAAATGATGGCTCAGTGTTGGCTTTATATTGGAAGATACATTTCTAAAATGTTCTGGGAATGTCAGCTTCAGACTGTGAAAGCATTTTATGTAAATGTTTGTGATTAAATCCTGATGTTTAGGTTAATCTTTTTTTTCTTTTTTCCAGTGTATTTGAAAAAAAAACAAAAAAACCTGCCTTGTTCTTTTCTTTCATCACCACTAGAGAATAGAGCATTTTTGGAGTCCACACATGGCTTTAATCAGGTCCTTTCACCATCTCTGGACTGCAGGTGGCTATTACGTACATATACGCTGAGTAGAATGAAGCTGCCACATTGTGAAAATACCATTAAATTGAAATTGCTTCAGTCTGGTGCCGAGTGTGTGTGTGTGTATCCGTAGGATGACTTGTAGCAACAACAGATGTCTGCCAAACGATTATTGATGGAACTTGGAAGTTTGTGATAGGAAGAACGCTGAGGAAGAGGTGATTTAGTGAGTTTATGAGCTGGTAAGAAACCCAGAGGTAAATAATTATAATGTCATGCTGTAAATTGTGCATGCTGATTAGGTTTATTAGGTTGTGTTAACCGGTGAAGGAATATGCTGATATCCTTCTAATGTCTGTTGATTGTGATTGTTGGAAATGATGACTGTGTTCAGATGCTTACTTTTAGGAGCGTAGAAAATCTGTATCCAGATTTTAAGAGGCTTGAAAAACCTGGTGTGTTCTGATACACACCAGGATACTTTGATGTACAGCCCAGTCACCAGAATAAAATGCTGCAAACCAGAGATACTGATGAGGATCGGCACCTTCAAGTCTAAGGCCATGGATCATTGGAGGCTACTAGCTGCCCCGAGCAGAGGACTTCAAGTGTCATGAATCTTTGTTTGCAAGTGTCGGGAAAATCGAGTGTGAGATGGACCATTGTACCAGACTGTCATGGTGATTTACTAGTCTGCCTAAGTTCCAACTCTCACCTGTGGTCATGAGCTTTTACTGGTGACTGAAAGAATGAGATTGCAGATACAAGTGGCAAAAATGAGTTTCCTCAGTAGGGTGGCTGGACTCAGCCTTGGAGTTAGTGTCAGACCTCCAGGAAAGCTTGGAGTAGAGCCGCAGCTCCTTCGCACAGAAAAAAGCAAACTGAGGTGGTTTGGGCATCTGGATAGATGGACGGATGGAAACCACGTATCTTCCAACTGTATGTTGGATACTTACATGAGCACAATAAGAATCATGTCAGGTGGAGTCGTGGAGTCAGCAGTGGCGATTGCATTGACATGAAGATACTGCAACTCTACTTTCTCCCATTGCACAAACAGGAAGTCAAAGCACCTTGGCTGCCATCTTGCATAGGTAAGAACAGGCGGAAAAATTAACACTTGAACATACATCAGCGTGATACACTAACTAACTACCTTAAATAACAGAAAACATTTAAAATGTCTACATTAAACGATAAGTGTCTCGTCTGCTAATATGAAGGGACAAGAGATTATGAGCTATACTGGAGCTCCCTATGTGGGAAGTATATGTGACATATATTGTACAGCCAATGGCCGTGTTGTGTGTCAATTCATATAAACAATGCAGTGAAAATATGATCCAAGTCTGAGATCCTTCACTGTGCGTGACTCAAATAAGGCAGCATTTGGTCAGTAAATAAAAAGGAGATTAAGTGTAGGTCCGTTTAGGTTCAATTATTCCTTTAATGCTGTTTAGGGATACTTTGTCTTGACTGACAGGTGTATCAGCCTCTCCCCTGCTGCGTTCATGGTTTATTGATGTGGGGGTCCCATGTTAGCTGCAGCTCCACAGTGCTATAAATGTTTCTTAAGGATGTTTTGAAAGCTGGACTTGGGGTTTTTTGCTCACCACCATTTTCGTCACTTACTGGAAGCAGAAACTTTGGGCCACAGGAACAGGGCTTAGGTGAAGCTGAGGTGGGGAAACCACCCGAGCCGAATCAGACACTGATGTTCTCTGTGATGTGACATGATCTCCTGTGTGACTGAACCAAGCCTGATGTATTAATTCATCTTGTTCTGTTTTCATTTCTGTCTTCTTCTTCTCTCTCTGTTTGTGTTTGTAGTTTCAGATGAACATGAAGTCCCAGCTGCGGTTTATTATTGCTGATCGTACAGGTACACACACTGCCTGTGTGTGTGTGTGTGTGTGTGCATGAATAGTAATTATGATTAGCATACAGCCAGGGCCACACACAGAGCCACATACACAGAAGTATTTCCAAATGAAGGCAGCGTGTGTTTGTGTGTTTAAACCTGCTTCTCTGGTTGACTGAGAAAACAGAAACATTTCTGTACACACACACACACATTCCTCAGATTATACACACACACAGGTTTAACTGCCTCTGACTCCATCTAATATCCAGAAACACATAAAAATCAAATGCTAACTGCCGGTGGAGGAAAAAGAAGGACATATCCCAATATTTGGACATTTTAAGTTAGAGTTTATTGACAACTTATTAGTTTATTTATAATTTCCAGCCTACAGTGGTAGTAAGAGAAGTAAGTTTAACTGAAACTTTATTACAAAGAGCAACTAAGTCTTCCTAATGAACATGTGATGCGTTAATAAGCACTTAACCCACAATAAAGCAGGATTGACAATAACTGTGAATAAAAGAAGGAGATTAGGGACACTCGTGAAAAAATATTTGGGTTAGGGATTCTGATTTAGTGACTATTTACCCGCCTCCTACTAAATATAATCTGTTATGTACCTTCACCTCTTTAGACCAGTCATGTTAATATTCACCTGACCATGTGACCACTTATCTACTCTGGGATGTAACTTTTCAGACCAATCAATATGAACATGTGATTATTTACTTAAATGCATACACACGTTTTTATTGTTCTGAGATAAAACAAAACGCCTAAAGTTAAAGATGAATTTCACTGATCAGCAATTTTTCTTTTATTTTAGACATGAAATGAATTCTGTTGGCCAAAGTAATTGTGGAGTTGATTTAATGTTTTGGGGTTTTTTTTGACTAAGTTGACTTTTATCAGATTTTCGGCTGTAAAAAAAAAGCTGCTAAATGCACACTCTGTAAACTAAAGCAGAATTTAAACCTGTTGAGGGTTCTTTCCGGACACGCTGCTGGGGGCCAGATAACATTAACACAACTTTTGAATTAGATGTTATGTGAAATGTTAAGAAAATAATATTGAAAAATGCAGAATGCAGGTATCAAGTAATTCATTAAGTGTGACATGAATTGTTATTTCTGTGTCTATTTAGATTCTACATCAGCCTTCATCCTCCTTTCACAATGAAGAAGACAAAAACAAAAAAACGATTCCACAAACTTTGGGAGCATTGTTAGATCAGATCCAGTAAAGTGTTCTTTGCCTCTCTCTCATCTCATAACCCCTCACCCTGACCCTAACTCAACCCTGACTTCTCCAGCTCCTCCCCAAACACACACACACACACACACACAGAAACTCACAGCGTCTCCAAACTGTGGAGTCCGTGGAAGCAGTTTGTTCCCATGGAAACGATCCTATTGTTGTTGAGATGCCTATGGAGAGAGAGAGAGAGAGAGAGAGAGAGAGAGAGATAGAGAGAGAGAGACTGATGGACTAATGAAGCAGACAAAGAGTGTGTGTGTGTGCATGCGTGCATGATTCTTTTTAAAAGGGGCCCCAGGGCCTCTCAAGAACGTCTTTTTTCTTTTGGTAATTTCATGCAAATTAGCTTCAAACCGATTGGACAAAAGAAGTGACAGCAGACTTCAATGCTGCCGCACTGAATGCCGTCTCTTACACACACACACAAACAGAAAGTTGTGCATGTTATTAAGGGCCTATTACAGACAGTCAAGGATGATCGATGTCATGGTTAAACTTCATACAGAATCCACAACTGTCTGCACATGCACACACATGGGCAAAAAAAAAAAAAATATTACAAAAGAAATCTTTCTGTTAGTCTACTTACACATTTAGTTAATTGAGAAGTTCTGAATTGGAGTTACAGCTTTTCTACATGCAGCTAACATCTCATAAAGCAACCAAAGGCTGACCATAGTTAACTCCACACTGTCAACTGGAGCTCAGCAGAGGTCTAATCTGACTCCCCTGAAGATGACTAACTTACTTTATAATGTTAATGTACTGGATAAACAAACTGTTACTCTCCTAGCTACTTATTGCGCACAACCTCAGATTTAAACTTCTACCGATCTAATGATGCAGCTAACTTACTGGCTAACTGATTAACGTGCTGGATCATGTTAAACAACATGGCCAAGCCATCATTATCCTTTAGGCCAGGCCTCACCAACACAGCGTCTGTGAGTTGATGAGTTGCCCACAGTGGCTGCTTTAAAAATATCCAGCAATTGCTTCTAAGTACTTAAGTCACTCATTACTTTTTTTTTCAATTTTAATGTATAAAAATTTGCTCAAGTGAGAACTGAAGATTTTCAATAGCATTTGAAATGTAATTATGTAATTTAAAATTCATTGCTGGGTCAAAGATGAGCTGCCGTCCTAGCGACTCCCCTTTGCATTTTAACAGTGGAAAGCCCACTTATAGTCAGCCAGACACTGAGACGACGATGGCATAGTTCTATTGGTGGTGACTGACAAATGTGTCGGAGAAGAAACAGAGGACGTACCACTTCCAAGAGGAATGGGAGGAAGAAATCTTCGTCGGCAATGCAATGTGGCGAGACATTTTTCTATATGCCACAAAACATTTATTGACACCTACAATGATATGAAAAGATAATTTATCGCAAAAAAATATTCCGTTGGAGAAGTTGTTGTCAGTGACGGCAGATGGAGGACTTGCGATGACCAGCCGTCATTCGGGTTTTATTGCCCGCTGCAGACGCAATCCTGATTTTCCACAATTTTTGAAATACCACTGCATCAACCATCTGCAGACAATATATGCCAAAGTGATGGGTTTTGACCACATCATGATCCCAGTCGTGAAGACTGTTAACAGCATTCACTCCAAAGCCACTAAACACAGAGCATCCGGAGTTTTTTAGTGGAGCTGTCAGCTGACTATGGTGACTTGTTGCTACACACGGAGATTCAATGGCTTAGCTGGGGCACAGTATTGCAGTGTTTTCTTGTCACTTTTGGAATAAATAAAAAAACTTCAAGGAGTCCAGAGGGGAGGAAAATACTTAGCCACGATACACCGAGTGGATGCTGGACGTTGGCGCTCTAACACACCTCACAGGAAAACTGATCAGGAAACACTTCTGGGGCCTTATGGACTCGGAAAAATACTAAAGTTTGCACACAGCAGCCTTGAAAGTTGGCAGTCTGTTTGGTTCAACCTACCTTTGTGAGTCAGACTTCTCTGGTATGAATTTCATTAAGAACAACCAAAGAACTTGCTTACTTGAGATTTACCTTGTAGATTCTATCAGAGTTTCTGTGTTAAGTGCAGCCCTGACTACAGAGCGCTGGTGGCAACATCAGGCGTCCCACTCGTATTGGAGCAATAATCGAAATGCATAAAAATGCATTAAACAGATTTTGAAAACAGGCCGATACTTAAGTTTTAAGATTCAAACAGATTCTTTATATTTTTGTGACATATTACGTGACTGTAAGTGAGGTGTGACTCTCCAAAGATACCGGAATTAGAATTTGAACAGCTTTTACTTTCTATGTTGTGTGTTGAAATGGCGAATTTATTATGTGTTGTTTGCATAATATTACACAATATTACTAATTTGGCAATGTGGTTTATTATTAATAATAAATTTTCATATTTGAACGTCTACCTTTTCACTGTTTACTGTAAATAATAACACACACTCTATTTTCCTTTCCCTGTAACCATCATTTCTTTCTGTCCTCTCTTCTCTTTCCTGTATTTCCTTTACAATCCTTTCAACTCCTCAAAAAACGAGAACAAAAAGCAGGAGATGAAACTCAAGGAGCATACGTAGGCATCTACAAATCACTCCAAGCGATTGGTAGATTTGTAGCAAACAGAAGGAGGAATGTGTGAAGGGATTAAGGAGTAGAATGTGGTTGAATATAACTAGATATGATGATGTGTCATCTTGGTTAAAGTTAAAGTAAACTTCCTACATGAAAATATTTCAGGAGGCTCTCTTGCAGCCATTGGAGGATTTCACATCTACCCAGGGGTCATCTTCAAGATCAATCATACTGATTGGTTTGTTTTCACAAGAAAAATAAAATCCATGATAGTTTTCAGGTTCTGAGTGTGTCTGAGTCGTACGTACAGCACCACCAGGCGGCCGAGCTTGCTGAAGGCGTGATCGGGGATGTGAATGATGTGGTTGAGGTCGAGCGTCATGGCCTGCAGGGAGGACAGTTCACCCAGAGCCTCCACCGGCACCTCCGTCAGAGAGTTATCATCCAGCCACAGGTGGCGGAGCGAGCGGAGCCCAGAGAAACATCCAGTGGGAACCCGGGAGATGTGATTGGCATCCAGGCGTCTATTGAGACAAACACAAAGCATTAAGTTTAGATTAGTTGTGTTTCATTAGTATGACTTTTTCCTGGTCTTTCTAAAATTTCACAAAATGTATCTCTTTTTGAAAATTACGTTATGGAATTAAGTCACTAGGACTGATAAGCTCAACAAGACTCTACAATGCAGTGGCAATGGGCAAGTCAAAATGTTGGAAAATAAATCACTTATATCCAACATTTTGACAAGTCCATTGCCGCTGCTTTGTATAGCACAGCCGACAAAACTCCACACTAGAATAATTTTCACAATAAGATGTGTTTTGTGAAATTTTTGTGTCTATATGTTTGAGTCACATATAGTCTCTCATAGTTTTTGAGTCAACTATGGTCGAAATATACCATAGTTGTCCTTTCACTTAAATCTTTTGGAGTACAATGCCAAAAAGCTGTAACAAACAAATCAGCCGCAGGAAATGACAAGAAATAACATACTGAAATAAACTACATTTGATAGTTTAATTTCTTTCAAACATTGTAATTTGTATTTTAATGTTTTATATTGTCGACGTGTGTAATCTGAGTATTGCTTTAGTTCAGGCAGGCATGGAAGTCATGCTCAGTTCACAGAGGAGGGAGTTGAGCTCTCCCTGTTTTCAGCCTTTTCATGTCAACATATGGAAAGGCAGGGGTCCTAGAATGGAGCTGAGCCATACCAAAACTTGCTGCAAAGGTGCTGCTGTGACCTGTGAATTTCTTTACTGATGGTTCAAAGTCCACCTGAAACGGACGGTGGAGAGTATCTAACT
>KV751334.1:12849773-12865418 GCA_001698575.1 Mola mola | reverse complement strand
AAAACAGAAGGCATGACGTAACGTTGATATGATTTCCGGCCTCTAGGTAACCACAGCAATGGTCATACTGTAGTTCCGGTAAGAAATGCTGAATGCCGCTAAACGTTAACAATTGATTGACAGCTATATGCTATGACTTTATTGGTTGAAATGGGCTCGTACATGGTGATGTAATTTCATTACATGTTGTTTTACAAAAATACAAAGAACTGTGATTTTTATCTTTTTTTTGCATAAATCATTCAATAGGTGACGGTATGATTTACGATGGGGTCTAAATGGGTTAATTACAGTTTTTCATTTCAGGTTGCCTTTAAGTCTTTAATGTAACATAAAAGACACTAAAGACATAATCTCATTCTTACAGCAAATGTAAACTTACATTGTAGCTCACAAATTTTCTGACTCTTCATTTCACATTTCTGTAATTCAACAAATGCTTTCAACACTTTTATTTCAGTATGTAGCATCCTTGGGATTTTTTCCAGGTAGTGTTGTGTTTGTGTCCCCTGTTTTGGTTTTTTTTTCTGTCACATCTTCTTCCACTTTCGGCTTTACCTGGCTTTCACAGGAGCCGCCGCAACAAATCTTTCTCCTCCATCCCTCCCTGTCCTCTGCGTCTTCCTCTCTTACACCAGCTATCTGCATGTCCTCTCTTACCACATCCATGAATCTCCTCTTTGCCTCCAGCCTGGTTGCTCCATCTTCAGCATCCTTCTACCAATATATTCACTGTCCCTCCTCTGCACATGTCCACACCATCTCAATCTGGCCTCTCTAACTTTGTCTCCAAAACGTCTGACCTGTGCTGTCCCTCTGATGTGCTTGTTCCTAATCCTGTCCATCCTCGTCTCTCCCAAACAGAATCTCAACATCTTTAACTCTGCATAATAGAGACAAAATTTGGGGGGAAAAAAAGGAAGGAAGGAAAAAGAAAAAAAAAACTTTTTAAAAACTTCCTGTATCCAGACGATGATCTGGATCACCACCAAAATCGAACGAATCGTTCCTGAGGCCATTTTCCACCTCTCCTGAAAATTTCATCAGTGTTTGTCCTTAACATTTTGAGCTATCTTGTTCACAAACAAACACTTAAATAAATAAACTAACAAATAAACACAGGCAAGAACATAACCTCTGCTCCTCGACGGAGGTAATTAATCATTTTAATTAATCTAGCACATGTGTTGCTTTCAGTACTGTTTTAGTTGTCTAATTTTATTGTAGTTCTGAAATATCTGGCTTGACTTTCTAAAATTTTGTTTTATAATCTAAACTACAAGAAGTATTAACAAATGTTTATCTTAATTTTGGGGGCGGTAGTGAAAGCAAGTTAGACAAAAACATGTAGTGACTAGACAGGAGTTCCTGTGTTTCTGTTCAAGTTTCTATGAAAATCAAAAGCATAAAAAATGTTTCTTGGACACTAAAGTATTGGACTGTACTGTACTGGGAGGCTTCAGTTGTCACTTTAAAAGGACATTGGTTATGGACTGTTTAAACAGCTCGGGGGAATGATCAGCAGGCTGCTCGAGCACCACTCCAAAAGCCCAAAACTAGCTCTCAGGCAAAACATAGGTATTTCATGAGTACAAGTACACACTTCTGAGTGTGTCCGTGTGTGCCAGTATACTCAGTGGGGAACAAGAATTAATATTATTATTACTGATTGAGACCAGAGAGTAATTAATGTATAACAACAAAATTTATTGTGTGACCATTATTATGATTTGCTGGAATTCATTTCTCATGACCATGAATACCTTTTCTGTGTTTATTTTGAAATGATCAAAATATTTATTAATAGATACAAGACAACAAAACAGCAGCTGTTATCATTTACAGAGATTTCTGGAAACATTTGCCAACTACTCACATGGTTTGATTTATTGTTTAAAGCCTAAAGGGGTAACAGCCTGAGATTTGTGTAAGAGAGCTTTGTTTTTCCCATCATCTGATCAGTCTCAGGTTTGTCAGTGGGGGGTCTGACTCAAAAGTTGACCTATGGATACGAACAAAGCTGTGTGTAAAGTATCCGCCTGTCTAATAACCCATCTTGAAAGGCTTGAGGTTGTGTGTTTTAAGAAGTGGTTCAGACCGTTCAACATTGACTCCTGGCATCTACAGTTGTGGTTGAGATGCGACAGCCAGCCTTTCAGAGTAAAAGTCTTTATTAATATTTCTTACATTCACTAAACAACAAAACAATTTTTGGCACTCGAGTATTTCCATATTCTGACACTTCATACTTCCTCTCTGTAGTTTTCACTCCACTATATTTACTTAATAGCTTTACTATCTTGTTACTCTGCAGACTTCCTGCTGCATCAGAACAAAAAGCAGTAAACTTACTTCAAACTTACTTAACATATTAAAACACAAATGCTTATTGGTTGACTCCTCAATTACAATAAATACATTCATGTAAATATGTATATTTAATTGCCTTTTCGAAATTAAGGTAGTATGGTGCAAAAGTCTTAATAAAGTTGTGATGACCTTTCATATTTACTTTTGATTGCAAAGTCATATGACTGTGTCCATAATTCCAATTTTTGGAGGTTTCCTGTTAGTTCCCTGCACATTTTGTAAATCATTTATGCAGTTCTTGTAGAAGAAGCACTTGTTTCGACATTGAACTAGAAGATATTATGGTATCAGAGTATCATAACATGCATTTTAAAATAAAGTACGATTTATTTGGCGGTTGACGATATGATTATTGCATATCACAATATATTTTCACACTCACTAATAAAGTCCCAGGCTTCTTTTTGCACCAGAGTTCTTCTTTAGATTTGGATGTATTTCCTCTCTGTCCAGGTGATCCCATACTGCCACTGCATTGTTCAGGTCTGAACTCTGTGGAGGTCACTCCTTGACTCCTTGACTGTTAGAGTTTTATCACCTTTAGCTGTGAGCTCTAACATATTTTAGCCTTTTCAGCCTGTTCACCCTCTGAAAAATTGTTTTTTTTTGGTCTGCGACTCTTCCACAAAGACCATTTCTGATCATCCTCTTCAGACTGTAGAAGGCCAGGAGGCCGAGCCAGGTCTTTCTGGACTTCATCTGTTCTCCCAAAGTAGAAACTCAGAGAAACTTCTTGTCAAATTTTGAAAGTTTTCTTGGCGTTCCTCTCCTTTTTTGGGCTTTGATCATTTCTGATCCTTCACATTTCTTATACAGTAATAGCTTGAATACCACATCTCGAGTACCCAGTTTGTTTGGAGATTTCCCTCTGATGTGGCCTTGCTGATACAAAATTATGAGTTTATGTCTCTCGGATTCTGTGATCTTTGGCATTTTGAATGGAATGGCGGGATTGAAATATATTTTCTGTATATGTACCGACATAAAATAACCAAATGTAGCTAAAACATTTAAGAATCTTTCAACATGTCCTGAATAAACCTGATGTGATACACAGGAGGATGAGTGCAGCAAATCCAAGGATGTCAGGATCCTCAAGGAGAAACTCACACTTCTTCAGATCACGTAACATAAACATGTCCCGTCAGTCTGTCTGTCTATCTGTCTTAACAATACCTCCTCTGTTCACGTAAGAGAGAAAAGAGAGCAGGATAGGACTTCACATAATGAGTCCATCAGATAAACGAGAGAGAGAGAGACCTCAGAAAGAAGAAAGACTCATCCATTCTTATAGCCTTATCTACACACACACACACACACACAGGTACAGTTTCACTATAATTATCAGACTAAAGGCACACTGTGTCTGCATTACATACATTAATATGCTGGTCCCTGTGTGTTTGTGTGTGTTCAGATTCCTTTCCACCAAGTGGTAAACTGAGACAATGGGATGAGTGTGTGTATGTCTGTGTGTGTGTGTGTGTGTGTGTGTGTGTGTGTGTGTGTGTGTGTCTCACAGTGACTGCAGGTTGTGCAGGTTGTTGAAGGCGTCAGCAGGGACAGATGTCAGCCGGTTGTTCTGAAGCATCCTGGAAACACAAACGAGTGAAGACCACCGTCAGTTCACACTCTTACTCAAGAGTGTCAATCTTGTTAGCAAGTCAATGTGAGATAGTAAAAGCCAAAAGTAGCAGATAAATGGTTTCCTGCTTCCATGTGTTTGCAGTGTGAATACAAACTTGACCAACCTCAAGTTTCAGCTCCAGACTTAAAACTAAAGTGGCCTTGAGGGTCAAAACATGACGTTTCACAAAACAAGATAAGAGTTGCTTCATTTTTACCTTCAATGCCACTGTAACAAACATTCAGTCAATACAAAATGGATTGAACAAATCTGATGGTCTCAGTTGGCGTTGACGGGAGCTGTGTGAGGACAACAGCTGACATACATGATGCATCTTCCTGACAACTATGTGTTTAAAACACATACTAACAAAAATCAAGTATTACTGCAGAATAAGAGTAATGATTAACTGGCCTTAATGGTAACAGTCCAGCTGCAGACCGGAAGTAAAAGTTCTGCCGTTAATCTGACAGAAGCAGTAGTAGTGGTGGTAGTAGTACCAGTATTAGTACTGCAGTAGCAGAAGCAGAACTTGTAGTGTGCAGTGTAGAAATGTTGTAGCAACAGTAGTTTCAGTAGTATTTATGAGTAAAACCACAGAGAATGATGACGATGAAGTGAAGCAACAATAAACAGAGTGACAGATGAGACAAGGCAGACATGTTTGACTGGAATGGACAATAATAGATAATAAACAACTGTTGAATATACGTAAACATGTGAAAGATAAACAGTGAACAGAAGTGATTAAATTGACACACTCATGAAGTCTTCAAAGTAGCTCTGTGAATGATTAACGCCAGTAAACGTATTATTACAGTGCGTGGGTGTGGATGTGTGAACTTACAGGACTTTGAGGTTGTACAAGCCAGTGAAGGCTCCTCTGGGGATGACTGACAGATCGTTTCCTGCCAAACGCCTGAGAAGAGTTTGAGATCTTGATTTTATTTACAAAAATTAAAACAAAGAATAATACCCTTCTCCTCTCCTCATGTGTCTTGTTGCCTTTTTCAAATGTATTGTTATCACGCTCATTCACCGTTCCATTATTTGCCTTACTTCTAGTCTATTTAAAGGGAGAGTTCACCCAAAAATCAAACCTCACTATTCATCCTGTTCCCTGTAGCTCTGTTTATCTATTTAGACAGTGCTGCTGTGAGTTGCCCAGTTCTGGAGGTAACAGCTATAGAGATATCTGACTTCTCTCCAGTATGACAGAACTAGATGACATTTCACTCGAGGTGCTGAAAGTACCCCCCCAAAAAACAACATTGTCTCTCTCTAAAAATCATGACCAGATTACTCAAAAATAATCCACAGAACTTGTTTTGTCCAGAACACCGTGCAGGGTTAGGAAGGATCAACTCTGACATACTCTTGCTTGTGACAACTAAGCTAAGCAAACTGTCATTTTATCATGCTAAATCAGCTTAAGTGTTGTTTTTTTTATTTTTGCACGATTTAAAAGCAATGCACAATATCATAAATCTACATTCTGTAGATCTTAAGGTCCTACTCCAGCCATTGATTAAACCCTTAAAAACTAATCTCTGTTTTATAAAATCACATACTTTCATTATTTTTTATGAAAAAAACCTTCATGCCCTTAAAATCTCTTGAAAGTAATTCTACACCTTCGCCACATTCAGGTGGTAGGAATCTATGAATGTAACACTTTAGCCCCACCCTGACTCTGCTCACTGCTCCACCCTTCACCTGCAGCAGGAGCCAGTTGGAGCTGACCTGCTCTGTTATCTTCTAACTTTTAAACTAGTCTACTATATGTTGCATAGTGGCAAGTTCTAACATTGGAGTAAGTCAACCACACATGTTTGAACCATACACTGATTCCCAGGAAGAAGAGGTGGAGCTACTTGTATAAAGTTGCCTAAAAGCTGATACAGCAGAATGGTAAGTTTCATTTCTATGATGTTAAGTCCCACAAGTTATCAGGATTAGTTCGTTAGGTTTTCTGGTTAGAAGACCCGGGCTGTTGGAAGTTGTTTTTGGTGGATTGCAGAAAGAGCAGAAATCCTCAGTCACAATGGTGACTGCTCATTTCAGTCATGATATGTGTCATAGAACAACACAAACCCCACATGGTTTTTTTTTTTTGATGATGATTTTTCTTCAGCTTTGGTTAATTAAAGTTGTAGTTCTCTTTTAATTTTTGATGCATTTGGATCCTTTTATTGAACGGTTCAAATCTAACAAACACTCGGGGGGTAGGGTGGGCGGCGTCATTTATTTCCACTCTCATCAACATTTCCAGTACTTGAATAGTGTGGTGTTTGTACTTTATGTGAGTAGATAACTGTCCTGAGTACCTCCTGCACTGCTGCCACAGTTAGTTTGCGTGTCAGATAAATATTTAAACACAAAGATTAAATATGTAACAGAAGTAGAGTGTAAACACTAATTTGTATATTTTTTTAAAAAGAAATCACTAAGTAGATAAATGCAGAACACTGTATAAGAGAATATCAGAATCTAGTACACACCATCATATCAATATCAATCCATATGTTTGTCATCCAGTGAGTGTGAGGAAGTATTTAAAACCAGTAAACTCTGAACTGTACTGGGTCCTGCAGCTCTGTTTGTTTTTAAAGGCCACACAGGGTTCAGCCAGTCCGCATGTACCCAGTATGCATCTCTGCAGTGCCCTATCGCCGTAGTGACGTTTCTCACGCCACGGTGACAAATATCACACACACACACACAGACACACATAAACGCACATAGCTGGCAGCCGAGCCAAACGAGTCATGTTCAGGTCCCTGTGAGGTCAGCTGTTCTCAGCCGGGCTCTCTCTCTCGCACTCTGTTTCTGTGTCTCTCAACCGCTCCGCCCCTGTTTAATCCTCAGTTTAATGTTGTGGAAGACGTCAAACATGACGTAGCTCTGCTGGATTGTGAGGAGAGTTGGGATTTCAGGTCAGATCTTTAAGTTCGTTACCCACTCGGACCCTTTTACTTTCGTCCCCCTCAGGCTTTCAGTCCCAGTTCATGAGCTCGGGTTAGCTCATGAAGATATGTGGTGGTTGAACACACACAGAAGGGATAAAAGACACTCTGAGAGAGATGACGTAGAAATTGGCAATGTGTCTGCAATTCCTCCAGCCAAAATATCCCCATTTAATAAACATTTTTGCTTGAATTCTGTCCAGTCACAACCAAACATCAGAATCGCCACATCGTGCTTATTTAAGGAGAAGTCCGTTATATAAGCCTGGTTGGACTGTAAGGATCAAAAACTTCATGAAACATGCCTATTTTAGAAATTAAAACCAGTATGAAGTAAAGTTCATGGGACAGTTTAGCTTGAAAAGGCTATGCAATGCAACAGCGTTGTCAAAACATTCATTTTACAAAGTAACTTTACAGTTACAGTAAAAACACAAGGTTGTGTCACTGTAGGTATCTTCTTCATGTTACTAGACAATGGCAATAATGGCGATAACATTTTAAGCGGAGTTAGTAGTGAAAGAGAACTTACTTTCCTACGTTTTTTACTTGCCCAACACTGTTGCATTGTATAGCCTTTTTGAGCTGATCAGTCCTTGCGACCAAATTCCATATTGAAATAATTTTCAAAAATATATACTTTTTGAAAGTATAATGCAAGATGAAGGTTCAAAATAAAATTTGTTTATTATTGCTATATTAGGATTTGCATAATTTTTTTCCGGCCTTCATGGCCCACAGGAAGCTTTCACCTATTTCCTCTGAGCAGCCCTGGTATCGACTGATAGAGAGCAAGGTCTCATGGTGCAACCACAGTCACCTTCAGCTCATCATCAGCAGAACCAAAGAGCCTGTGGTGGACCAAACGGTGGATGTAGATGTGGCCAGTCACAAATAGCACAGTTTGTGGAAAAAGGTTGACATAATAGTGTATTAATTCTTGAGTTATGACAAAAACATGTGTAATGGGTCACAGTTTGACCTCTGACTACCAAAATTGAATCACGTTATCCATGAATCCAAGTGAACATTTGAGCTAATTTTGATGAATTTCCATCCCGACGTTCCTAAAATATATCATGTTCACAAGAATGTGCCAGTTGGAGAACCTGAAAACAATACTCGTTTGTCCATGGCTGTCACTGGCACCAGGGCATACACACTGGACACCAGAGAGCAAGTTTGATTGGTTGCTTTGTACGACTTCATATATTCTGCGGCAACCTGAAGATCTTGTGGTTCCTGGAATTTCAGCAGGTGTCGAGGAGCTAAGCTGATGTCACCACTTCAGTGTATGTGTGTGTGTGAGACTCACAGCTCCTCTAGGAAGTGCAGGTTGGACAACGCTCCACTGGACAGCGCAGTCAGATTATTCATACTGAGATCACTGCAGAAAAACAGAGAGCAGATGACTGTTTATAATTATATCATTATTATATAAACTACAACATTTCCCCAAAACACAAAAATATCATCATTCTTTCAGTCTTCTACTGGACATTATAATGCCATGATAAAAATTTTAATAATTCATGGAAGGACACAAGTGAAAGTATTACAGGATTTGATGTTTTGACCCCTCTGCAGATGCTCAATCAAATGTTATAATGAATGATGTCTTGTTGTTGTTGTGTTTTGTCCTTCAGAGTAAAATCCACCTATTTCAGCTTGACTACCGAGGAGCTCTCGTGTCAGCCGTCTATATGTACAATCAGTGGGATAAACACAGCTGAGATGTATGTATGTATTTTGTAAACAACGGAACAAATAAATTGCACATGTATAAATAACTCAGCATTTGGGGTAAAGAATAACATTTACAGGAACATATTTGTTGCACTGTGGCTTTAATAATAACCTTAAATGGAACATGAGAAAAACACCCTGATGCAAGAAGTAAATTAGAAATATATGCACTTAATTAACGGCTCATTATGAAAGCTGGTAACACAGACAGCATTCACACACATTGCACGTATGAAAAACAATAAGTTTAATACACCCACACAGGGTTCCTTCAAAGTTCTGCTGAAAGTCAACACACACCTGAGTGAGAAAATAAAGGAATGATGAATGAGTAGAATCTCTCATCCTTTTTTCTGTCATGGTAAATTCCCAGATTCCTTACCTCACATCCTATTTACCTGAGCTTAGGTAAATTCTGATTGTCTCACATCCTTTTGTGTGTGTGTGTGTGTGTTGTGTGCAACCATGATGCTGCTGTTCTTTCCTTATCTGGCTCCATCTACTTTCTGCTCTTTGTTGGTGAGATAGCGATCAGCAGGTAGCGTCTATGCACTCAAGAGAGCTTGGGTCTGTAAGAAACAGACGATCTCTGTTTCCCACTCCAAGGGCGTGTCTGCAGGGTGAATATGCTGCTTGTTAAGGAACTTTCTCAACACTCCATAAAGCCTGTTAATGTGTGTGTAGCTTTATAACATTGTCGACAGGTAGGCCAGTCACACAAACACACACAGAGAGGAGGTTTATACTTATTTCAGCAGAACGTTCCTTTACTCTGGTCAGACTAACAGTGTTTCAGCTGATTGGCTTTTACTGCTTTAACACACACTCGCTCAGGTTTGGGTTGCCGCGCTTGAAAGCAGATTTCATAGCCTTCATTCATTAGCTACCTCGCTCAGAATATTTATATACGCGTGAGTGCGTTTTCAGACAGTGAGTTGTTCATTAGCTAGACTGGGGTCTCTGTAATGTTCTCTACATGTGGTCACATATCTTAACGTTAACAGTTTGCCTTCCACAAAAAATATAGACACCAACATGACTACGAGTGTTCATTACTCAAACATGACTCACAGAGAAGCAGTTGTCTTTATTAGAGACAAAACCAGCAAATCATGATAAAATTGTTCAAACAGCAGAAGCAGTTTCTGATAATTTATCGAGCTTGTTGTCCTGCTAACTGATAGCTCTTGACAAATATGTCAAATAACTGTCCAATAGAATACAGTACCTGTGAGTGGTACATATTTGTATTATTTCAGCAGATGTTTTTGTACCGATAGCATAGAACTGTTACCCTAACCTGTGCTCACAACAGTATCAACTCGCCTACCACTGAACCACTGATAGGTTAGCATAGTTTTTTCCCAAGCAGCTGAAGTTAAGTGACACCACTAGATAAATTGTGTAAGTTTGAACACTATAATGGCAAAGTTACCTCACAGGTATCTTGGCATGCATAGCATTTTGTTATGTTAACTGATGTTTTATCATTGTTAAGTTAAAGTTTAGTTAAAATGTAGTTACAAAAATGTCAACAAGCTCAGTACACAATACCTTTGTGAAGTTCCTTGTTGTTACAATAGCTCTGTGCCTCGCTACTGTCGAATAATGTTTGGTGGTAGTTCAGCATAACTTTATGATAACTGTTCCATGATAGCTGTTAAATTATTAATACTGCCCACTAGTTGTGTTGGCTTTGAGCATTCTTACTTCATGATAAATTAAATGTAAAAGCCCTCCATACAGTGTCATTTTAGGTGATGTGTTTGTTCATCAAAGCTTAGCTTGGCTTTAGCTGCATCACAGCTAGCACAAAGCTTTACCCTGGTGGCTTAATTGTTCACTTCTAACTAACTCACAGGTATCAATGAGGCCTGTTAGCTGAGTTTAGATTATAGATAGATGTAAATATCTATATCTATAAAAAGATAGATATAGATTGGCTGTAAAAAACCATTGGATATTGGTTTGCTTTAGCCATGCTAAATCATAGAGCAACGCTAATATCATATAAGCATTTTTCTTTCACATTAATTAAATAAACATTCATACTAATGATTTATAATATTTATACTAATCAAGATGTGATCCAAGTGCAGACTTTCAGCTTTAATTTAAGAAGTTACACAGAAATTAAGTATCTACCATTTAGGAATTACAGCCGCAGAGAGCCTCCATTTTCAGGGGCTCAAATATATTTGGACACACTGACAAAATTGAAAATCTAATCATAGTTTTTATTACTTGGATGAAAATCCTTTGCAGTCAATGACTGCCTGAAGTCTGGAGCTCATGGACATCACCAAAATCTGAGTTTTCTCCCAGGAGATGCTTTGTCAAGCCTTCACTGCAGCCACCTTCAGTTGGTGCTTGTTTGTGGGTCTTTCTGCCTTCAGTTTTGTCTTCAAGAACTGGAAAGTTGCTCTATTGGGTTGACATCAGGTGACTGACTTGGATATTGAAGAATATTCCAATTGTTTGCCTTCCTAAAGTCTTGAGTTGCTTTTGAAGTATGTTTAGGGTCCTTGTCCATCTGCACTGAGAGGGACCATCCTATCATTTCCATAGCATTTTGCCGAATGTGAGCAGAGAGTATAGCCCTATACACCTCAGAATTCATCTTGCTACTTCCCTCTGCAGTCACATCATCAGTAACCACCAGCGAGCGCGTTCCATTGGCAGCAATACATGCCTATTCCATAACAGTGCCTCTACCATGTTCGAAACCATGTTGTTTGGATCAGGAGCTGTTCCTTTCCTTCTCCATACTGTTCTCACATTCTGATACCAAGTTAATCTTGGTTTCATCTGTACAAAGAATCAGATTCCAGAACGTGGGAGGCTTTTTTACATTTTATCTTGCAAAGTCTAATCTGGCCTTCCTGTTCTTCAGTGTTACCAGTTGTTTGCATTTTGTTGTAAGCCTTTTTGTATTTACATCATGAAGGGGTCTCTTGATTGTATATTTTGACAATGACATGCCGACCTTTTCCAGAGTATTTTTGACTTGTCTCCATGTTCTGAAGGGGTTTTCTTCTCCAAGAAAAAGATTATGCTATGATCGGCATCAGTTGTCTCTCTGGTCTTCCAGGCCTTTTGATGTTGTGCAGCTCACCAGTGCATTCTTTCTTTTTTAAAAATGTACCAAACTTGATTTGGGCACTCCTAAAGTTTTAGTTGTCTCTCTGATAGATTTTTTTTTTTTTTTAGCCTAATGATGGCCTCCACAGCTTGCATTGACGGCCTTCATATTGATAGCTTGAGACAAAAAGTAGGCAAATGCCAATTCAACACCTTAAATCAAGTCCAAACCTTTTATCTACTTCATTTGTCGAAGTAATGAGAGAACAGACCACACCTCACCATAAAACTGCCTGTCAGTCAAATGTCAAAATACTTTGGAGCCTCTGAAAATGGATGTACTCTGCAGTGAATGTCTGTAATTCCTAAACGGTAAATGCCATATTTTTGTGAAACCTCTTTAAATAAAGCTGAAAGTCTGCTCATCAATCACATCTTGATTGTTCTGTTTCAAATCAAATCCATTGTGATGGGGTGTAGAGGCAAAAGTGATAAGAACTGTGTCACTGGCCTTCTGGATTAATCAACTTTTTATTGTTGCACTTTTTGTCTCGTTAGCTCCAATTTGCTTAATAAATGTCCCTGAATGACTTTTTTTTTTTTTTTACTGTTTTATGCTCAAAGGAAGGTCTCTGTTGGCAGATGGGGCAGACTGATGATCCAACATGCGTGTTGATACGGGACATTTCTGTATTCAGGGACACACAGAACACTCAAATGCTTACTCCAGCGAGGAGTATGATGATGTTGTGCTTTAACAATACCACCACTGATTACCCTTCTGGCTAAAGCCTGTGATGTCACATTACCTCACAAATGAGATCTATATCAGACTTTCACTGCCTTCTGACACCAGAGCTATTATTCTGACATATAGCGGATACTGTGAATATGCTAATCAGTGTTTCTATGTTTTAAAAGTACTTTCATCACACTACACTGCAAAAGTAGTGTAATATGTTTTATTGGAAGTCTTTTTTCAGTGAAATGCAGTAGTAGCAGTAATGTCACTTTTGGTTTTGACTAAAACTGTTTTAAGAACAAAATGATGTAAAATTATATTTTTGTAACATATTTTTATCGCATACAATCAAGTAATAATATTTTGGGAATAAGGTCACTGAAAATATAATATAATATCATATGACAAGACTTATTTTTAATTTAGATAAGAGAGTAAAACATCTACCTAAATGGAAAAAGTCTTAATTTTTTCTTCATTTGTAAAATAAAATAAAAAAAAAATATTTAAGAGTGTAGACAATAGTTTGAAAAAATAATTTTAATCTACCTATTTTTCAGTGTGAAACTGATCCTAAACCAGTGATTTCAGGATCATGCGTTGCAGTTTGAGTTGGATATCAAGTTCAGATCGTTGCGTTGAAAGAAAAACGAATACAATAGCCATGTTGTGTTTTCTTGGTAATGACTCTGATGAAGCTCTGTGTGTGTGTGTGTGTGTGTGTGTGTGTGTGTGTGTGTGTGTGTGTGTGTGTGTGTTGTAGCTTTTCCTCGGGCTCAAACTGATGGATATCATACGATTATTCAAATGGCTACAGAAAGCCAAACTGCAAAAAGAGGGAAAAGAGAGTTGTGTAGTTTGGAGGCGTAGTGTGACAGTGAGGCCTCTATCTGGTTTTGTCCTCTTTCACGCTTTCTTTCTGTCTTTCTATTAGCTTTGTTTTTTTTGGGGGGGGTTAGGTGGGGTCGGGTCAGCGGTGGCCCCCCAGGGTGACTGAAGGCAGGAGGTTTCATTCCCCGAGCTGTCCTGTCACTCTGTGCTGCCTCGTCCCCAAGAAAAAGATACCAACAGAACAAACAAAAGCTCTGAAGCTTCAAGAGCAGAAAGACATTTTTTTATGTTCAGATCTTAAAGTTTCATTCTCTCATTTCATTCCAGAATAAACAATGTTAAAGCTCACCTGATTGTCCCCTTCCTGTTTGACTGTGAGTCTCAACTGAATAGCTGTTATCCTGGCTTCAGCTGACATATGTCCATCTGTCCATGGCCACAGTTTCTCCCCTCATCCCTTCATCCCTCCACCCCTCTACATCATCCTCTTTCCATGAATCTTAATAAACTTATTGTAAATAAGTTTTCAACCTATTACCAGCCTATCCCTATTACCTCAATTTTGACCGTCTAAAACTTCACAAAAAATTCCGTATGGATTTCTGTCCCTTGACAAGGCTATACAAGCAACAGCATGGGGCAAAAGTCCGGTGACACTGTGTTCTGTGAAACTGTGAAGTGGACTGTTTAGCAGCAGCTGTACAAGGAAGATGGCAACAGCACCTCAAGACACAAGTGAAGCCTCCGAGTGTTCTTTGCCACTGCTCTGAGGGAAGGTGAAGGTTAGCCCCCAAGACTGCACAAAACTTCAGCCCCTGTCAAAATACAGTCGTCCCCCCTGCTTCCCGACTACAGTTTGGACCCAAAGTAGGACATGACTAATACTAATCTCCGTACAAAGCATTGCAATAGCAAATTTAAGAGCCGGCTCTATAGTTTACAACTGCTACTGCTTCAGCTTGTGAGGTGTTGCATACTTAATAAAACCCTGTAGTTTGTGCATGCATGTAAGTGATTCATGTAAGTGTAAGTGATTTCAAAATCGATCAGGATTTTAAAACTCTTGTAATGTGGGCCTCGCATAAGGACAACAGGGCAATTGCCCAGGGCCCCAGGACCAGTAAAGGACCCACGGCACAGGCAAATAATCTGGTTGGATTCTGTTCACCTGTCCCAGTGATGCTGTTTCGAGGCTATAGCGTGCCAGTTATCTGACGTATACTCCCCTCTGTGATGAGCAAACATTACGTGATGTTAAAGAAAAGTTAAAGTGACCTCGACACAGGCACGCTCCTGATAATCACCTAACCTTCAGTGCAAGCAAATAATGCTAAAATGGAGAAGTCTAAAGGCCAGGTAAGTTGTAGCATCATGAAATTTTTAAAAAAAGGATAAAAATATCTGAAAGGCAGAGAGTTAAAACCATATAACAAAAATAGCTGGTTTATTCCCTTCTCATTTCTTTGTCAGTCGGAGCAGCTGACACCCTTCTACCTTCACGCTCCAGAACCAAGCCAACAAATTTCCTGCATCAGTGAGGGAATCTGGCACCGGGGCACTTGAATGTTGTTGCCAAGGGATGCAGTTAAGTGTTGATATAGCCCTGTTTCACGTGATTTCTTTGTTTTATAACTTGGCTTGGAAACCCAGACCATTACGCGAACACATCTAAGTTCAGAGTAAACCGTATTAATGCCCACCTGATCATCCTCTTCATGTTTGACGGCTCTGGATACCTCAGAACCTGGCATTGGGGAACTTGAATGTTGTTATTCTGGCCCTGCATCATCATCTGCTTAGCATAACTTTTATCTTTTTAAACTCTGTTCAAAGGATCTCTATTGGCACAGATCTTTCGAGAGCAAAAACAGCAATATGACCAATAAAAAAGCTCAACCGTGAAAGGAACAAATACAATGCAAACCAAAACTGAACAAATCAATGATTTTAACTTCAGTCCTGGTTTGGTTTGTCTGAGTGGTGTTGCTGTATACACTGTAGCTCTCAAATACGGCTTAACTTTTTAATGTGCAAATTTCTCTGTGCACAAAATATATAATATAATAATTTCTACAGCTGCAGAACTTGAGTTTGTGACAGAAAGGCTTCTAAGATTAGCTCTAGTGTTCTCATCTTCATAACTTCATTTTCTAGGGACCTAAAATTTCGCCCTATATAATCTCTCTCATTGACTCACAGCAGGACAGGTAATCTTTTTATCTGTGAAACTGTGAACAGAAATGACTGGAGAGGCGTCCAATATGGCTGCCAAAGAGGGCGGG
>KV751334.1:12838356-12849761 GCA_001698575.1 Mola mola | reverse complement strand
AGAGACTTTGAGAGACCATTCAGTCCTCAAGCAGCTCTGCTTCAGCATGCAGCGCGCGCACACGCACACGCACACGCACACACACACACACACACACACACAGAGGCATTGACAGATGGCAGCATTAAGAGTGACGGTGGTCAAACAGACGGACACACAGAAGGAGACTGTAACGTGATCCTTGCTGCCGTCCGTCTGTCTGTCTGTCTGAGATCAGTTACTGTTTCACTTTATGACAAAGTCACTAAAAGTTCTCACGGCAGAGCGAAAAGTAAAAATGCTCAAATATATTCATCTACTGAGACAAAAAATGTCTTCTGATGAGTACTTATGTAGTTGTGGGACGTAAGAAAAGCAATCCATTACAGGTAGAATTCCTGCATTTATAATCTTATTCAAGAAGAAAATATATTGGTGCTATATTGGTCAAAAGTAGAAGATCCCACTCAGAGGGTAACATGTAGTCCTGTTAGCTTTAGCCTAATAGATACATTATATCATGACGTGGAACCTCTTACATCTAACCTCAGTCTGTTAGCAATATTATGACCTGGCAAATTTTAGCTTTAGCCTCAGTCTTTTAGTATGACATGATCTGATGGCGCCAAGCTTCAAATGTAGCCCGTTAGCATGATATCATGACCTGGGAACTGTCAGTTTTAGCCTCAGTTTGTTACCTTGAGGGACTGGGAAATATGATAATGGTTGAAGAATTTCAATGTATCTGATTGAATCAAAGAAAATACTGAAGATATCAGCAGACAGAATAGAATCATTAGTTGCAGTTTGACAGAAAACAGTTCAAAATGAGCTCCACTTCAACCAACCCCAACAGTCAAATCCGGCTTTACATAAACGCAGAAGTCTCGGTGAGATCAGACAAAACGGTGGAAAAGTCACAGAGAACATTGTACTGATTCCGCTGAATTTTTAAACTACTTGCAACAGAGTATTCTTTACAGTGTGGTACTTTTACTTCTGAATGCTTCAGGGACAGAATTTGGGATGCTGGAGACCAGCAGTTATCCTGACGGAATAGAGTTACTGAGCAGCAACTCTTCAAAACCAACAAACACATAGAAAGTCTTTGATGTTTTGTTGGATCTGATTCCTGATTGGAGCTTTAATGAAGACAAAAAGAACCTTTGATCAAATGTCACTGTGTGTGTGTGTGTGTGTGTGTGTGTGTGTCTATCTGCCTGTCTAAGACAAACTGTAAGGAAAGTGCTTTCATGCACAGACACACACACAACTATCCTGAATAGAGGAGGGTTTTCTTTAATGAGAGTGAAATTTAAATCCTCAACATTGTGCTGCTTTACGGCTACAGCCAAGACGGGCAGGTTTTTCTTACAAACACACACACAGAGCGCAGTGATGTAATGGTTTTGCCGGGGCTGAAACACGTCTAGTATAGAGGCTGGTCACCTGCTGTGAGTTGAAATGCTTTTGAATTAGTTTTAGTGTTTCTATTTAACAGGAGTTTAAACTCAAGGAGAAACACTGAAACTTTACTGTCAAAGGACCAAACTGCTGGAACACCGAGTGCCAACACACAAGAGCTCATAAACATGCACTCTAATTAAAGATTAAAGATTAGTCAAGTTATTTTCCAATACCTTTTTACTGGATTTTACACAGAACATCACAGCTGCTTGTTCTCCCACAGAACTCCTCAAACTTCTTTTTAGATCTTGAAACCTTTCTAATCTACCTTCTCAAACAATGCTGAAAAGTTCTAAAAAGGTTGTTAAACCTTCTCAATGATCCCTGAAAGAACCTGTAGTTTTGTTTAGAGATCCAAACGTTCTCTCTAATACCTTTCCAAGTATGCCAGAACCTTCATTCTGAACAACTGGAACCTCTTGAAATACTCCAAGAACCCCTTTAAAGACCTCTGAAACTTCCCAAAACCCTTAGAAGTGCTCCAAAATGTTTTACTAGCACAAGGACACCCCTGTAGCCAACAGTTCCCCCTTTAAATACTCCCCATAGAATACTTAGAACCTCTGGATTGGCCAGAATGCCACAAAAATCTCATCAATGTTGACTAAACCTACTTTAGAGTCTTGGGACCCTTCTAGCCCTCTAAATGAACATCCTATAGAAGACATTGTGTTTTCTTTTGAACCCATTAAATCCAACACACCTGGAAACTTCAAAAAGTTCCAGGAAAATCCTCAAAGAACTCATGAACCTCCTCTGTGAAATTCTAACTACAATCATTTCTGCAAGGAGCACACTTGACACCTAGTCAAAAACCACCAGAACCACTACAGACGCTCCAAGAATCCCTTTATGTAAATTAAGACCTTCCTAAAGAACCATATTAGCGCTTTCACAGAGACACAGTTCTCATTCTGCTGCATTCAGCTCTGGTTCTGGTCTCAGGTCTGAGAACCTTCATGCTTCCTAGCAAACCATCTCCGTGATCAGACTGGTATAAGTGGAACCAAAGTTCCAAAGGCCAACATCACCATCGGAGGGCGTTACTTAATCACACACATCAACACATTTTTAAAATTTGATTATAATTTGGTCTGGTCTTCTTGCAAACTCAGCCTTTTCAACTCGTCTGCCAGTTGTGCATACAGATTTGTTTTGCAGGTGCTGCCTTCAAGTTTCTCCTGAACCTCGGGGACGCCCACTTCACAAACAAACATCTTGTTTCCTCGGCAGACCACTGAACAACTTTCTTCAATGTAGATTTGGTCTCCATCCTTCATCGTCTCTCTCCCCTTTAGATTTTGTTTAATGGCGGGCGGCAACCAATGCTTGTTTATCTTTCCTTCTCGATAATAAGACACGCCCAATGAAGACTTCACTGAAACAACATTGGAGACATCACGGTTCGCATGGAAGAACCAGCTGTTTTTTTTTTCCCATAGGAACAAACTTTTACGGGTTCTGAACCTAAAAAGTTCTTAGTGTGAACGTTATGGCCAGTTCAAAAGCAGGTGTGGGAACCAGAACCGGCACGGAGCTGTGTAGGTGTAAAAGCCCTATATGAGACCTCCTGAAGAACCAGTGGAACCTCTTTGGATGTTCCAGGAACGTATGTACACCTGAATCTCTAATGGAACTTCCTGGAGAACACTCTTGGAGCCCATCCAAATACCCTGGAACACCTAAAACTTTTGAGAAGTTACTGGGGTATTCCTGGTTATTGACAAATGCCTCAAGTGCCAGTCAAGTCTCCTCAGTGGAATTCTAACAGCTAAAATCTCTTGATGGATTACACCTTAAGCCTTCTAAAAACCCACTGGAGCCTATTTTAGTACTTGAGGAGTCTTTTTAAGAACCGCTGAAACTTTATGAGGAATTCCTTGGATCTCTTCCAAAATCTATAGAACTTAGCAAGTATAGCAGGAATTTTTACAAGTACTTATGGAAACGGTGTCAAGGACACCTGATACTTCTGAAGAATCACTTGAACCACTTGAACCCCCTTTGGGTGCTCCAGGAATTCCTGAACCATTGAATTTCTTGGAGAACCTCTTCCAGAACTGATTGAAACTTTTGTGACCTTTTGGAACTTCTGTCTCTGAGTTCTTGCAAACCTTCCTAAATGAACATTTATATCTCTTTAAGAAACCCTGGAACGTTCTTGCAAGTATTAGGGTTCTCATAGCTTCTGTATGAGTGCAGCTTCCGCAGCACCACACAGATCAGCAGAGGCAGCGCGGGACAGGTGCTCCGCTTCTCACGACTGCAAAACATCACCGTCCGCGCACGCACACACACACATGACTAGCTTTGATGGAGGCTAATGTGAGCGTATTAAGAACCACAGATTTGTATGAGAAAAAGCGAGGGAAGGTGTTGACTCACAGGTAGGATGTGAACACGCTCAGGTTGCTCGGTGGCTCCCGGAGCCCCAGGTCCGAGCAGTCCACCCGGTGCAGCACACCGTCCACCTCGCACCGACAGCGGCCGGGGCAACCACCTCGCTCCTGGTCCTCGGAGCTCACCCCGGCTGTACCCTCCACCGCGGGAGCGGCGGAGCTCTCCACGGCCACGGAGCTCCGCATCTCCACGCCGGCCGCGGAGCTCCCCAACGGGGCCGAGAGGACAGCAACCGCGGCCAGTAGAGCCACGAACAGCGGCATGTCCTCCGCGGGCTAAGCTTAAAGTTTATGGTCCAACAAGTACAAAAAGACCAAGAAACATTAAAAAGAAAGAAAGACGATTGCAGCCTTGGATCCGGATCACGGTGTGTTTGTTGTTGTTGTTGTTGTTGTTGTCCTCGTCCCTCCTCACGGGGGTCTCACTGGAAACTGTTCAGAATAACTTAATCTGCATTTAAACACAATGAAAAAGCAGCTATTAAAGTTTAAAGTTCAACTTGTTGTTTGAGCTGAAGTCTGCAGTTTGGTCGCTTTCCAGGCTGCACGCGTAGAGCGACTCAGCCGGAGTGCATGCATGCATGTGTGTGTTTGTGAGGGGGAGAGAGAGAGAGTGAAAGAGAAAGAGAGGGAGAATGTTTGTGTGTGAGCCTCGTCTCAGACTACAAGTGTGTCGGATTTTATAATCTGTCAATCTGTCTGTGCTGACAGATAAACAGCAGAAATTAATGAAATAATAAACACAAAGTAATAAATGTTGCTAGTGTGTATATTTAAATGTGTGGAAATAAGTTTTCTTTTTCTGTATTTGGGTACGTTTAGTTTATTGTTGTGTTGGGTTTTTTTTTCTTTTCTTCTTTTCTTTTACAAAACAATGCGTATATGCAAAACAAACATTTCCTATGTTGTAAAACTCAGTAATTTACAAAGACTACGGAGAAAATCCGTGCACTGACAGAAAGAGGTAACAGAAGAAATATGTATTCATTAACATCACAAAGTGTTCAGCTGAACTGGAAAACAAAACTGCTAAAATGTGATTAAACAGACCACTCTGATCCTGGTCAGGCCATGACTATGCTCAACCAAAGTTGCACATGTTCGATTGAAAATATTGGCCCACTTTTGCCTTCCTCCTCCCTCTCCTCCTCCTCCTCCTTCTCATCATCATCCTTGATGGCCTCTACAGCCTGTTCTGCCTCCTCTCACTCTTCCTCCTCCTCTGTGTTCTTGCCGCTCCATCTTCTTGTCACTTGCGGCCTCTTTTACACTCGGACACATGATGGTTGTGTTCCTCCAGCTGAGTTTGCGCAGGTGCAACATGAGTGAGGCTAACTGGTGCTCATCGTGTTTATGCTGAAGACCAGTGCTTCTAGGTAAACAAAGTGTGCCACGTGGGGAAATTTGAAATTTGGAAAAATGTAATATTTGAGTGAGTCCAGTGGAATTTTGCACAGGGTTTAGCAGCTTGGAGTCTTGTTGTTATACATGAGCTTCAGGTTTTCAGAACTGTGTGCATATTTACAAATTTTTATGTGAATAAAATGGTGGAAGACTGTAATGATATCTTAAATAACATTTATGGTTGTTCTGCTATGCATGTGTAAAAGTATTTTTCATTAGAAGTAACGAGTGTTTTGTGCGGAAGGTCAAGTTACTCATTGTACTAGCCGTCCTTTTGAAAGCATTGTAGTAAAAAAAAATTTCCCCCTGAAATGATGCAAAGTTAAAATAGCAGAAAATGTCACAAATCTGTACTTCAGTAACTGCACTCAGCTAGTTTCCATCCTCGGTGAGCTGTGTGAGTGACACATCTTGTTTGTTCTTATAAAACACATCAGTGTCACTTCCTGGATGAGTAAAGAGTAAAGGAATAGTACACACCAAAATCAAAGATATTTCTCCAGCTGAGTGTGGTGTTGTTCTGAAGAGAGAAAATAGTTTCCCCATAAAGCCGCTGACAACGAGCTCTGTGGATCATCTCGAGTAACCGGGTCAGGATTTCTGGAGAGTGACGTCGCTGTTGACTCATCTAGTTCCATCATACAGGAGCGAAGGCAGACATCTCGAAAGTGAGCAACTCAGAATAACTACCTGGCACTAAACAGAACTAAAGGAAAAGGAGGGATATTGGATATTAGGTTGAACTCCCCCTTTAACTAACTATATGAAACCTAAGCGATACCACCATATCATGATAGAAATGGCATAATTCAGATATGGAAACTGGTTTGTTACATGTTTTTGATAAAGAACATAAGTTTAGTTTAACATCTGTCTATAAAAATAACTTTTCTATGATTTATTCAGAGTTGGGCGGCACAGTGGTGCAGTGGTTAGCACTGTCGCCTCACAGCAAGAAGGTCCTGGGTTGGATTCCCGGGTCAGGGCGTTTCTGTGTGGAGTTTGCATGTTCTCCCTGTGCCTGCGTGGGTTCTCTCCGGGTACTCTGGCTTCCTCCCACAGTCCAAAAACATTCAAACTGGGGGTTAATTGGTCACTCTAAATTGCCCGTAGGTGTGAATGTGAGTGTGGATGGTTGTTTGTCTCTATATGTCAGCCCTGCGATGAACTGAAGACTTGCCCAGGGTGTCCCCGCCTTTGCCCGAAGATGCCGAGATAGGCTCCAGCCCCCGTCCACAAAACACATTAAAATAGTAATAAAAATGAATAATTAGTGCAAGTGCAGCAACCTCAAATTTCAACAGTAAAGATGAGATATGAAGAATATCAGACCTATACAACAACACGCACAAGCAATAATGCAACAGTTGAAAGTGTGAGGCAATCTGTAAAACAACTTGATCTCATCAAACATGTATATAAAAAAACATCAATTACATCATCATTGTTTCCTAAACATGACCAAAATTCAATCTTAGGTCATGATGAAGGACACATGATGAGAGTCACCTGACTTTGTACTTTCCATGCATCCATTTTCTACTGCTTATCCCGCTGCAGAACTGGAGCCTATTTCAACTATTCCAGTTTTATCAGGCAAAGGCGGGGTACACCCTGGACTAGTCGTCAATTCATCGCTGATTTTTGAAATTCCCAGGTCTTAACTGTAAACGTAAAAGTTAAAGCCATGAGCCGGTTAGCTACGCTTAGCATATAGATGGAAATTGGAAGGAAACAGCTGTCACTCTTTTAAAAAGATTCATGTTAACACAAAGTTTGTGTATTGTTTAAAACAATTGTTTATTTTGAGTTGATTTATTTTAATTGTTTAATTTGACTGCAACAAGTCACTGCGACTTGTTAACCTTTTTGATTCAGAGGTACAGGTGGATGTTCTTACCTTTGGACGGACTAGCTGTTTCTATTCAATGAAATTTGATTTGATTTGATTAAATCACAAATTACAGTTTGTTTCAGAGGGCTTTCACAAACTTTACAGATTGAACTCGGTAAGGAACAAAGTTAGTAAACCTTGAACAGGGTAAGATGAGAAACCTCAGGAAGACCCACAGAGGAGGGATCTTTCTTCCTAGGAAGGACAGACATGCAATAGATGTCACTTGCACAGAGCACAACAACGTGGCAATGAGAAAGTACTGACAATGGATGTCAAAATTCAGTCAATGCAAAGATAATCTGTGGCTGTAACCTCATATTTTTTGCACAGTCACCAGTATCAGTCTGATCTCTCTCACTGGGAGACAGACAGAATGTTGGAATGTCCCAGAATGTTAGAACATTCAGGACCTGTGGAGCCTAGCTTAGCATAGATATAGAAATATGGTGAGCCTGGCTGTGTCAAAGATACACCATGATTGGATAGCATCAAATAGAGTGTGATGTATAGGATGATGCAGTTGAATGTTGTTGTGTCTGATATATTGAAATTTACAGCATGTCCCAATGTTTATGCGTTACTTGCTAATGGTTCACTCTAAAACAAATTATTACTGGCTAGGACAGCTGTACAGTATATCAGTCTGTAACATTCATGAAATAATGGAAGTATAGTTACATTCCCTTTGTTTAGATATCTGTGTTATTTATCGGTCACCCTGCTCTACAAATATTGGCATCAGTCAGTTTAACCTCAAGCACAACCAACAATTATAAAACCGTTTTTTTAACATAAAGACAAAAAAGTCAGCACCTGCACAAGTTTGGCATTAAGTTAGAATAGAAATAAACGAATAAAATGAATAAGAAAAATGTGCCTGAAGAAAAAAAAGAGATACTATTTTTGAAATGAAATTAGATGAAATTGTCATTTAACTTTCAGGTTAGTGATAATTACAACACAAATTTATAACTTTGTCACTACATGACTATGCTTCACTATGGCTCACCTCAAATGAGTAATTATTTGTATTAGTATAGTTGTATTAGAAGTATTTGTTAAAAAAAAAGAAAAAAAAAAAGCATAAAGCATAAGACCAAAACCCACGTAAAATTCCTACTGGAATTCAGAAAACTTTCAAGGACTTTCATGATAAGGCCTAAATTCTTCTTGCAACACCTACAAACACTGATGAGCTCTCGGAAAATTAAATATTTAAATTGAATTTAACTTAAATCACTTCTGAAGCTTTTTCGTTTCAAAAAGTCCCCGTAGTCCCCGTTCGCACTCAGACTCTGACATCTTGTGGCTGACTTATGGTACTGCAGCCAATACTGCGCTATACTGTATACACACGCACACACATAGAGTGTATAACATAATGTGTACGTATATGCATGTACGTGTGTGTGTGTGTGTGTGTGTGTGTGTGTGTGTGTGTGCGTTCAACAGGTTATAGTTACAATAGATTGCAAAAATTGCAATTTCAATTCCAAGACTGATTAAGTAAAAGCACTCTTTTGGATTCATTGGTATGATTATTTGAAACTGTGTAGGTTGAGCACTGCTGTTGCCCGTGGAAGAACTTCAGACGAATTTCATTTTGTTAATGTATGGTTGATATGTTAGGCTATGAGTCGCAGTTTTTCACAATCGCTAAAACACTAAATCCCATTCTGTCACTCTTTTTTTCAAAACTCTAAACACATTCTCACTGACTGAAACACATTTTGTGTTGTCATCAGCCATGGCCTGACCAGGATCAGAGTTGGGATGCAGCGTGACTTGTTTTATTCCAGTGTGCAGGTTCTTTTTTCCCAGTTTAGCTCAATACTTTGTGTTGCAGTAATGATTTTTTTTTTCATACCTTTCTGTATTTCTGCACTGATTTTCTTTGTAGTGTTCGTGTTTGTATGTACAGAGGTGAAATTACTGAGTTTTGCAAGATAGTATGTAAAATAGGAAACATTTGTGTCGCACATACGTGTACTGCAAATGCTGTGTCGGGCCCAACCCCTGCACTTCACCAGAAAGAGAAAAAAGAAACATTTATGCACATTTGAATATGTACCATGGCCAAGCATGAACATTTTTGGTGGTAGTGCTTTCTGACATCAGTGTTTGCTTGAAGCTCTGTAAGACAGATGCATATTATGGCTGTGTGTTGTTTTGATGGAAGGAATCCGTTTTGAGAGGAGAGAACAGGACTTTGCGTGTTGTGTTTCATTTTGAAAGAGATTTGTGGAGTGTTCTTTTTGTGTGTTGTGTTTAGAATAGTGAAAAAATGGGCCTCAGTTTCTGGAAATAAGCATCTCTATATTTTATAACACTGGTTGGACTGTTTTATGTAGTAGTCTTCATGAACTTCCGAGGAAGGAAGCTGAAGAAATATAGCTGCCAACCCTCCAAACACGAGGAGACAGTTTGCTCAACAAAATATGAGATTTTGTTTATTCTGTAACAAATCAAATCACAGCAAAGCATGAATCAAGTTTGGAAATGTTGTACAAATATGAAAAAAATGAAATAAAATAATAAGGGGTTTTACTGTCACATGCCCCCTGAACGAGTGTCATTCACTGAAATTGACCTCCGTTCATGTCCAATTGAGCATATTTCAAAATAACACATCACGAGATGAGTTGTAATAGAATATTCTGATAACAACGTGAAATCAAATCAAGCAGTGTTTTTTTTCCCTGGCGTTTTATGTACCAACATGAGAAACCCCCAGCAGGGCCGAGCATTGTGACAGGCAGACAACCGCTTCATCATGTGACGCCGCAGAGAGGCGGACACAGGGCCGAGCTCTCACTCTGCTGTGGCCGCCGAGACCCTCCCGGCTAGTCTCGCAGGGGCACCTGCTCCAGCAGACATTTCAATTAACAGCAAACAAACAGGGGCTTCTTCAGTTTTTATTCAGAAAACCCTTTCTGGGAAAATACTTTTTAGTAATGGCCGACACAAGCAGCAAGTTAGTAAAGAGCCTGGACCGTTGCTCTTCGTACACAAACAGCCATCTGTCCTGACATAGCCGATCTTTGGAGGAGCTTGACGGCTAACTGCTAGCTCAGAGAGACGCCATTAATTGAGTAAAAAGCAGGCAATCGTGTCAGGCTGAGAGGGGAAATAGTTCACGGTCCACACCCGTCGTCCTCACACTGGTGGGTCAGTATTGATGGAGGTCTGACCCGCTTATGCTGTCGAGGTCTTTTCGTCCTGATTTCTGCTGTTTTTCTCAAGTCGGAAGCTGATGTGAGCTGCGCAGGACTTCGGTTCGGACGGGAGTTAGCATTAGCAGCGCGAGCTTGGCTTGTTTTGACCAACCCGAGGACTTCTCGAACAGACTGCCAGCGATGGCGGCGGCAGGGGGGACGGGCACCAAAACCTACTCATTCAAGGTGGTGCTGCTGGGGGAAGGCTGTGTGGGGAAGACTTCGTTGGTGCTGCGCTACTGCGAGAACAAATTCAACGACAAACACATCACAACTCTACAGGTAAGACAGCCGTGTTAGCCGCTCGCTCGCGGGCTAACCTGGCTCGGAGCCGCGGCACTGGGTGAACCTGTGTTCATGTTGTTGGAAATAGAGCAGGAGGGTGGCGGAGGTGTTTTGGGGCAGGGGGCCTGTTTGTGTCGCCGTCACTGGTGAGTGGACGCGTGTTGCGCAGCATCGGTCGTCCCGGGAAAGCGGGGCCGTGGCTGAAACCGGAGCTGCGCGTCCAAACGCGGTGACGGCGGTGAGAATCGAGCAAACAACACCTGCGTACCTTCCCGGAAACGCAGTTTGGATTCACACAGATGGCACAAAAGTCGCTGATAATCAATGCTTATCTGATCAATAGGTCGGTCTTAAAAACTTAGCATCAGTCAGTAGCTTCCTGTTGTCAATGTGTGGTATGTAGCAACAGATACGATCTGTCTGGCCTCAGGTTCTCTTTATCAAGTTATTAATCCCAGTACAAAGTACATGAACTGTACGTCAGGACTGACTTTGGGTAGTTTTCCGTCACTCCAGTATATGATTTTACCCACGCTATAGAGTTACTTAACAGGTAAATCACGATCTGTTTACTACTAATTACTCCAGATGCTTCGATCCAGCAGTATGTGAAGGAGTTTTAACCTGCTCTACGGACACCGGGGGTTGCATCAAAACTAATACCAATTTTCATCATATGCAATATGCAATTTTTAGACCAATACATATATTAGGGAGTAAAAAATGTGTAAAATCTGTTTCTGTAATGTCTTCTTTAAA
>KV751334.1:12815628-12826791 GCA_001698575.1 Mola mola | reverse complement strand
GCGTCCGAGATTAGATGGAACGCTCCATCAGCAGCTCAGCGGGAGTCAGTGCTGTCAGATGGGGCCCCCTTAGGGAGGTTGTTTTTTTTTTTTACTGTTATACCAAATTTTGTGCCACTGCTGTGGTCTCAAGGTTCTCAGTCCTTGAGGCTTTTGCAGCCCCAAGCAGGTGTCAGCCTTGCCTGTTGACAAGCATCGCATCTGTACATCTGTAGCTACCTCTACTGATCCACACTGTTAAAGTTAAAACAAAAAACTTAATTTAGTGATTTGACCTTTACTTGGTTCCAAATTTCACATTTCAGCCTCCTCAGATGTATTTAACTAAATACTCAAAAGAATTGTCAAAAGAAAGTTATATTTTTAACAAGAGAAATCCAAGATCGCTGACCTCCACCAAGGCTGAACAGTCCCTTCAACATGTTAAACACCCTGCAAAAAATGCTTCACACTCAAATTACCATGATATTTCAATACCTTGACTATCAAAACATATGTGCAGGGTTTGGATTTGTGTGATTATACGCAGCCGTTCCTGAATTATTCTAGATTTGATTAAAATACTTTTGATTAATTCGGCTGTGCTTTTTGTTTTCTGTTGCACGTCTGTCTGCATTTGTTGATACAGTATTACTGTACGTTTGTAATATATTAAGTACTGATGATGCACATGTATACATTTATCTAAAATGATGTAAGTTGAGTAAAGACCAGCCTCTGGCGAAATTTTGAAGTGCATCGTTTCAGCTGTTGAAGTAGAAGTGTTTTTCAGCATCCGTTCCCTCTTATGTATCTCATAAATCTCTTGTTTGTTTGCAGGTGAAGAACTGGGTGAAAGAGTTGAGGAAAATGCTGGGGAATGAAATTTGTTTATGTATAGTAGGTAAGTTATCAGATGTCATTCTCAAGTCTGATTGCCAGATACAGAGATACGGATGAGGGCCACGAGTGAGGGCCACGAGTGAAAGTCGTGTTTAAATTATTGACATTTTCTATTAGAATCCTGAAAAATTTCTGAGAAGAAAAACAAATTTGAAATAAAAAAATAAAAATTCAAATTATGGGGATTTCACAACAACAGAGAAATATATATACAGTAGTGTTCAAAATAATAGCAGTCCAATGTGACTAACCAGATTAATCCAGGTTTTTAGTATATTTTTTATTGCTACATGGCAAACAATTTACCAGTAGGTGCAGTAGATTCTCAGAAAACCAACAAGACCCAGCATTCATGATATGCATGCTCTTAAGGCTGTGCAATTGGGCAATTAGTTGAAGTTAGTTTAGTGTTAGTTGCTAATTAGTTTGTGTTCAAAAAAATAGTGTCTGCCGTTGACTTTACAAACTCAAAACTATTTTGTACAAACTTTTTTGTTTCTAGGATTTAGCAATCCTGTGAATCGCTAAACTAATATTTAGTTGTATGACCACAGTTTTTTATAACTGCTTCACATCTGTGTGGCATGGAGTCAACCAACTTGTGGCACCTTTCAGCTGTTATTCCACTCCAAGATTCTTTAACAACATTCCACAATTCATTTACATTTCTTGGTTTTGCTTCAGAAACAGCATTTTTGACGTCACCCCACAAGTTCTCGATTGGATTAAGGTCCGGGGATTGGGTTGGCCACTCCATAACATTCATTTTGTTGGTTTGGAACCAAGATTTTGCTCGTTTACTAGTGTGTTTGGGGTCATTGTCTTGTTGAAACACCCATTTCAAGGGCATGTCCTCTTCAGCATAAGGCAACATGACCTCTTCAAATATTTTGACATATGTAAACTGATCCATGATCCTTGGTATGTGATAAATAGGCCCAACACCATAGTGAGAGAAACATGCCCATATCATGATGCTTGCACCACCATGCTTCACTGTCTTCACTGTGTACTGTGGCTTGAATTCAGAGTTTGGGGGTCGTCTCACAAACTGTCTGCGGCCCTTGGACCCAAAAAGAACAACTTTACTCTCATCAGTCCACAAAATGTTCCTCCATTTCTCTTTAGGCCAGTTGATGTGTTCTTTGGCAAATTGTAACCTCTTCTGCACATGCCTTTTTTTTAACAGAGGGACTTTGCGGGGGATTCTTGTAAATAGATTAGCTTCACACAGACGTCTTCTAACTGTCACAGTACTTACAGGTAACTCCAGACTGTCTTTGATCATCCTGGAGCTGATCATTGGCTGAGCCTTTGCCATTCTGGTTATTCTTCGATCCATTTTGATGGTTGTCTTCCGTTTTCTGCCACGTGTCTCTGGTTTTGCTCTCCATTTTAAGGCATTGGAGATCATTTTAGCTGAACAGCCTATAATTTTTTGCACCTCTTTATAAGTTTTCCCCTCTCCAATCAACTTTTTAATCAAAGTACGCTGTTCTTCTGAACAATGTCTTGAACGACTCATTTTCCTCAGGCTTTCAAAGAGAAATGCATGTTCAACAAGTGCTGGCTTCATCCTTAAATAGGGGCCACCTGATTCACACCTGTTTTTTCACAAAATTGATGACCTCACTGATTGAATGCCACAGCTATTTTTTTTTTAACACACCCCTTTCAACTAATTGCCCAATTGCACAGCCTTAAGAGCATGCATATCGTGAATGCTGGGTCTTGTTGGTTTTCTGAGAATCTACTGCACCTACTGGTAACTTGTTTGCCATGTAGCAATAAAAAATATACTAATAACAGTGATTAATCTGGTTAGTCACATTGGACTGCTATTATTTTGAACACTACTGTATATATTTTTTTTAAAGTGCTTTTCATAACAGCGAGACAGTAAACAGCCAATCCTTCTGTCCTCTGAAATATAAAGTTTTGTGTGTGTGTGTGTGTGTGTCTTTAACTGGATTATGTTGTTCAGCTCTTCATGTGTTTAGTTACAGTTATTCAGTCTGCTTCTTGCTAATGACATTTTCCGAATGAAGTGGTTTGCCACATGAGGACATCCTTTAGATTTGATTTAGGAAGTTTAACTTCCTGTAAATAATAAAGTTGACAGTAGAAATGTTGTCTCTCTGCAGGTAATAAAATTGATTTGGACAAAGACAGACATGTATCGGTGGAGGAAGCTGAGAGGTGAGAACAGGCTGATTCTGCACAGTACTCTGAACGGTGATGATGGTGATGACAATGATGACCGTGTGTGTGTGTGTGTGTGTGTGTGTGTGTGTGTGTGTGTATGTGTGTGGGTATGTGTGTGTGTGTGTGTGTGTGTGTTTCACCACAGTTACGCGGAGTCGGTGGGAGCCAAACACTACCACACATCAGCCAAGTTAAATAAAGGCATTGAGGAGCTCTTCCTGGATCTCTGTAAAAGTAAGACCACATGCAGGAAGATGTTCTAACCATTGACTTAAATAAAGATGGCTGCTGTTATGACACTTCCTCCCACTGTACAAAAGCGAAACCAGAATATCTTGAAACCCGCCGATAAATCTGCCTGTCTAATCACGAGCAAAGCTCAGCTGTCATTCCTGTCATTTAACCCCGTTTTATAGCATCAGTAACAAATTAAAACCAAACCGATGAGAAGAGTGAACACATGAACACGTATCAGTGTGATAAGAACAACCTGTCAGTGGGTGTATGAGTTATAATGAAGCCAGCCGCTGGGGGAGATTGCCTTCAATACTTGAGCCTCTTCTCGGATCTGTTAGTGTGGATACTGCAACACAAGTCTGCCATTTTCTTAAACGTTTTTTAACATAAAAAGAACAAACGTCAACTTAGTGTACGTTGATTGGATTTGCTGCCTCTTCATTTCACATTTCGGTTCAGTAAATGCTTTCAGCAGTTACATTTCAGTATGCAGCATCAACACATATTTTCACCAGGAAATTATGTTTTTCTAGTCAAGTGCAGCTGCATTTGAAATCTGATTCAACTGACTGAAACGTTTGAGGTAGTTTACTCACATTTTCACTTGTTTTTGTGGTTTTAAATTTGTGATTTTATCATTTAAAGATGAACACAAAGAAAAGGTAAACGTGTCATCTGAAGTTTGACCATCTGTGTGTTTTCAGGGATGATGGAGACGGCCCAGGCCGAGGAGAGGTTGAAGGGTAATGGAGCCAGCCAATCAGCATCAAGTAGGCGGGGCGTACAGATCGTCGATGATGAACCACAGGCTACACCTGCTGGAGGGTGCTGCTCCTCTGGCTAACACACACACACACACACACACATGCACGCACACACAGTTGTATCAGTCTCTCTCTCTAAAATAATTCTTTTGTTGCTGCCGAGGAGCATGGGAAATATTTAAAATGTTTCAATGTGTTCCCTTCAAAATAAAAGTAGCTTCTGGTTAAACAAGTGTCCTTCAGCTGTTTAAATTTGACAGAAATCATATTTACTTCCTGTTTCCTGAGTCTTTAATTGAAGTCAGAAGTCAAAACAGCTGTTTTGGACAACTGTGGACAGTGGCTCAGACACACACACTCTGTATAAATCTGATATTTATCTCAACACAGACATGTTTTGAAACCTGTAGAGGAAGCAACAGGTTGACAACAGCCCCAGCCAGTCTCGTGGACTTCCTCCTCACGTGACCCGGGTGTGGAAAACCATTCAACGGTCTGAGTAAGGCCGTGAGATGGTGTTGAAAACACCAGCATAGGGTTTGCTGAAATGCAGATTAAACCTTTATTTTTTTCAATTTGTCTGAGGGATCCGAGGAAGGATCTGAGGAAGATAAACTGCTGAAACAAAACCCACCAAAATAAAAGTCTGTGGAAATGAGAGATTTTATTTACTGTTGATGTTTCACAGATTCACCATAATGATGATACACAAAAGCTGCAAACAGACACCAGAAACATACATTTTCTGTCCATTGGTTGATGAGTTAATATAATTTCTGCATTAGAAATTTAAAAACAAAATTCAGAACCTGATTTCATGTCAATTTAAATATTTATAGCTGTCATCACATTAAAGCTATAACAAAGAGTTTCAAGTGTTTTTAGTCAGTAAAATGTGAGAAAATAGAAAAGTGAAAAAGTGAAACCAGGAACTTTTTGGTTTAGAATTACTTATCAAACTATTTATTTTTTAAGATTCTCTAAGTACATTTCTTTCAGCTTTGTTGATGCAGTTTTTGGTATTTTGATTAAACTATACGTTGATATTAATTTTCTGCATTTTATTCAAAATGTTTGTTAGAAAAAGAAATATCCATAAATAATGATCAAAAAAGATTTATAATAAGGGTGTATTAATGTTGTGCAACTGATCCTTCCTCTTTGATTTTCTTTCACACATACACCTGGACAGAGAAATAAAACTGCAAGTGTAATTTCTGTATAAGCATTTGTTTATCTCTTTAAGGAAATAAAAACCTGAACAGCGATTTAATTGAAGTTAAATTGACGTGATGGAAATCTCCTCTGTACTCATTCTGTGTACTTTTACTGCTGTTTTTCACTGGGCCTGTAGCTCCATCTCTGCTTACTGGAAAAACAATTTTTAAAAAAATGCAGTGACTTTTAAAAAACAAAAGAAAAATCGACACTCACGGAAGAAAAACAAAACGCTGTTTTTTCCTGCTCGTCATCGATTAACAAAAAAAAAGTGGTTAAAAAGAAAAAAAAAAAATCATTGCACTTTTTGGAGTTGTAATTTTTTAAATTGCTAGTGTCAAACTGTTTTGTAAAGATTATAGAAAAATTATAATGATTTACAACAACAAAAGGACGTGTTGCACTCTCATTTTTTAAAAATCTTTTTTTCACTGAACCAGTTAGCGCACAAATGAAACCAGTTATGTGTTTTTATTACTCACTATCTCTCGGCTGACTTGGGAACGTCTTGGTGTCCCACTGGAGGAGTTGGTGGAAGTGGCCGGGGAGAGGAGCGTCTGGATCTGCCTGCTCAGGCTGTTGCCCCCGCGAACCGGACCCGGATAAGCAGCAGAAAACGAGCGAACGAACGAACTACACTCACTACAGCACCAAATGTGCATTCATCCGCAGCTGGAAGTAGTCCCTAACAGATGCCCAATTTCCCGTGAAAAAATGGTTTCAAATTGAAACATTTTTTTAAAGGGTTATGTCTGCAAGAGGAACCAATGAGATTGACGATAAAGAGGAAGTTGACTGTTGACAAATGAACGGACATGTTTCTGGTTTGAGACTGAACATGAACTGTGTCGATGATGACAAAACGTTAGGCTGTGTTCCAATATGTAAACACCAGTATGTTTGACTGGTTCCATCCCAGCATGCGTTGCCGACTGTTCTCACCAACAGTTCCCAGTGCATTGAAAGATTTGTCGCATTGAGAGAGACCAGACCCAGAGAGTTTCCTAAAAGTGATGTGAAAACATCTGGATGGCCCCCTGGTGGCTGACTGCGGTACAGTTCGTACGCTCAGCCATCTTTGTTAAGGTCAATCGGACTCAGCTCAGAATTATGACAGCAGTGTTGTAAAAAAATAGCCTCAACTTAAAGTTAGTAAAAGTAAATAGATCTCAGAAATGGAATTTGATAAAAATGAAAGTAAAGTGAAAGCATCGAATCTTTAGTGTACATCTGGTATCAAGTCACTCGTTCTGGCAATAACTGTTCTTAGATATCAAAAGTACCAGTATATTTACTTACTGTATATGCACTACATATGCTGTGTATTACAGGTCAAATGCTTATCATCCTGATCAGTTATCAGATCAGATCTAATATGCAACATTGCATCACTCATTACGTGTTCCCTTCAAAATAAAAGTAGCTTCTGGTTAAACAAGTGTCCTTCAGCTGTTTAAATTTGACAGAAATCATATTTACTTCCTGTTTCCTGAGTCTTTAATTGAAGTCAGAAGTCAAAACAGCTGTTTTGGACAACTGTGGACAGTGGCTCAGACACACACACTCTGTATAAATCTGATATTTATCTCAACACAGACATGTTTTGAAACCTGTAGAGGAAGCAACAGGTTGACAACAGCCCCAGCCAGTCTCGTGGACTTCCTCCTCACGTGACCCGGGTGTGGAAAACCATTCAACGGTCTGAGTAAGGCCGTGAGATGGTGTTGAAAACACCAGCATAGGGTTTGCTGAAATGCAGATTAAACCTTTATTTTTTTCAATTTGTCTGAGGGATCCGAGGAAGGATCTGAGGAAGATAAACTGCTGAAACAAAACCCACCAAAATAAAAGTCTGTGGAAATGAGAGATTTTATTTACTGTTGATGTTTCACAGATTCACCATAATGATGATACACAAAAGCTGCAAACAGACACCAGAAACATACATTTTCTGTCCATTGGTTGATGAGTTAATATAATTTCTGCATTAGAAATTTAAAAACAAAATTCAGAACCTGATTTCATGTCAATTTAAATATTTATAGCTGTCATCACATTAAAGCTATAACAAAGAGTTTCAAGTGTTTTTAGTCAGTAAAATGTGAGAAAATAGAAAAGTGAAAAAGTGAAACCAGGAACTTTTTGGTTTAGAATTACTTATCAAACTATTTATTTTTTAAGATTCTCTAAGTACATTTCTTTCAGCTTTGTTGATGCAGTTTTTGGTATTTTGATTAAACTATACGTTGATATTAATTTTCTGCATTTTATTCAAAATGTTTGTTAGAAAAAGAAATATCCATAAATAATGATCAAAAAAGATTTATAATAAGGGTGTATTAATGTTGTGCAACTGATCCTTCCTCTTTCACACATACACCTGGACAGAGAAATAAAACTGCAAGTGTAATTTCTGTATAAGCATTTGTTTATCTCTTTAAGGAAATAAAAACCTGAACAGCGATTTAATTGAAGTTAAATTGACGTGATGGAAATCTCCTCTGTACTCATTCTGTGTACTTTTACTGCTGTTTTTCACTGGGCCTGTAGCTCCATCTCTGCTTACTGGAAAAACAATTTTTAAAAAAATGCAGTGACTTTTAAAAAACAAAAAAATCGACACTCACGGAAGAAAAACAAAACGCTGTTTTTTCCTGCTCGTCATCGATTAACAAAAAAAAAGTGGTTAAAAAGAAAAAAAAAAAATCATTGCACTTTTTGGAGTTGTAATTTTTTAAATTGCTAGTGTCAAACTGTTTTGTAAAGATTATAGAAAAATTATAATGATTTACAACAACAAAAGGACGTGTTGCACTCTCATTTTTTAAAAATCTTTTTTTCACTGAACCAGTTAGCGCACAAATGAAACCAGTTATGTGTTTTTATTACTCACTATCTCTCGGCTGACTTGGGAACGTCTTGGTGTCCCACTGGAGGAGTTGGTGGAAGTGGCCGGGGAGAGGAGCGTCTGGATCTGCCTGCTCAGGCTGTTGCCCCCGCGAACCGGACCCGGATAAGCAGCAGAAAACGAGCGAACGAACGAACTACACTCACTACAGCACCAAATGTGCATTCATCCGCAGCTGGAAGTAGTCCCTAACAGATGCCCAATTTCCCGTGAAAAAATGGTTTCAAATTGAAACATTTTTTTAAAGGGTTATGTCTGCAAGAGGAACCAATGAGATTGACGATAAAGAGGAAGTTGACTGTTGACAAATGAACGGACATGTTTCTGGTTTGAGACTGAACATGAACTGTGTCGATGATGACAAAACGTTAGGCTGTGTTCCAATATGTAAACACCAGTATGTTTGACTGGTTCCATCCCAGCATGCGTTGCCGACTGTTCTCACCAACAGTTCCCAGTGCATTGAAAGATTTGTCGCATTGAGAGAGACCAGACCCAGAGAGTTTCCTAAAAGTGATGTGAAAACATCTGGATGGCCCCCTGGTGGCTGACTGCGGTACAGTTCGTACGCTCAGCCATCTTTGTTAAGGTCAATCGGACTCAGCTCAGAATTATGACAGCAGTGTTGTAAAAAAATAGCCTCAACTTAAAGTTAGTAAAAGTAAATAGATCTCAGAAATGGAATTTGATAAAAATGAAAGTAAAGTGAAAGCATCGAATCTTTAGTGTACATCTGGTATCAAGTCACTCGTTCTGGCAATAACTGTTCTTAGATATCAAAAGTACCAGTATATTTACTTACTGTATATGCACTACATATGCTGTGTATTACAGGTCAAATGCTTATCATCCTGATCAGTTATCAGATCAGATCTAATATGCAACATTGCATCACTCATTACCTATTTAAATAAAAAAAAATATATATATATATTTACAAAATAAACATTTAATTATTTCAATATACAGACAGCGAGAGGATTAACACAGTGACAATATGTCTCAGCTGCTCTTACACACTGCATGAAGCAGCTGGTACTTGGTGCAGAAATATGTAGAAATATTTGAACGGCAGCCTTGTCCTTTTGTAACAAATTATTTCAAAAATTTTGTATACAAATTTTATGGTATTTTTGTTTTACATTGAAACTAAACCTGGCTGATTTATTGGCCCAGCTGATATCAGTAATACGGTCTTATTTTCGGTCAAAGATCAGTTGATGGGTGATCTTAGTTGTCATTTCATAGTTTGTCCACCAAAAGATGCCAACACTATTTTTTTTCTTTACGCTAGACTTCCCTGATCATTGCTGTGACGAGATCTCGGTCCAAAAGATCTCGCGATATTAAAACATGACGCTATTTCTTGTCGACTGAAAAGCTGTCTTTCTTCATCCAAACTTCTGTTCATGACCAGTAGGGGCAGCACACACCATCCATCCATCCATTTTCTACCGCTTATCCCGTTAGGGGTCGCGTGGGGGGGCTGGAGCCTATCTCAGCATCTTGGGGCGAAGGCAGGGTACACCCTGGACAAGTCGCAGGGCTGACATATAGAGACAAACAACCATCCACACCTACGAACAATTTAGAGTGACCAATTAACCTAACCCCCAGTCTTTGGAATGTGGGAGAAAGTCGGAGTACCCGGAGAGAATCCACGCAGACACAGGGAGAACATACAAACTCCATACAGAAACGTCCTGACCCGGAATCGAACCCAAGACCTTCTTGCTGTGAGGCGACAGTGCTAACCACTGCACCACTGACGAACTTTTCCAGCTGCAGCAGGATAATGTCCGAGTCGGGCAATATGTGTGTGACAGCACTTGAGTACCCAGGGAAAAATAATAAAACAGCGCCAGCAAGACACGAACAGCAAGTGAGCACTGTAAGGAAACGTTGCCTTACACTGCTTTAATATAATAATTTTAAGTGCTGAGCACATTACACGATGATTACAGATCGGTTTTAACGTTGGTTTGTGGGAATTTTGTCAACATTTTTACATCCATGTTGATGGATTGTTTCAGTGTCGAAACATAAACTGAAATTATTTTATCCACAAGCACTTTGTCACCAAATTTGAAAAAGTGCTATATAAATAAACTTTATTTCAGCGTTGAAGGTCAATCATGTCTTGTCTGGCATATAAGTATAAAATAATTCAAACTGTGCCTGCATTCTTTGTAGTCTCACAAAAGCCGACTTTTCCAGTCACATTTCGTCATTGAAGTTGAAAAAACGAGACGAGACGATTTCGTCATTGAAGTTCTTAAACTCTCGTCACGTTCTGCCAAGCATATGACAAAATGTTCAAATGTTCGTGAATGTTCCTGCAATTCAGCAAATACTTCCAGCACGCAGAATCCACGTGCATTTTCACAAAGAAATGCAACATTTCAATGTTTTTTTTTTTTTTGTTTTTTTTTTAAAATAATTATTTTATTTCACCACCAGCTCCTGAAAACAATGAAAACTTTGTTGCAGAAGTCCAAATGCCTAAATTTAAAACACAAATTTTCTGTTACATGGCACCAATGAAGAAAAAAAATATATTTTTAAAATCACGTTGTCAGAGTTCAGCTTTGTTGGTGCAACTTTCATCAGTTAAGTGACCATTTAATATATTACTCATTACGCTTCAAGTAAAATATTTCAAGTATTTTAATATTCTAATTTTGATAATCATGGCCTACAACTCAAAAATTAAGAAATGAGAATATTTCAATTAATCTGAAATTAAACAAGAGAACAATCTAGTTAAGCATGATTAAACTTTCAAGCTTTAAAAACAGTTGAAAACACCACTTTAAGCACTCCTCAATGCTCCAAAATGACCCAACAGCTAAAATAGTTTTTTAGTTTGCAGGAACGTGTTTCACCTGGTTAAAAGTAAAACTCCCGCATTGAAAATATACTTAAATATTCAAAATAAAAGTACTTGAA
>KV751334.1:12787168-12810752 GCA_001698575.1 Mola mola | reverse complement strand
TGACTAATCATTGTTGGTATAGGTCAACCTGCTGACTCATGGTGCAGCCTGCCAATGAACAAACATGCCTACAATCACGTAGGTGGATACCCATCATATGTCCGAGGTTATTCACAACAGTGACATTAAATTGTTTACAATTTGATTTCCACGCTGGAAAAACCCTAGAAATTTCAACTAATCACATTCCTCCAAAAGGCAATTATCAAAATCCATCAGAAATCCAACACCCCCCAAAAGAAAAGCATGTGCCTTTATTGTGAAAGTCTAAAACCATCTGCTGAAGAAAGCAGTTGCGAATTATTTAAAGTGAAAATTTATGGAGCTAAAGTGGGGCCAAAAGTTTCTTTAATTTAAAAACCAAAATTTTAACCTGTACATAAACATTTTTATTGTGAACTTCAAAAAAAGAAAATTTATCCACACTAAAAATAAGTCGATAAACAGGTTTTTCAATTTAGACAAAATTTGGATTTAAATGTGAAATTTGTAGAATACTGTTAATTTTCATATTTTGCTTTTTTATATAATTAGATTTTTTTCAAGTTCAGACTTCTGACCCCGACTTGGCGCGGGGGCGTGACCCAAAATCATAAATGACAAGAAAAGAGCAACTTCAGGAAATGTAGGTGTATGACTGAACACACATTTTAAGCAGTGTATGCTCCCCACGTTACAAAACTCACCCTTGATCATCATTCTTATGATATCCCAGGGTATCCACTTTTAAAACAGCATGCCTTACATGCACATTAGCCCCAGGGGACTGTGCCAGTCAAGTGTAGACACCATTAGGACCCATGGGTGTGATGCTGAGCTCATGGTACTGTGTAGCTGCAGCTTTTTTACTGTGATTGGGGCTGAGTGTGGTCGAAAACAGCACACGAAATACAACAGTGTCACTAGTTTCAGGTTCTCACACTGCATACAATGGTTACAATGTGTTCAGGCGTACTTGTTGTCAAGTACGTCCCAGATAAGAGACAAAAACTCTGAACATGGAAAAAAAAAAAGAAAACTTAAGAAAAAAAAACAGACTAAGGTGAAAAATTAGATTCAATTGTAAATCAAAATTTTATTTTAATTGAAAAAAACTGTATTGACTTATTTTTTGATTAGAAAAGACAAAATGTATTCAAATTCAAATTAAAAATTTTAATGTACAGATTAAAATTAGTTTTCCAATCACAATTTATTTTTTCAAATTAATTAAACTTTTGGCCCTGATTTGGCTCCATAGAAAATGTTGTTAGTCGTTAAGACTTTCAGGAAGCAGAGAGCAAACATGCAAAACTCAAAAGTAGATGAACGGTCTTTGAAAAGACAAATCCTAAATTCAAACAACTTAAAAATATTTCAAATCCCGTTTCAAGACAATAAAAGGATGTTTCCAGTTGAGAAATACTTTTTTCCTTCTCCAGGAAAGGACACTGGATAGTTTTCAAAGAGCTGGACAAAGAGGATAAACATGCAAGAGGACAAACATTACAAATTAAAGTTAGAAAAGCCTGAAATGAAATGTTTAAAATCACAATTATAGCACCAAAGAGGGGGGGAGCAACTAAATAACAGCCTGCTAATGTCAAAAAGTATTTTTCATAGAAGCAAATTCTCATACAACACATTAAAATTTCAGCTACGAAGTCACCAAACAATCCCACGGCTGACAATGACTGTGCACATTTTGGGCACATCTAAAGAAATTCGATCCCTATCCTCCCATCCTATCCTCCCATTGAAGCCCGACGCGAAAGTTTAAGATGAATTGGCATCCAAGCATTGTTTTATTCCAACTGAAAGTGGTACTGCTGGTAAAAACAGAGTCACTCGGAGGTGTGTTTAAATCATCAGAGTAAACCTAAAAAATTAGGCTATGTTGTTCAGAGGCCCGACGCAGACCTCCACTACGCACTTCCAATTCTCCGGGGCAGATCTTTGGCGACGGTTTTTAGCGCTCGTTGTCCCGAGTTAAACTCACCGCGAAGAAGACGTTGAAGACGGTGAAGACCCATTTCAGGCAGGTGTTGACTTTAGTCATGTTCACGGAGAGAAAAAAAAACGCACAAAACGCACGCAAATGTTTCAGAGCCTCAGTGGGTTTCAACTTGCGGAGAAGTCGAGTGTGGCCCGTTTGTCGGCGTGGCCTAGTTTTAGCTAGGCGGAGGAGGTGGGTACACTTCCGTTAAGTCACAGGGGGGCGGGACGCCGCAAGGTTTCCGATATGGACACTTCCGGTGTCTGTTGCGTAAACGAAAGAGAGAATTTAGAGGAAGGAGCGGGAGTAAACCTCCTTCAGGAAAAAATAAATAGAAAACTCCCATTCTCTGGGGATAGGCTGAGATAGTTTGGAGCTGGGGAGACGGGCGGAGTTATGCCCAGACATGATGCTCCAAAAATCCCAGAAATGACCGTCCCCTTTTCTCCAAAAGAACCACGTCATGAAGTTAGAGTTTTATGGTACTTTACTGCATTTTCCACTATTGTGCCACAAGTCAAAGAATGATATTCTAAACACTTTTATGTGTTTTGCAGTTTTGGAACTGGAGTAGAATTTAGTAGTCCACAATACATTTCAAGGGCACTGAGGTGTTGAACCTTGTGGAGAACAAGTCGAAGGTTTTATTACATCTGGTTTCAACGGTAGACTTCCATCAAGCTCTGCATTTGTCCATTCTCCTGGCTGTCGAGGACCAACACTGCCAATGTGAAAAATTAGTACATTATAAAATTTATAATTTAATATACCATAACATGCAACAAGTATATTATTAATAATAAAAGTAGGCATTCATTATTTTAGAAATGGCTATGATTTAGGTTTTTTTTTTCATCCAAAGCCGTATTTCCTGAACGTTTAGTCCCTAAAACCTGCCAAAACACATCTTTTAGAAATAACTCCAGTATGGAGTTTCATCATTGGAATCTATTAGCTTGATGAGGCCAAAAAAATGCAGCGGTCTGGGCAAAACAAAATACCAGAAATGTATTGCTAAAACAAATTAATGTATAAAACGATCCCTAAACTTGATTGTAAGTTGCAGAAAGGGCACCAATTTTTTTTGGAATTTGTGAAGTATATTAATTCCAATTCCAATTTTTCCGTTTGTTTATAGTGTCAGAAAACAGTGAAAATCAGTGCCCCAGCGGCAACTGACTGATCGTGTCTGGGGAGTCCTGTCAGCCATTGGAAGCAGAAACATTTGTTTTGTACAGTATCTTTACAGTTACTGAGTCAAAACCATGCACGTTTCACTATGGGTACATACTCCACATTACTAGACTCTTGAAGTATTATTTTGAGCATAGCTATTGAGAAAAAAACGATTTCTTTGTGACATTCTGTCATGCCCTGTGCTGTTTCATCGTATAACCTTGTCGCGCCAATAGTTCCTAGTAACTACACTCACACTGGAGTAATTTTTATTTTTTTGTATGTATTTTGGGAAGATTTAGATCTTCAAGGTTTGGAGACAAGGGCTTAGGTTGAAAAGTACAAGAATTCCTCTCTATTGGACAGTGGCTGCAAACCGAATTTACCTACAACATATTTTATACATTTCCTCTTCCTTGTGCAAGCAAGGGTCTTTCATTTGTAATGGGGTCATCCCTTACCTAATTGTTAAAACACACTGCATTGATCTACTCTACATGCCCTGACTCCCAACACTGCTATTGCCAGGCTCACAAGAACACTATAACTGGCAGTAGTTATGGGATTTTCTGTAGCCTTATGCTGGTTCGGCATTGCATAAAACACAGGTAAGCACTTAATTCAAATGCAAAATAATAATGCAAAATTAAAACTGAGAAACAAATCCGTAAATTAATTAATGTCTAAATTATATTTTGATGTGTGTGGAGCATTTAATGGCATATTTTTAATTGAATAACTTCTTTATTATTTTTGACAGTTTTGTCTTCCATACACGGCGTAATGGGGTTACTGGTGTTGAGTCACTGCAGAGGAATTGGATTATCTTAACATTCATTCTTTTGTTAAAGGAGACGCGCTCAGCTCTTGATGCCTTTTTGTTTGCGTACTCCTGTACATTCACAGTAAAGGAGAAATTACTCATCACCTGTTATATTTGATATTGTAGATAAACAAGGTTAAATGCAGCAGTTTAAAACTTCCCTAGGACTTGCTGAACTCACGTAACATTGAAACTGATAATCCAAAGTTCTTGTCTTGCAGGGAGGAACATAAACAGTTTCCTTGTCAAACTTTCTTTTTTATTCTTTTCACAGATTTTCATATGAACACCAGCTTGAAACACAATGAGCCTTCCAGGAAAAGCTATCGGAAAAACCCCCACTCCCACCCTCTCCATGATGGCAACTTTTCTCCCTGCCAGTTCAAAAACTGTAAACACTGCTCTCTTCAGGATGTGGAGAGCCCTTAAAGGAGCACTTGGTCCCAAAAAATTAAAATTCAGTCATTGCTCAAATTCAGTCAACTTGTTTTAAATGCAATAAAACAAATTAAAAAAAAAAAAAAAGACTTGAGATCCCAACTTCATTTGCAAAAACTCAATTTGAACATTTTTAAAAACTTAAAATCTTCACTGTAGCTGCTAGGCTAGGGAAAAAACATCAGTTCACACCACCATACATAAGAGCTGAATTTATTAAATGGTATAAATATCACCTTTTCAAATTAAATGAGATCTCTGGAGTTCATGATATTTAGTAAGGAGCCATTTTATTTTATTTTTTTCATTGTTGGGTGAACTGTTCCATTACCTGTCTGCAGTCTCGCTAGCAGATCTACAAGGCACAGCTTTCAGCAGAATCAGCTATGAAAAATTCCAATGGGCCATATTTTAAAACAACGAAATGTAGATAGCTGTAAAATTTTCTGCAGCTTCAATGAAACCACTTTTTCTTTACAGTGATGACAAGTTTAAAAAAAAATAAAATAAGGATGACTATAATAAAAATGAGGCAGTTAAATATGCGTAACATCTATCGCTACATTTGTGAGACGAACATGCCTTGTACATACAGTTGCACTCAAAATTAATCAACTCCCATTGCAAGTTTCTGATGCTGTAATCAAGGCTGCACCTAGCAATGAACGGTGCCCTCGCAACCTAGCACCTGTCATGGCGTGAGGTGACTGCAGCCAGACATCCCCCTGCATTTTGAACACTGTTGTCATGAGAATTTCATCTAAAGTCGCGTTTCCACCAAGCTGTACAGTGCACTACGGTGCACTTGGGAACAGAAAGTTTCCACTGGTGACCGTACCATTACCTAACGGCGTGCTCTGATTGTGCCAGCTACATAAGAAGCGTGACATCATAGAAATGCAATACAGCTTATCCCTCTAAAAAAAAGTTGATGAAGAAACCGCAACAACAAGAAAGGAAACAATGGAGGACATCCAGGATTTCTGTTGCTTATTGATGGCAAGAAAGAAGAATTCACTACTCTTGACAATGGAAACACAGAAACATGCGTACTGTACTGAACCAAACTGAACCATACTGCTTGGTGGAAACAGGACTTATCAAAACAGGATCAGCAGATTAGACTTTTACATTGTCCTGAGGCTGGGATATATAAAAATAAGGATGATGAAAGCTCACCATCTTCATAATAAAGCATCATTAAGGTGTCATGATCACATTCAAAGTGGATTGTGTCAATCTGCTGTAGTTATCATAGTTATAACACGTTAAAAACAGGAAGAGAATACATAGCTGTCCTTTTTCTTTTTTTACTCCCTCATTACATGCTTTGTAATGAGGGATCACTAGCTGTTTAAGCCCAGGGAAGTCTTTAATTTTATTCAAGGAAGCGTTAATGGTGCATTTCATTTAGTAACCTTTTTACTTTGACTTCCCGGAGAGAGAGGAAAAAAGTCTGACAACAAAATTAACTAAATCTTGCCAGAATAAATATACCCTTACCTTGTCTCATGTGAGTTACATTAGTGGATTGCTAATTAAGGGTAAAACCTCTTTGAGCAGCCTAGTAAGTATGGAGTCTAGTATACAGGTTGACGATTTAGTTAAAGATAATGTTGTTGTTAGTTCATGAGGTCAATTCGATGGAAGCTTTCCAAACACACATCAGGACTAATAACAGCCTCTGTAATTCCTGTTGCTGAACTGGAATCTGTGAAGTGTAGGATATTTTCTCTGATAAGTATAATTTTATTATTGAAGAAGTTCATAAAATCATTACAGGTGAGGGCTCTAGGAATGCATGGTTCAATAGAATGATGGCTCTCAGTCAGCTTGGCTACAGTGCTGAAAAGGATCCTGGGCTTATTCTTGTTTTCTTCTATCAACGCTGAATAGTAGTCTTTTCTTGCTCGGCGAAGGGCCTTCCTGTATACTTTAAGGCTATCCTGCAAGGCCATGTGTGGCTCTTCCAGTTTAGTGGAACGCCATTTCTTTTCAAATTTATGAGTTTTCTGTTTTAACTTGCAAGTATTAAGAGTATACCATGGAGCTAGTCTCTTGACTGGTTTTGTTTTCTTTTTAACTGGGTCAATAGAATCGAGTGAAGCACGCAGAGAACCGGAAGTGAAACCAGCAAGATGATCAAGCTGGGAGGGGCTAAAATTAAGATATGACTCCTCTGTTATTTTGGGATATGGCACTGAAATTATTGCAGAGGGAATAATTTCTTTAAAATTTTCAAGTGTCCTCAGTTATGCATCTGCTATAATAACTAGTGACTCCTGGTTTATAGTTGATGAGCAGAAATTCAAATGTTAGATGATAATGATCTGATAAAAGCAGATTTTGTGCAGAGATTTTTAATTGCTCAATTTCAATGTCATATAACAGAACAAGATCAAGGGTGTGATTAAAAGTGTGAGTTGATTCTTGTACACACTGACAGAAGCCGAATGAATCTAACAGGGAGAGAAATGCAGTAGCAAGGCTGGCTCGTTTTCAACGTCGACATGGATATTAAAGTCACCTACAATAATAACTTTATCTGTTTTGAGGAGCAGAGCTGAGAGAAACTCTGAAAATTCAGATAAAAATTCAGTGTAGGGTTTTTAATGTAATTTATGTGAACCGGGGACAGACACACTCTCTATGGGGTTGTAGGTGGATGACTCTAAAGGAAGCGCGGAGAAGCGTGTAAGACTGCAACTATGCTTCCTGGCCTCAACTCTGAAAATGTCAATTTGGCTGACTAATAAATCTGGCCAAGTAGGATGGATCTCTCCTAATTAGAGCAGGTCTTCCCCAGAAAGTTTGCCAATTATCAATGAAACCCACGTCGTTTGCTGGACACCACCTCGACAGCCAGCGGTTGAATGACGACATGCGACTAAACATGTCGTCACTGGTCAGTTAGGCAGGGGACCAGAGAAAACTACGGAGTCCGACAGTGTTTTGGCAAAAGCACACACCGACTCAACATTAACTTTAGTGACTTCCGACTGGCGTAGCCGAACGTCATTACCGCCGACATGAATTATAATCTTACTGTATTTACGTTTACTTTTTGCCAGCAGCTTTAAATTTGATCCCACGTCGCCCGCTCTGGCCCCGGGAATACATTTGACTATGGCTGCTGGTGTGGAAAATTTTACGTTTCGCAAAATAGAGCTGCCAATTACCAGAGGTAGTTTCTCAGTGGGTGCGTCACTGAGTGGGGAGAATCTGTTGGAAACGTGAGCGGGTGGGTGGTGAACTGTGGGCTTCTGCTTAGAACGATTTTTCCTTCGAACAGCCACCCAACTTCCCTGGTTTCCCGGCAGCTCGGAGGAGCTGCTCTCAGTCGACCCGGACCGGCTATTAGGGGCTGATTAGCTAGCGAAGCTACTGGTTTGGTTTGCAAGGTGCGGATCGTAGCCTCCAAATCACTAAGCCTCGCCTCCAACGTAGCAAATAAACTACACTTAATACACGTACCATTATAACTAAAAGAGGCAGAGGAATAACTAAACATGTGATATACTGAGCAAGAGAGAAGAGGAGAGCGAGAGGGAGAAGCCATCTTCGTGCGCCAGGTACAATACCTGAGTTGGTTATTGCGACACAAAACGGTTGTAAGACTACTGATACAATTCACTAAAATGAGAGAGGGCTGAGTGGTGCTTAAGTACAAGGGTGTACACTTTTAGTGCACAGCAGTTAATGTAGTTAAAACCCCTCCCAGATTCCCTCCCAGCAAGATGACCAGACACAGACAACAGGAATTGACGCAATACGCTTACTGCAGAAAAAAGCCTTGGCGTTCATCAGTCAGGTAAGACAAATTGTCCATGAATGGAGGAAGTTCAGCGCTCTTGCTACTCTCCCTTGGAGTGGCCGTCCTGTAAAGATGACTACAAGAGCACAGCGCAGAATTTTCAGTGAGGTGAAGTAGAATCCTAGAGTGTGAGCTAAAGACTTGCAGAAATCTCTGGCACATGCTAACATCTCTGTTGACAAATCGTCAACATTAAAACATTAAACAAGAATGGAGTTCATGGGAGGACACTACAGAGGAAGCCACTGCTGTCCAAAAAGACAACATTGCTGTACTTTTTGTATTTTGCAAAAAAGCACCTGGATGTTCCACAGCACTACTGGCAAAATATTCTATGGACAGATGAAACCAAAGTTGATTTTGGAAGGAACACATAACATTCTGTGTGGAGGAAAAAAAAAGGCACAGCACACCAACATCAAAACCTCGTCCCAACTGTGAAGTACGGTGGAGGGTGCGTCATGGGCCTGGACTGAGTGCTATCATCAACAGAAAAATTAATTCCCAAGTTTATCAAGACATTTTGCAGGAGAACTTAAGGCCATCTGTCCACCAACTGAAGCTCGATAGCGGATGAGTGATGCAACAGGACAACGACCCAAAGCACAGAAGTAAATCAACAACAATGGCTTCAACCTTAGAAAATACGCCTTCTGGAGTGGCCCAATCAGAGTTCTGACCCCAAGCCACTTGAAATGCTGTAGCATGACCTCAAAAGAGCGATTTACACTAGACATCCCAAGAATATTGCTGAACTGAAACAGTTTTGTAAAGAGAAATGGTCTATACTTCCTTCTGACTGCTGTGCAGGTCTGATCTGCAACTACAGGAAAAATTTGGTTGAGTTTATTGCTGCCTAAGCAGGGTCAACTCCAAAAGTTCACATACTTTTTCCACCCTGCACTGACTATTTACATGTTGTGTTCAATAGAAGTGAGCCCAAAACTGGACCCCCTGCAGTTCGCATACCAGCCTGGCATCGGGATAGATGATGCAGTCATCTACCTACTACACAGATCCCTCTCACACTTGGAGAACATTGGGAGCACAGTGAGGGTCATGTTTTTTGACTTCTCTAGTGCTTTCAATACTATCCAACCATCACTGCTCAGAGGGAAGTTGGAGGGAGCGGGAGTGGACTGCCACCTGACTGCATGGACCATCGACTACCTCATCAACAGACCACAGTACGTGAGGCTTCGTGACTGTGTGTCTGATGTGGTGGTCTGCAGCACGGGGGCACCACAGGGGACGGTGCTCTCTCCCTTTCTGTTCAGCCTCTATACATCGGACTTCAGACATAACACAGACCACTGCCACCTTCAGAAGTTCTCTGATGATACAGCCATCATCAGATGTGTATCGGAAGGGAACGAACAGGAATACAGGGGGGTCATCATGGACTTTGTCGACTGGTGTGAGCAGAATCGTCTCCACATCAACACCAGTAAGACAAAGGAGATGGTGATTGACTTCCGCAGGAAGAAGCCCCAGACCACACCTGTGAACATCCAGGGTTTGGACACTGAGATGTGGAAACCTACAAATACCTGGGTGTTAACCTCAACAATAAACTGGACTGGTCAGACAACACAGATGTCCTGTACAAGAAGGGCCAAAGTCGTCTTCATCTGCTGAGGAGGCTGAGGTCTTTTGGAGTGTGCAGGACACTGTTAAGAACCTTTTATGACACAGTGGTGGCATCTGCCATCTTCTATGCAGTGGTCTGTTGGGGAGGAGGATGCACAGAGAGGGACAGGAACAGACTCAATAAACTGGTAAAGAGGGCTAGCTCTGTCGTGGGCTGCCCTCTGGACTCCGTAGAGGATGTGGGTGAGAGGAGGATGTTGGCCAAGCTGACATCAATCATGCACAACACCTCTCACCCCCTGCATGAGACTGTGGGGGCCTTAAGCAGCTCCTTCAGCCATAGACTGTTACACCCACAGTGCAGAAAGGAACGCTATCGCAGGTCCTTCATCTCAACCGCAATAAGACTCTTTAATTTAACATAATATTTGTCATGTGCAATCCACACTCATGTCTATTATTCATATTCATATCATGTGCAATTTATTTATCCAGTGCAATAACCATCCATGGTATATCTATATCTATATCTGTATATATGGAGGATGTACATAGTGTATTATTATGTATACAGTGTATTTATGTATATAGTGTATTTATGTCATGTCTTCTATATTTTATATCTATTTTCTTTGTACTCTTTTTCATATCTGTCTTACTGTGGAGCTGCTGTGACAGTTAAATTTCCCCGATGCGGGATTAATAAAGTTTTATCTTATCTTATCTTATCTTATGAAAACATAGAATTTTTTGTTTAAGAAGACTGTGTTTGTCTATTGTTGTGACTTAGATGAAGATCAAATCACATTTTATGAACAATTTATGCAGAAATCCGGGTAAATCCAAGGGGTTCACATACTTTTTCTTGCAACTGTACTGTGGGAAAGAACATCTTGACCAGTTAAGGGTCAGACTGAGTGACTGTATAATGATGTGAAATAGAATAGATATGAAATATCACATTACATATGCTATGTATTTTCTAAGGATGCACTGATATGAAAATAATGGACTGATGCTGATATTTACTGAAGTCAGGTGTCGGACAGCAGATGCAGCCAATGCAAAGTTAATGAGATACAACAGATTATTTTTGGCCACTGGTATCGGTGAATGCCATCTTTTTTGCATATAATCGATATCGGCTGATACCGACATGTCATAGCATCCCCATATTTTCCATTACATGGCACAAGTTGAAAAGTTAGAGGATTGCCAAAGTTTTTAATTAATCTTGTGGTGAACATGAACGTTTGAATTAGTAAAAGACAAAGAAGAAAAACGAACCCCAAGGAACCCCAGACAGGAGCACCGTGTCCTCCCATCTCCATCATGTTACGTAATTGAGTTGGATTAACTAAGAACGCTACCATTGCTCAAACAAAATGGCACAGTACCACAAGACTAATATTATGATATAATTGCCAGATGCTCAATTTGTTTACCTAATTTTTAAAAAAAATGCACTTTCAGTTGTTTTTGTAGAAAAGAACAAACATGCATGATTGTTGACATGTAAGTCAACAATCCTTTACAGTAAAATAACACAGTACTGTGTCCATTCATTAGCCTTTTCAGTGGCCTTTTAGGACCTAAATGCAGAACACCTGGCAGTCAGAAACAGGATGTATTGGTTTAGTTACAAGGAAAAGAGAGAAGTTCTAAACAGAAGTAGGGTAGAATTTAAAGGTCATTTAGGTTCAGGTAATGGTGCACTTTCATATGACAGCTTTCATTTAAATTTACAAATAAAGATTTTATTTGCACGCAAAACATAAGAAAAACACACAGACACGGAGCCAGCGCCACAACTTCTTGCATTTCTTCAAATAGTGACCAGGGCCTTTTTTATATCATTGCTCCCCTGTATGACTGTTTCCCGATCTGGTTCTAGCTTGCCTAAATAGAACCTGAACCTGAACCTTGTTCTGCATTCTGGTTTTAATACAATACTTTGACCACCAAATTAACATACATATTTTCACATTGACGGAAATAAAACATCCTGTTTTGTTGCTTTCACATGCAAGCTATCACAAACTGTGTTGTTATTACCTGGTATTAGGCAACAATGCCAACAACAGCAGTAGCTAATGTTATGACTTGTTCCCAAGGGGGGGAAGCACACTGATCGTTTTCACATGCTGGCACGCTTGCTAATCCACAGATGACTGCCAAAAGAGGTTTACCAAAAATATCAGTGGTTCCGGTTTTATTTTGGTAGTGTCTTCTGTTTTCCTGTCAAGTTTCCCGCCCTTCGTGATTACTCACACCTGTGTCTCACGGTCTCCCCTCCCTGACTATGTAAGCTGCGTTACCCTTTCCCTCTGTGCCTTCTGTGTCAGAGTTCCATCTGTTCCTTGTGTTGGTTTAGAAAGTTGCTGCTTGTTTTGCTGTTGTTGTCAGTTGAGCCTGAGATTTTTTGGATACCCTTGCTGGGTTTGAACTGATTGCCCGAGTAACGATTGTTGCCCTGACTACACGATTAGGAATTTTTCCCTGTGTCTGGGTCTGCTTTTTTGGGTCCAACCAGCTCAGCGCTTGATAGCCACACTGCCTGTTTTCAGGGGCTCAAATAGAGCAGTGTGTTCCCATGGCAGCTATTGTAGAACCTACCCAAAGTCTCCAGTGCCACGTTAAATAGCCTAAAAGTGGACTACAGGGATGTTAATTGGCTGGTTAGCGATGTGAAATTAACTTGTGTTTCAAGTTGTCCACTGATGGAGACAGCTGGCATGAGGAATTGACAGCAACCAGTCCACCTGGACAGTGACAAGTGAGAGGACGGCAGGAATCAAATCCAAGGAAACAGCTGTTGAGGCACATTTGTACGAACTCTGGGCTTCAGTTGGGTCTGTACTCGAACCGAACCGTACTGCTTCTGTTCAGCGTGGGTCCGGTTAATAAAAGTTGAGCTTCACCAGCAGAGGTCAGCCACATTCTGTCTGTCGATACAAGTCCGCGAGCATCACTGCTGTCCTCTACACACAACCTGTCATCGCAAAATATTATTTTGTTGTGCTTTTATAATCATTTACTCACCACACAGAAGATGCTGAAGCTTGAGATGGCTCACCTGAAACATGCTGCTGCATCACCTCAGCTACACCAGTTTCCTGAAACTATTAGGATAATCTATCACATAATCATCATTTACAGGATTCTAAGGATATTTGTGTACTGTGGTGGTTTTTCAACTTCAACTGAGATCGTAAAAGGAAAAGCATGAGAGTAAAAGTTGGTCTGCATGCTGAAAATAAAGTCTGATGAAAGACAAATTAAATTACTGATAATCAAGTGGAGCAGACAAATCAGATAAGAAGTTTGCATGTGGCCATTAACTAATCTGAGTTGTTCCCCAACTGCTATAGTGAAAACTGAGTGAAAACTCAATGATTAGCTAGAAGAGGCAAAATAGCTCCATTCAGCTTGGAGTTAACATTTATCTGCAATAAATTCCTATTTAGCTTTCACTCATAAAGCCATTTTGAGTTTATATTAGCATTACAGATTTACGACGAAGCTGCTAAAGATGTGACGTGAACACTTCGCTCACTCCACTGCTCATTATTAGCATTATTAGAGTATGTAATGTTTAGTATAGTTAGCATGTCAGTGCTTGCTAACAAGGAAATGTCAATTAATGGTGGCTGCCTAATTATGAGAATTTTGGGATGATTTAGCTCCATCCTTCCATCCATTTTCTACTGTGTCTCCTGTGCAGGGCTGCGGGTGGGCCGGAGCCTGTCCCAGCCTGTCGGAGGTGTACCCTGGACACGTTGCCAGTGCACTGCAGGGCTATGATTTATCTCAAATTTCCAAATTAAATTTAATTATAATTCACTTTTAGGTTGTCATAATTGCCATAACATAATATATATCTCTCTTAGCTTCAGGTCAGTCTGAAAAATTAGTCTAAACTCCGGCATTAGCATGTCAGTCTAGTGACATGTTTTATAGCAGTGGAGGTGATTTTATGATGATACATTTTTATTTCTAACAAGTGGAAAACAAAGAAAAGGGAACAAAATGTGTGTATTTGTGTATTTATGCATAATTACAGTGCATGAAAAGGAGTACTTTTTTTTATATCTTATGTCTTATGTCTTGTCCAATATTCAACCAATATGTATCTATACTATTACTTCCTTATATAAAAAAAATCTCTGTCCCTTATATTAAAATCTTTGTACTTGCATTTTAAACACATATAGTATATGTACATACCTTAATAAGTTATCCTTGCTTTCCTATAATACATCACTATCTATCTATCTATCTATATATATGACACACACACACACACATATAGTGTTAACTAGACTATATAAAGTATGAGAAACATCTTGACACTTCATTGTTAAAACTTGACTTCAAATGCATCTTTAACAGAGTTATTGTCACGCCAATAAATTAAACCACCACATATTTTTACTTTAAAGGAATAAAAATGAACAACATTAGTAGGTGGCCAGCTGTATCGATTATCCTCTTTTCCGCTCCCTCCCTCCCCTCCTTCTGTGCTCCACCTGGACCTCTGCTCCTCCTCATGCCATCCTTCCTCCGTCTCGGATGGAACCGAGCCTCTGCCGGAGCCTCTGCCGGAGCCTCTGTCACACAGCGGCAGTCCCTCCCACAGTTAGGCTACTGTAGGACAGCGCAGGGCGGGGAAGCAGCGTGAAGGGAGCCGGCGTTGAAGCGGACCTCCGGAGCAGCGGCGGCGTGTCCTCCCCCTCGCCGCATGCTGCGGACCAAGAGACAGATGCACGGAAACACACGCACCGGCTGCGCTCCTTGATGAGTTTTCACACGAGAAGCTGCCGCTGTATTCCAGTGCGAGCTGCAGACATTAAGGATGAGCCACAGCGGATTTCTCTCCGTGCTCCTCTTCTCGGGTCTGATGTGGACACAGCTGCTGATCTCAGGTGAGATTCTGTTGTCTGTGTCGCCTCAGAGCCGCAGTGCTCACATGGATCCGAGCCTTTCTTCTGCTAACTCAATTGGCGTCTTTGTCAGGAATGGTGATGGGAATTTTTTATCCTTTGTGATTATTTATATTTGATGTTGTCTGTGATTGATCAATCCCTCACTACGCTGCGGCAGCCCAGACATCTGTGCTTTTTGCTGGATATTGTACCTTATAATCATCCCAACAGATGCTCACATAACATCATTATGGGAGCAGTGTGGTGATTTGACATTACAGGGAACGCTGAAGTATTTCACATAAAATTCTCGGGAATATTTCAGGCTGTGATTTCATCAATAGTGATCTCATAATAATATACTGTGTGCTTAATTTGCACACTCATGTATGTGTATCACATGCTGAAGAGATCCTACAGGGGCGATGTGACACTGTGCTGGATTTACAATCAAAGTGTGCACACATTTAATGGATCAAGCTTTATTAAACTGGCCATTCAGTTAGAAATTCTGGGCTTGTCAGAGGTCCAACGGGCTCAAATACTGAGGAAAATGAAATGTTTTTAAATTAATATACTGGTATTGAGGTAATTTTTGTCGTAATAGATGTCTGAAGGATTTAACGTTGATGCTTCATTAAATCTTTTATCTTACAATTAATACCAAAACAAGATTTAAGGTTTCAATATGCTGACTACATTAATGTGACATTTAGCTGTCTTTTCAGAGGAGTGTTTCATTTTTTAAAACAGGGGGAAATTTGACATATGAGTATCTTTGTATGTTTGATAGTGCTCCAACCAGCTTCCTCCACTTCTCCAGTTTAGATTTTCTCACCAGATGTAGACCAGCGGAACCCGAACTCCTGAGCTGTAAAGGCTGTGAGTCATCCAGAATCCTGTCAGTCCAAACAGGGAAACGAGAGCCAGAGTGCCGGGCAACTTTAGCATTTGAAAAAGCACTTTGAAAAAGCACGCTGAACACTTTGTCAGAGCTTATAAAACTGTTAACTCTGATCCTGCTTCAACCTAAGCAAAAATGGCAGCAACACGAGTTGCCGACTGTGTGAGATAATTAAAATGGATAATGGATAGATAGTGGATGGATTACTTAATGTAATTACATGTATGTGTAGTGAGGTAACATGAGGCCAAGTAATTAAGTAGTACAAATTCAGCATCTTACTGCAGTAGTTATGGTGTACTTGTTTCTTACACATTCAGTAGGCTGGGACAATATTCTTTTGTCCTGAATGAAATATGTGTGTGTAGGTTCTCAGTCATCCAGGTTGAGGGAGTCTTAAGTGCCTCAGTTGAAGGAATCTGGATTTCTTTTTGGTTTTGAAGACAAGTCACCTCTCATCCGAAAGGCTTCTTCAGGTCTAAACATTTGGTGGGGAGTCCCCAGTATTTATCCTCTGGTAGGGTCGTTCCACCTTGGAAGTGGTCACCTGAGTCGTTGATCCTCTGTGTGTGTGCACGGCAGGGTCGCAGGTACGTTGTAGTTCATTAATGAGTCATTTTGAGGTTTGACTCATTGATGACCCCCCTCACGTGCATGTGCGTTGTTATGGTCATATGACTCGTCGCCCTGTTCTGCCATCATGTGAGTCGTTAGGGTCACGTGAGGCAAGTTTTGAAGGATGTTTAAAACATCTGGGAAGGGATGTCAGATGAATGAGGCCACCTACGTCAAAATGGAAAGACCCTCAGTAATGAGTCAACAATTGCTGCTGCCGGCCATTCAGCTTGCTCCGTTTTTAGCTCTTGATCTTACCATAGTAGTTTTCCATGACAGATTTTACGTACAGCTTGCTTTCCTGGAAGTGTGTTTGGCTACTCTAGGCTCACCTCTGCGCATTTTGGGTGTAAGATGTTGTGACTGACTAAACTCAGGATTCTAAACAATTCACGATTCTTTGCTCAAAAATTAATCTTCGGATTGATATTTTTTAAAAATATGACCTCTAAGACCAATTAGAAATGAAAAATTAGAGAATCCTTTCCACATGTGAGGTAGGGAGGTTATATACTTTACAAACTGTAAAACAATGCACATCAATGCATATTTTCTCTTCTCTTTGTAAATAAGAAAATAAAAACATCTCCTCTCCTAAAGCTGGGATTACTTTTGGGAATCAAACATGAGACTCCCAAGGCAACTCTGCTCCCCCTCCCTTCCTTGTTTCCGTTTTAGACAGTCGTTCTGACTTGTGTACATCGTCTTCCTGGTCCTTCTGCTGCAGCAGAAACTGCTTTCCTTCTGCCGTGCTTTCCTCAAAGAAATGACTGGAAGCAGCAAGTTTCGCATGGCAGTGTGAAAAGTCCTTAAGGCAAAGTCACAGTGTGTAACCTCAGTGCCATCAGCAAAAGCATGCATTGCCACTCATTTAACATCTCAAAGAAATGAACCGATTACGTTACAACTTATTTGACTTTCAGTCGACTGTCAGTGAATCTTTAAATCTCTACTTGGCAGTTTTTTTCCATTGCGATTCTGGGGATAAAATCGTCCTGTGAAAAGTTTTCGATACTCCCATGAATTGATGTTGTTTTTCCCCACCCCTAATATTCGACCTGATCCCTGTCCCTTATTGTACCTTCAGTACCTTACAGTAGATACCTTATTGTTTCCATTTCATTAAAATGGCATAAAACAGTCCATTTTACTCCACGAAAATTAAGAGGCAACTATTTTAATTTTACTCCAATAATATTCTTTTATGTTATAATCCTTTGATTACTTTGCAACATTTAGATTAATAATAAGAAATGTAATCAATAATAATAAAAGTATACAGTTTGATTTTCGCTATTTAGGAGCTTCCAACCATCTTCACATGCGTACAGTCAATGACTGCAACACCTTAACTGTCGTGACCTCCAGAATCACCCCTCTCTCGAGCCACTCTGGGCTGATGTAGAAAAGCACCTGCTCCCTCTATATGTATATAAAATGTAGGGATGCACGATCTACCAGTAGTCATATCGGTATCGGCCGATGTTTGTCATTTCTTGATGAGCAAAACTGGTCTGGTGTCTACATTTAATGATTATTTCAATGTGGCTGCTGTTGCGTGGGGATATGATCCACCCTTGTTTTCAGACGGTGGCATTAATGCACCAAAAAGCTGTTTACCAACCGCCAACTAAAGCAGGAGAAGAAGAAGAAGAAGAAAAAGAAGAAGAAGAAGAAGAAGAAGAAGAAGAAGAATTGTGTGTGTTTTTGTGGTTTGGCCAAGTGAAGTTTGTATGGACAGACGCAACACATACATAACATGTGGAGGAGGCATCGTGTCCACGGCCACTGATGACTGAAGTGTTTCAGTGATTATAAGAGTTGATTATTTTATACATTTATTTTTATAGAGATCATGACAGCAATGGTAAATATCAGCTATGGGCCATAACAGCAATATTGATAATGGATATCGCTATCGGCCAGAATTTTCATATTGGTACATCCTCGATTAAATGCATGAAAACATGAGTCTTAAATTCAGCACATTGTATTAAAGAATTGAGCATAAGACTTTAAATTTAGAAAAACTTTAAAATAGTTTTAAATCTTTTTGGTGGGATTAAATTTTATATTCCAGTTCTTTAGTCCTGCTTTGTTTTCAAGAGTTATTGTAAAACCCACAATTTCATAATAGGGATGCTGATTTCAGAGATGAATTCAAACAGTCAAAAGGCAGACGTGATTTTCTTTGTTTTGTGTATTATTAAAGCTTTAATCTGTAAACTGAACCTAATAATGAAGGCTGACAACATGAGCAGTGACATTCTGTGTCGCAACATCTTTAGGATAATTCATTTTGAAACATTGAATCACACAATCAGAACCATTTATGGTTTATTTCATTACACAGTTTGGTGTGTGTGTCTGTCCACAGCCATACTGGTTCAGCCTTCTCTAGCTCCACCTTTTGATCGGCTGACAGCTCCCACAGGGGCGAGGAAGGGATGACTCCTCTGTCCAATCAGAGCACGGCTCAGCTCAGCGTTGCACATAGCAACCAGGACGCTGTTGCTAGGGAGAACAGAAGCCAGAGAGAGGGAGAGGAGCTGTGTCAGCTCTGCAGTCCGATGTTTCCCTCCATTTCTGAGGAACATCAGACTCTGAATGTCCTTCAAGCTCTTTTTTTAAAAACAGGAAAACAGGAAACAGTCAGACAGGCTTTCTGGCACAGATGCAGCCCAGGTAAGTCTGTTTCTGGCTGTGGTCTGTCAGCTCAGACAGCTGCTCTACAGCCAGCATCGCCTGAATCACCATGATCAGGTTTCTGAAGCATCTGCTGCTTCTTTGGCTATTTAGTAAGCCAATCAGAAGTTAGTGAATCTCCACAATGCCACTTCATCATGTTACATATTTCTGCTTTCTGAATCCAGGGATGCTGGCCATTTTGTCCTCCATGAAGGAGAATTCATATTGCATTGTAAAGCCCTATTTCCCATCTTTTAGGCTTCAATTCTCTTTTACTATTAATTGAATACTTTTTGGGTTTTTTTATATACTCCAGTATTCCAGTATGGAGTTAAATTGCAAGGACTTTTTAGCTTACAAGGCTGTACAATGTAACAGCGCAGGGCAAGTCAAACTGTCGTAAATCAGTCACTTTTCTTCGTCACTAACTATGCTCCAAATGTTACTGTAAGTGGAGTAGATACCTGCACATAAACTGTGAAGATACTTTGAGAAACAATTGTTTGTACAGACTGTTTCTCTTACCTTTCTCTGCTTTCCCTGACAGAGCTGACATGACCAGTCAATCGCCAAAGGGGCACTGTTTTCTGATGTTTACGAAAGACAAATAAATTCCATGTCTCCGTTTTTAACCAACATCTGCAAGGGGACATCCATCCCTTCCTGTCCTCTGCATCTTCTTCTCTCACACCAAGTATCTGCATGTCTTCTCTCACTACATCCATGAATCTCCTCTTTGCCTCCTGCCTGGTGGCTCCATCTTGAGCATCCTTCTACCAATGTATTCACTGTCCCTCCTCTATACATGTCCTCCATCTCATTCTGGCCTCTCTAACTGTGTCTCTAAAACGTCCGACCTGTGCTGTCCCTCGGATGTGCTCGTTCCTAGTCCTTTATCCTCGTCACTCCCAAAGAGAATCTCAACATCTTTAACTCTGCCACCTCCAGTTCTGCCTCCTGTCTTTTGGTCGATCCCACCGTCTCCAAACCAAACAACATCACAGGTCTCACTACCCTCTTGTAAATCTTTCCTTTCACTTTTGCTGCAGCTTTTTTTGCCACAGATCAATCCTGACACTTTTCTCCACCCTGCCTGCATTTGCTTCTTCAGCTCTTTACCAAACTCCCTGCCGCTCTGAACAGCTACCTCAAGTACTTAAACTCATGTAACTTTTCCACTTCTACTCCCTGTAACCTCACCGTTCCACTTGCCTCCCTTTCACACACATGTATTGTTTTGCTACAACTGAATTTTAATCCTTTTCTTTCCAGTGGATCTCCACCTCCATCTCTCCAGGTTTTCTTCACCTGCTCCCTGCTCTTACTACAGACCACAATGTCATCTGCAAACCTCATCGTCCACAGAGATTCCTGCCTGACCTCATCTGTCAGTTTGTCCATCACTGTAGTAAACAAGAAGGGGCTCATGGCTGATCCTTAATGCAGTCCCATCTCCACCTTGAAGCCATATGTCACTCCTACAGTTCACGTCACCACTGTCATACTGCTCTTATACATATCCTGCACCAGTATAACATACTTCTCTGCCACTCCAGACTCCCTCATACAGAACCACAGTTCCTCCCTCGGCACCCTGTCGTAGGCTTTCTGTATGTCCACAAACATACAATGAAACTCTTTTTGACCTCTATATTTCATATAGAGGTCATATTATGTATATTCCATTCTCAAAGGGAACAAGGTGTCTGTCTTTCTTGGCATGAAACCATATTGCCGTTCACAAATCATCACTTTATCTCTTAGCCTCACTTCCACAACTCTTTTCCAAATCTTCATTGTGTGGCTCATCAGCTTCAACCCTCTGTAGTTGCTACAACTCTGCACATCACCTTGTTCTTAAAGATCGGCACCAGTTCAATTTTTCCTCCTTTCCTCAGATATATTTTCACTGTCCAAGATCATGTTGAACATTTTCTTTAAAAACTCCAGAGCCCTCTCTCCTACACACTTCCATACCTCTACCAGTGTGTCATCAGGATTAACCGCATTTCCATTCTTCATCCTCTTCAAAGCTATTTTCACTTCATCTTTACTAATCTTTTCAACTTCCTGTTCCATAATTTCCACCTCCTAAACCCTTCTTTCCCTCTCATTTTCTTATGCATTTTTTTATTATTATTATTATTATTATTATTTCTTAAATAAGCCTTCGCTTAGCTTTGCATAGTTAACCATCTCAGGAGGAGAATAACACTCCTCTTGCCCTGCTGTCCTCCACAGAGGCCTAAACTTTAGCCTGTCCTAAATCAAACAGCTACATACTTTCATTGATGACTGAAAGGCAAGATTAGCCTGTTATCAGCCTGCTGTCTGTGTGTCCTACAAACACAATTAATGAGGAAGCCCTGGCCCTGGTCCAGTTGCTGGAGCTTCCGTGTTTCCTTTAAATAGACAAGCTCATCTGGCTCCCAGTAAATAAAGCCTGAGGAGAATGAATTATGGAGTTGTTCAGGGTGCGTGCAGTCAGAGTGCAGGGCTATCCTCTCAGCCTGCCTCCGTCCTGACAGCAGAGAGACACACAGATGGGATCTCCTCTTCTTTCTGCTGAATGTGTCGTGTTGGAGGAAGGCAGCTTTAAAGCTTTTCCGCAAGTCTTTTAAGTGTGAAATGACTGTGTGATAGCTAAAGTGTGGAGTCTTTTAATGTGAGAGCCACTGACATGAAAAGCTTAAACTTCCTCTCCCTCTCTCCTCAGAATCGTCTTCTGGCGATCATCAGCTTTGTCTCTTCCCATCTCGACGTCCCAACCATCTTCCTCCACCCCTGCAACCCCATCGTGACCATAACCTCCCAGAGTCCCGCCCACATCAGCTCCATCAACCTCAGCACGCAGCTCGTTCGGCCAAAGTGATGCCATTCGCTCTCCTGGAGTCGGAGCGAGCGCTCAACCTGCCGGCCCGACCGCATCACGAAGCAGTGTCGGCACGCCACCTGGTTACCGTGGTGAGTGCCATCTCCATGTGCAGCTCGCCTGTCAATCACACCGAGCTTCTACAGACGTCTGCAGATTTTTGATGGCCCACTTACTAGTTCCGTTAGTTCCTTCTGTTCATTTTCACATTGCTGATTAATATGGAAGCTTTATTTTATTAGATTAAAGTTTTGTCTAGTTTTTGTTGATGAACAAAGTGGAGTGGAAGTGACTGAAGAAGTAGCAGATAGAGGCTAGTTAGCAGCCAGGCTGTGTTTTAAATGTTGTTATCAGTAAGTGACACTGAGGTGGAGTCTGCTGTGAGCTGTTTCCGCTGCTCAAAGTGATGGGGTTAGTCCTCAAGCACATCGCCCCTGTTTCCCAACCACTGTCCGGACATAGAGCCAGAAAAGACGAACACTGGCCTGCAATCTGCACTGAAGGAGTGTAAGTCAACAGTTACATCACGATATGATATCCATTCTTTTTATAAACAATCCAGTATTTTCCAATATCACATTGTCTGCCGATATACGATTTCAATTTGATCCGATTCAGGGTCTGCGATCAATATCTGACGATATTCTGAACGTAATTAACACAGTCAGTTACCATTCAACTAAAAAAAGGAACCTATTTTTAGCTTGCCAGTGTCTCAACCTTTGTCATGGTTTTCTTTAATGGAATGAACACTGATTAGCCGCTCTGGTCTTTAAAACGTCAGGCTCTGTCCCTGATAATTTTTGTCCTTTTGAATGATCTTTTAATTTGGTGATTGGACTTTCAGTTTTATGACAAAGTAAAAGTAAATACACTTTGCTCTTGCTCAATTGTTTAAATGCCTCTTGCTGGTGTTTAAATGACTCTACAGGCAGCACAAATGAAAACATTTGAAATTCAAGGACATTTGCTCTCCAAGCTGGCGCATCCTGGCTCCAGCACTCACGGTGTAAAGACGAGTTGAAAGGCTAGATGTGAATCAGCAGCTGGGTGAGATTTTCACTTCATGATCAGACTACATGATCAGGGCTGTGTTCTCCTCCACGAGGGCGAAGGGGACTGAGGAGGGCAGAGGTCAAAGCGGGCGCTCAGAAAGCGAACAATGGAGATTCCTGTCACGGCTGCAGCGCCGGAGGAGGGATGCTGCACTCTCTGTTGCCAGGGAAACACTAATCATAAGTGTGTGTGTGAGAGAGACCCACTTACCTACACAATGGGTGGTTACGTAACTCTTAAACAGCAGCGACCTTCGGGGTGACATTGAGACGCAGACGGAGAGACAAATGGATAAAAAACGGTTCAAAGAGCGGGAGTTAGAAACAGGCAGGAGGTTGAGATGGATGTTGGTGAATGAAAATAAAGTCAATCGATGAAACTTCTGGATGACGTACAGCACCCCAAATAATGTATTTGCGCACACTTTGCATGCTAACATGCTAAACTGAAGATGACAAACATTGGCATGTGAACATGTTAGCATATATACATGTTAATGTAATAGAAACATTACATTAATAATGATGATAATAACATTAGGAGACAATGTCAGGGTGTTACCGTCAAATATTTGAATCTCCTTATTAATTTACATCTCATTTGGTGTAGATTGGATTCATAAGAAGTCCAATCTACAAAATAATGTTGTCAGAAAATCCTGAAAATCTAATCAGCTACAGATATGACTGATATCTACCAATTTGCTAA
>KV751334.1:12763380-12787089 GCA_001698575.1 Mola mola | reverse complement strand
TGAAGATCCAGCCGCCAGTAGTTTCTGTGCTATTGTGCTGACAAGAAGGTTTTGTGGAGCTGATGTTTTGATATTATCCCTGATTTTTGGGTATGTACAGTAAGATACTGGGGCACTGTTCAACATGTCATTTCACATAAAAAAAGATAAAGTCCCTATTCTACCACATGCATACCATAGTTCACATTTACAAATTGTTGTACGACTTGTGGAGAAACTTAACAAATTAACGTTGGGTTCCACCTACATTTGGGGCCTCTGATCCTTCAATCAGAAGGTAGAAAAATGATATATAGTTCATTTAATTATTATTTTAAAAATATGATTGTGATGAGACAATTATACGGCTATGTTTGATCACTCTTACCGCTAATCGGCCGGCTGGCCAGAATCACGCTATTTGCAAACCGCTGCACTTTTCTTACATTCCTTAGTATTAGACAGTTTATAGACGTGAATATTGATGATTTTCATGACTAAACCTGATTCACCAACACTTTGTTGAATCACTTCACTGCAGATGTAGAGTGAGTTGGAGCTCGTTCTCAGTCATTTCTGGTACTTTGGAAGCTTTCTTTGTTATTTTTGCTTTAGTCAACCTGCCTTTTTTTTTTATCAAACTTGCTGACTGTTTCTTTTTTTTTTTTGATACAGGGCTAATTGTATTTTGAACATTTCCTCCTCGACAATAGGAAGGTTAGCGAGGTTAGCTCATGTAAAATTCACCTAAAAACTCTCAGAGGTGAATTTATGGGTCAGACCTCACGTGAAACAGGGAGACACCGACATGGCACATTAATCCAGGTCAGAGCGTCGAGGCAGCGCAGCAGGCGAGCACAGCCGGTGTGTCGTGCTGAACAGGAAACAGTGTGACTCACACACCTTTATTTATTTATGGAAGAAACATAGCAGATTCATAATTTAAGTGAATATCTGAAGGCCTCATCGCCGCCAACACTCCCACAATCGTCTGCCAATACGGTCAAGAGGTGTCACCGCCACAGATGCATTGTGGGAGAGCAGTGTGGAGAAACCGCCGGTAGGAACAAAAAGGCAGTGAGGAATGCTGGGACAGAGTAGCTGCCTGTCTGTCTTCACAGGGGTCCTGGCAGTGGGATACAGGTCACGCTGCACAGTGCCCGATAAATAAAAAAAACAATCCACGAGCACACAAACTCTCTGAGAGTCCAATAAAAAATTGATAAGGAATCTACATTTGTGCTTAGATGCTATATTTGTCTTTAGGTCACCTGATCCTGCAGTGCATTTCTGAACCACTTAAAAAAACGTTGGGTTAAAGTTTCCTAGCAATCTGCAGTATGTGCTGAGCGATATGACCTCAAATTAATAACACAATTAATTTAACATGTTACCTCAATTCTGGTTAAAATGATTTAGTTTTTTTTTTGCTGGGTGCTTGTCAGGCTCTGTTTTGGCACCATGGACTGCTCAAATTCACTAATGTGAGTGTGCTCCTCGTGTTGAAACAGCCTGGTGGTATTTCCATCGGTTCCTGGAACTGTAAGTCAGCAGTGGTTACATTTGACTTTTTGTTGAGTTTCGTCTTCTATCTTTCTTTGGTACAAGCTGCGCAAGTTGTCCAGTTGGCTGGGCGTTTGAGTCGAGTCTATGTTGCTTCCATTTTGCAGACTAGACGGGGCGCAATCATGTGACAACACATGCAGTGGTGTGTTTTTTATGGAGACAGTACATGAACAAACAGTGGAGAAAGTATTAAGAGAATTTGATAAAAGAAACGACAGACATGGGCAAGATTATGTGGGTCAGAGCTTCTGAATGTCAGTTTTGATTAATTTTTGATTAACCGCCCACCCCAAAACCTGACCGTGTCTTCCAAACCAAAATGCTTTGATACGCTCCTAAATCAGGATCAATACTGACATATTCCACATATCTTACTTGGAAAATGCTTAATTCAAGGCCTCATTAGGAATATTCAAACAGAATATGCTGTTTACATGAACTCTATCAAATTGTAAAGGGTAGAATATTTGGGATAATAGTGGAAGATCAGTGTGCATGTAAATGTAGGGACTGAGTCTGGGAACATTTACAGAACTTGTAAACAGTGGATTTCCTTTCATCTAAAAGGAAAAAGATAAAAGTACGTGTAACAAAGTAACAATTTTCACAAATGAAGGCTTGTGGTTCCTGGGCACAATCTTAGATGACAAAATGACTTTTGATGCAAAAACAGGCCAACCAGACATTGTTTTTGTTAAGAGAGCGGAGAGGCTTCCACATGAGAGGGTCGCATATGAAACTGTGTCATTCTTCCTTTGTATAGTTAATTTTAACTTCTGAGATCATTTCTTGGTTCGGCAACTCCAGCTGGGCTAGCGGAAATAAGCTGGGAGGCATTGTTAAAGTTCGCCAAAAGATCCTTGGCTTTAACCTGAATGATCTAAGCCACGTTTATCAGGTTAGAGCCATTAAGAAGGCAAAATCCACAGTAGTGGGCCCATGGCATCCTCTGCACACAGAGCTCTGAGCCTTGCCATCATGAAGGAGGTTCACTTTCCATAGGAAGGCCAAATAAAAGAGATCATTTGTTTGATTTTTAGACAACCTTGAGGTTTTGTTGTTGGTTCATTTTTTACAGCACATTACACTTCTCTGTGCTGATTTTTATCGTATTTTTTTAATCTATTATGTTCTTATTGTTATTTCGTAATCTGTAGTGGCCGTGTGGTGTTTATTACTTTTGTAAATCAAATTGGGGGTAATAAAGAATTCTTTAACTCTAATGTAATTTTAAAAGACATGCTAGATTTATAAGGCAAGACAAAGCAGAAAGGTCAGTGTTTAATGGATATGCCACGACAATTGTTTTATCTTTTCATAATCAACAGGAGTCTAAAAGGTAACAATAAAAAAAGCAAAATGTAACAATTTTCAGTCGCATGGCTCTGCTATGAAGCACATTAGCAACCAGCTAACAATGCCCTTAGAATGCAGTTGATCATATGGACTCATATCAAAAATTAGGGATGAGTTTAATGCCCGTTTAGTGCTGGTGCAGGCCAGGATGCCACTAACGTGCAAACAAAGGTGGCTGTTCTGTGAAGGTGAACATCCTGAGATGGTTAATATCACGAGTCCGTCCTCTCATGGCCCGTCTGCTTTTATCAATGGGAACCTAGTGAGAGGCTCAGTGATGCCTTACATAATTAATTGACTTCCTGGCCGTGGTCACATGACCCATCCCTGCAGGCTGTGGCAGGCTCACATCCCTATGACAACCACATCTCTTTAATGGACGGAGAGAAAACACAAAAAGACAGGCTTGAGTTTCAGAGCACTTGAACTTTTTAAAAATAGTCTGACCGTATGTGCGGGTAGAAACATAAAGAAAACACACTGTTTGTCTGTTTGTCTACAGTGTGTAAGTTGAATGTCATGTTTGCTTCTTGTGTGATCTTTGTGCCAAAATGTTAATTAAAAGGCGTTAACTCACATAAATACCGCGGGAAGAGTTAAGAATTTGATTAAATTATATACCAGAGCTCAAATTTCAGACATTAGAGCATTATGGTTTCCAAACAATTCTTAAGTCTTAATAAAAAACAACAGAAACATCATTTAACACCCGTTTTGATTATTGATGAACAATTGAATGAGCTTTATTTAGATTCTAGATTTCCTTTTTTCATTTTGCTGAGTCGCTGCCTCTCTTTGCCTTTGATGCTTGTAAAATGAGTTTCAGCTGTTCAGTAACACTGATTATTTTCTAAATTAATCTTTGATTTCTTTGTTGATAAATTTTGTGATAGTTGTTATTTAACAGATTTGATATCTTCAATACAGTACATGTAAAATGTGGGGCCAACCAGCCATTGTTAGGAGTATTTGATTATGTGGTAGTCAAACTGCGTGTGGGCTGTTGGTCAGGTGATTTAAAGACCTTTGGAAAACTGCTGAGCATTGTGGGAAATATTTCCATTCAGTCACTGCAGAGGAAAATGTGTTCAGATGGAAGCTGAGAGGCAGAGAGGTTGTGTAAGCTCCAGATGGAACCCAGTCACCTCCCATCTCTACATCTCACTACATGCCTGCAAGCCACTGCGCTCCGTGTGTGTGTGTGAGTTTGTGTGTGTGGACTTATCTCCTGCTGTCAGGTTCTCGCAGCACGTGCAGGCTGGTAGTCAGACACACAGTTTGCTGTAGATGAGTGGGCTTTCATAACTGGATGCATCCCCTCTCCTACTGTAGATTCCGAATGAGACTGGAATCAGATCATGTGTTTTTTTTAACAGAAAGCTGTAAAACAGAAAACAAGTTTGTTTTGGGGCCTGAAAACGCAAACGTTTGAAACCACGTTCCCAAGTGTTATCTTGAAAATCCTGTGTAGATGGTGACATCACAGCCCCTGTCGCACACACGTGTTACCAGTGGGGATCCATGACTATCAGGGCTGGGACTCAGCCAGACACACCAAAAAAAGCAGCACAGTACAGAAGATTTAGCTCGGGATAAGCAGTAGTTGCAGCATTTTTGCACCAGTAGAGGGCAGCACACACTGCACAGATGCATAAGTACAAAAAGAAAACTTTTTTCTGTATGAGACTGCAAACTTGTTTCGATTGGTACATATTTGCCATTTAATTGGTTAATATTGTCACAATCCATTTAGCTAAGTTATTAAAGGCAAAAAAAAAAAATCCAGCGTTAGCTGCATTTTTAGTCATTTTTGCTGATCTGTGTGCATGTGGACTGTTTAGGTTTATGTCATATGAGTGCAGATTTTTTTAAATGCAAAAGAAAGACTTTTGGGTTGTTGTCCAAACGTAGTTTCATATTTACTGAAGAACCAGCACCACCTGCAACATGCTTACGTCAGTGATTCACCACCGTTATTGTGAAGGAGCAGCAGTGGCGGATGTCAGATTTCTAGATGTGTTGGAGTTCCTCTGTGAGGGGCAGTACCAGAGGGAGCTCTGGGAGATCTGATTGATGACATTGATTGATTGAGTCACTGTTAGTTGAAGACTCTGCATTTGAACCTCAAACAAATCTGTCGTTGTGGAAATGAGCTGACCAGACCTGCACATCTCTGAGCTCCAACTTTTGACAGGGAACAAATGTTAAAATGTTTTTCTCCTTTCTGGTTCTTACCAACTTTGTGTTATGTTTCCAGCAATGTTATTTTCCTTCACCAGCAGCAAAATTAACTCTGTCTGTAGAAATGTGATAAAACTGGCCAAAGGTGAAGGTAGTTTCTTCTTGACGGTGTGTGACCACAAATGAAGGGCAAAAGAGGGAAATAAAGGCTAGAGATATTGAGGCTCTGTGGTGGAGCTGGACGGCCAGCTCCTGGTGGGAGGAAGAGGACCACAACTTGCATGAAAAAGCTGGTCGGCCCACTGGTCGAGCCCATCGCTGGGCCTCAGAGCATTATTTAATACCCCACAGGTTTCCAAGGGATCTGGAGCGGATTTGATTTTTCAGCATTTCTGACACCAAGCCACTAGGGGGCGTTTATTTACTAAGTAAGTAAGTAAATAAGTAAATAGATAAATTAATAATATCCTCAGCCATAGCTGCAGGCCAATGGAACTCGATCAGGAGATCATATCCGTTCATGCTGACCCTCTGACGTGTCTCCTGCTGTGCTGCTGTCTTTGCTGCGAGGTTTTTGTGTGTACATCAGACAGTTTCTGGGATATATCCTTGGGGTCACACGTTGACCAAGTTTTTCCCATACACACACACACACACACATAAAATTGAAATGCATAAGTTTATTGACCAGTTATACTTTACAGTCACTGGACATGTTTTGCCACAGCGAGTTAGTATTTCCCTGGAAGCAGTGGCTTAAAATGGTTTCGAAACAAGTTGGAGATGTGAGCAAACACGACCCGAGACAACATCTGAATTTGTGATGGCAGATATGCGTGTGTTAAAGGTGGTCAAATCCTTCCAATTTTTCCCATTTTTAACTGAGGTTGTGAGATTTTTTTTAGACAGTGTGAGTATTTTATGCAGCTAGGCCCACGTGTGTCACCTGTACATTTGCCGACGTTTTTCTTGATGAAAAGCGAGGAAGGCGATAGAGGTGTTTACATTTATGAAAGTCCATATGTTGAGTTGTGCTCTATTTATTTTTGTTACCTTAAATAAGTACTTCACCTCTGACAGGTGACCTTGAGATAAAATGTCACATTGTAATTTTCCCACGTTATCTGTTTATTACCAGAACATTTATCAGTAATACAGTTAAAATAAGAACCGTGAATAACTGCCTTACAGCTCCATTCAATGTGTGCTGCTAAATGTTCTGCTTGTGCGGCTGAACTTGGAGTCTTTGTTGCTGATTTACCTGTGAATTTGTGTTTTTTGTGTTAGTGAAAGAGCTGCAGAGACAAACGACAGCAGGCAGCCTCACTGTGTTTGAGTTCAAATGTGAGCAGCCTACACACAGGATGCTGAGTGTTACACTGTTAAATAATCCCTAACAGCACCATGTGTTCTGTCTGTTAGTGGAGGGAACTTTAACATTACTTGCAGCCCACAGAAAAACATGATTCATCCAGGACTTTGTTTCGACTGCACTGACTGTTTCCTGTTTGTCCAGAATACTGGAAGTCTGGTCAAACATGAGCTGTTTAAAAACTCGGGAAAAGCTTAAAGTGGTGCGTCATCGGCAGTACGCGGCGACATGGTAGAGACACGGCAATCAGTCTTTCTGATGATCACCCTCACCTCGTGTCGGGAACAAAATCGCTTTTTCTTCCACCACTAACTACATCACAAGTGTTCTGTGAAGTATTAGACCCTCAAAGTTCAACAAATAGGCCTTAGGTTGAAAAATATTGGAATTCTCCTTTAATACTCAAAATATCGTACACAGAAATGAAGTGTTTTAATTTGCTGTAAGCAAGTTGTTCTGGTAGTTTTTAAATATTCACGTTGCTTTAATGCTGCAATGATGCCCATGATATTTATGCAGCAGTAATTTCCCACAGTAAAAAATGAAGCTCTGGTGTCAGATTACACAGTTGTGACTCCAGTGTCAAAGAAACCACACAAGCGTGAATAATCTAACCTCATGTCATCCCACTCATTCAGCTGTGTGTGTGTGTGTGTGTGTGTGTGTGTGTGTGTATGTGTGCGTGCAGCATCTCATTGAGCTGGATGTTGCACGTGCCGCTCACGTTTTTCCTGCCAGCGCTCTGAAGCAAAGCTGCACAGCTAACACGCTACAGCTCATCCTCTGCAATTGTCACATTATTCAGGCTGCCTAAACACAATATTCCATGTAAATGTGGTAGAGTCGATATTCTCAGCTCACTGGAAACGTTTAAAGAAAACCCTGCTGTCTGATTTAATTTTTTAAAAAAAAATAATATATGGCTGAAACAGCCTAAAAAATAAGCAGTACAAATCAGTATATAAAAAGAGCATGTACAAAGGTTACCAATAATCAGTGGATCAACACAGGTGTGATTTAAATATGTCAGATTTGAATAAAAGTAAAGGGATGAGGTGAAATATTAGATAAATACGTGTGCAGTGTGTAGATCCATGGCTGCACTGCAGACATGTCCTGATCACAGCGAACTCTTCAAACTGTAAATGGTGCCAGTTTTGCCAATATGTAAACAAACGTGCAAAAACATCTCCCTCAGTACTGAATTTGTAGCATAATTCACAGGCTCAAAGCAACAAGATACTTACTGATAACCTTATTTTTTTGAAAACCACTTCTATTTGAAATATGTTTTTTTTTTAAATTAAATGAATGTCAAGCTGGATGTTATACTGCTTGACTTTCCTGCACAGACTGAACCCCTCATGTTCAGATTCCACTATATTTGAGTTTATTATAAATATTATTTGACAAAATTTGTCATTATTTGTCATTATTTGTAGAAAGTTTTTTCATTTTCGATGAGTGGTTGAAGTAACAAAAATGGATTAAAAATTGATTAGCTGAAAATGCATGTGAAATGAAAAAAAAAAATCGATTAATACATTTTCGACAGATTTGATTATTTTAAGATTATTTTTTGGTTCTGTACCCTTTTCTCCTCTACATCCTTTGAATGTTTTACATTTCATTGTAAATATCAACGTCTTTGCCCCCCCCCCTATCATTCTGATTGGTCCAAATTACAACCCCCCCAACTTACTGCCCCATCCCCCACAAGTAAATTAGTGGTTATGTGTGTGTGTTTGAGACAGAAATAGCACCTGATCCTGACAGGAAGCACAGCGGGATAATAGCATTACCTGGATGACAGCCAATCAGGTGGCAGGTTTCAGACAACACAGACGACTAGATCAGGAAATAGAGCAAAAAGTCCCTGAGCTCTGACTGCCAGGCAGCAGGCGGGCAGGTGCCCCCACTCTCCCCCCTCTGTGTGCGTCTGTGACAGGAAAAGTCGAGAATGTTTACATGTTTACTTGGTAAGATCCTTTAGAGCTGTTGTTTACTGGATTATTTTTGCTTGAACATTGAAGTGTTTAAATGTTGAGTTAGTGGTTTACTGCAGATTGTAGTTATAATTTAGAGATACACATATATTTTTAAGCAAAAACTGACAATATGAGCTTCTGTGCCTTTCAGATTTTCTGTAAAGTGAATATTTTTACGGTTATTGAATTTTGGTTGTGCGGCAAAAGCAGTTTGTAGATGTTACCTGGATTCTCTGGGTAGTTTTCACAATTTACTGATGCCACAGTCAAGCAACGGATGGATTAATCTAGAAAACAGCCAACGGTGCTCACGGCAGGTATCTGGTTATTTAGTTGACGTTTGTTTACGGTTGTTTGTTCGGTTGGGACTCAGAGAAAAATTAAAATTTGCTCGAGAGAACAAACTGTAACCAGGGATAATAACATAAACTCTCTGCGTGTGTGTTTCCACTGTGTGTGGCTGTGGTTATTGTTCCTGATATTAAATTAAGTGGCAACAGAACATGTTGTTGTTTCATCCATTAGCAAACAACCTCCCACACACACACACACACACACACACACACACACACACACACACACACACACACACACACACACACGCACACCCTCACCCTCACAGCAGATAGAGCAGCAGCAGTTGGTGTGTTTGAAGCTGATGGACGGAGAGCTGCCCAGGTCAGACTTCATGTTTCTCTTTCTCTGCTTTATTTAAAGGAACAGTCCTGATATTTTTCATTAACTATCTAATAATGAGTTTGTGTGTGTGTGTCCAGTTCGGAGTTGTTCGGCTTAGCTCGACCCTGTAGATGTAGCCCGATTATAGCCAACAAACTAATCACCAGTCCATCCTGTCGTGTCCTGGGTTTTTTCACAGTAGACAGCAACTGATGAGTATTTCCACCACTGACTTTTGATTTGTTGATCATTATTTCTACAATTAACTGTTAACTGTTTCATCGCGTGCTCAAAGAATGCTATTCTAGTCTTGTTTTGTCCAAAGATTTTCAGTTTGGCTGGATCTAAAACAAAGAAATCCAGCAGAAAATGGGTTTTTGAACTGGGTGCCGCTCATTCACGTCGACGTGTCGTTGCTTCATTGACTGATTGGTGCAGCTCCGGGAGGTTAAGGACAGAGCTGTGTCCGACCGATCATTGAGCTTCCATTCAGGTCGAGGAGAGCCACGGAGCTGTCGCTGTGCCTGCTCTATGTGGAACCGAGCCCTTAACAACTGAATTCACTACGCCTCTGTTTACCTGCTGTTTCATGCCGATATAACTGCTGTCAGGACCTGATCTAAAAAGCCAAACAAAGCAAACAGAAAAAACAGGTTGCAGAAAAGGTTTATCCAAAATGTTGTCACCTTTTGTCCCCGTCTAACCATCATATCTTTGTCATTGAGGGTGTTTATTTGCCCCTACTTTATTTTATTTGTGAGCAGGATCATTGAAAACGTACAGACAGATTTTAAATTTTCAGGAGAGGTGGGAAATGGCCTCAGGAATAATTGATTAGATTTCGGTGATGAGCCACATCATTGTATGGATCCAAGATATTCTTCTGTGGCGCTGCTGTGACCTTTCCACTCGGACTTCTTTAATATCTTTAATGTTACATAAAATGTTTTCAAGGTAAACATTTTCACTAATCAGTTTTCTTCTGGATTGAAATCAATAACCACTGGAGATACTTGAAATCTGTTGTATTCATGTCATGTCAATCTTAGTTGCAGGTCTGTAGTCTTATCACTTACCTCACAGTAGCAACTTAAAATGACCCCCATCCCATAGTAATAATAAAGACACTAAGGATAACAATCTGGGAAACTCTCAGCATGTGGACACCATCATAATTGTAACACAAACATGGTGCCGTGAGTGACACTTGCAGGTCTGCTGGATTGCTTGGCCTCGGCGGAGGTCTGCGCTCTCCAGGTGCTTTTTTTAAGTTTATCAGCTTATTCGTGAACAGGGTAGCTCAAAAAGTAACAGACTGATCATGATGACATTTAATGAGAGGTGGCTCCACATTTGTTAATTCGCACAGAACCGAGCGGCGCCGGCTGTGAGCTGCTCCACTGTGGTGTCTTATAAAACATTTATTTTTAAAGGCCCATCCTTCACTGGCCCTGACGACTGCTGGCTGATCTCATCCTCTGAATGCACTAACAGCATCTCGCCGATCTCATCACCTCCCCGCCTTCTAGGCGTCATCATCTTCTTCTTCGTATTACCTGCTCACTGCTGACAGCTGGTTTTTAAACTCCCTGGTTGTGGTTCGTGCATGTAATACGTCTTCATAACGTCCCAGCGGCCGACTCATTCACACAAACGGCGCCTCGCCTCTGATCCTGTGTCGGTACGACTGCATCTCTGCAGGCGGATCCAAACTGACCCACATGCTGAAAAGGTGATGTAAATGGTTTTTAGTGTAACACCGGCTCGCTGTCTGAAGCCACACTGTGGGGCAGCCTTGTGCTATTCTGTGTGTAAATTATGGAGCGTGGAACAGAGGGGGACATGGATGATCATTCACATCTTGGGTCATTTTCTACTGGCATATTTGTAGTAAACGTCTCTGACTGACTGACTGACTGAGCGCTGTTGCACATGTGCAGAACGGGAGAAGGGACTCGACAGGAAATCGACTTCTTCCCGCGGTCCTCCTCGTCCTGAAACTTTAAACTTTGCTGATGGCGTCCAGTCAGCCATGGGAGTGTTCGTAAGCCAAAAATGTTTTTCCTGTTGTTTCTTCTCCTCTCTCACACACTCACACACACACACACTGTACTTACAGCTCAGGATGAGTCATTGTTGTGTGTTTCAGTCGGCTCCCAGAACACTTTTGCTGAAAGCTGAGAGACTGTTGGGGGAACCAGTTTGGGTGGGTTAAGACAGATGGATAATGATGGAGCAGGAGGCGCAGACGTGATCCAGAGGATCCTCTGAGAACAGGAAGTGGAGCTGAAACTGAGCTTATCTGAAAGAACATCTGCTCATTTTGATATGTTACATGAAAATAGAGGCCAGAAGAAGAATGTTGGGGTGTTAATGCCCACATGTGCAACGTAAGGCTCTTATCTCCTCATTCACACACAGTTTTTGTTTGCATTTTATCCACACAGAGACTTTTCATCCATACTGGTACTTATTGCTCTCCTCGAGCTTCTGCTCAAAAATTAACAGGGGTGTGAAATTGTTTTCATGTTCATGTTGTTTTCTCAGTGGATCAGAGAAGAGTGAAAGTTAAAACATTTGGATCGCCCCCTGGTGGTTTATGGGTGTTTATGAGCTGTACTGCAACCAGCCACCAGAGGGCAATCCAGATGTTTCGGCTTCACTCTTTTGCCGATATCACGTCGTCCATCTTTATACACGCTTTATGTTTAGGTCAAGAAAGCTAACGTGATGTGAAAATTCAGCTCTGGCTGGAAAATGTACAGTAGCTTCCAGGACTCGTAGCTCAGCAGCAGCACAGCGACAAAACTTGTTCACACATTCGCCTGCGTCTCTTGTTAATATATCTGTCTGCGTCTGTAAAGACTGCTGCCTCTCACTTTAAAGACTCTTGACTTGTGGGGTCTCAAACATGTGCCATGGTGGGTCCTTGGATTTGAGAGAATCAGGCCTGGAAAGTATGTAACTCAAAAAGTTATTGACATATTTAGTTAAAATTTTCAGAAGAGGTTAGGAAATGGCGGAATGACCAATTAGATTCTTACAGTGCTCCGGATCATCGTCACAATCCAGGATATTTTTAAAAGAATTTTTATGGAATAAGGGGCCATTTAATGTCACTACAGTGAGGTAACTAATAAGACAGACTTGTAACTAACTTTTATATGAAGAAAGCATGTTGAATCCATCATAACGTGTGCAGACCTCTGCCAGGCTGAACAATCAGTGCATTATTTGTGGAATTAGAAATAAATTATTCTTATCATCATTAGTTTAAGATTTAGTATAAATAATAAAGTCAATCCATCCATTCAAAGTGTTCTGGATCCAACTGAGTAACTGTTGGAGCTTTGTGATCTCCGTTGCAACACTACTCAGTCCTCAGAAGGTCTCCTTCATATCAGCGTTAGTTATCAGCCTGTAGCCGTATTAGTTACCTCACAGTGACCTACAAAATATCCCTATCCCCTAGGCCATAATGATCCTTAAAAAAAAGTCCTGGATCCGGATGATGATCGGGATCACCACCAAAATCGAATCAATTGTCCGCCTCTCATGGAAATGTCATCAAAATCCATCCGCAAATCTTTGAGTTATCCTGTTCACAAACGCATAAACAAACAAACGCAGGCGAAAGCTCTGATGGGGCTAATTCTAACACAAACGTTGTGCTGTGGTGGGAAATATGGGAATATTATTTTTTCAATAATATTGTCTCTAGAAATGTATAATTTAACTTTGGATTTTCTTTAAAAAGGAAAGAAAAGCCCAATAATCAGCACTATCAAACTGCAATATATGTAGACTCACAACAAAAATCGAACAGGGACAAAAGCAATGTGTCCACTGCCTGTGATGGTAAATTTGATATTTGACAGTTTCAACACCCATTGCTCCTCGGTGGGCTTCGATCTTCTTGTAGACTGACTGTAAAGTAGGAAGAAATTTGACCGATGAGATGAAAAAAGAGATGAGATGTGTGTGGGTGATGAGGAGACTGTAACTTTCCTCCACACCATAAACGTGTGATTTCAGTCGTCACCCTGTCTCTCTCCGTCTCTCCCCAGTACGTGGCTCTAGACGTGAAGAGGCTAAACGTCAGTCTTCTTCGGTGGTTTCGGGAAGGCGTCGCGGCGGCACTGGGCGTCCCTGCGAGACACGTGCACATAAACCGGCTGAATGTAAGAGTCACACCTTACACATGTTGGTCGACACCAATCGATGGATGGGTGACTGACGGCGTTTCTTGCAGGAGAAGAAGAATGGCATAGAGCTCTTCGTGTCATCCAGTAGGCTGGGGATCTCAGAGCCCCGCACCGCCGAGGAGGTCATCCAGTCACTGAACGTCAGGATCCTTCGCCGCCACCTGGGACACTTTGGCATCACTGAAGTCTCGACTGAGGTGTGTCCAGCTCCATCTGCCGGGTAACCGCATCCAGTTAAACGGTCTCGGTAGTTCCCGTGGAGACGGGCGCAGAGGATGGATGGGGATTATTAGAGCAGAGTGCTGCTGCTAAAAGTTTAATGGAACTATTAAAGTCCCATCGCTCACTGGGAGGAAGAGCAGAGCAGCTTTATGGATTCTGCTAATATTATTACTGAGACTGCCAGCCAGGAGGGATGTGACAGCTCCTCTGTGATATTATTACAGCAACAAATCACAAATGTGCCGCAAGTTTCAGTGAGTGAAGCCTCGGTACCCAGCCTCGTCCTGTAGTTCTGTTCATCGTTTCTCTCCAACACAAGCATGTTGTCCAGATGTGACAGCTCTGCTGTCCGTCAGACTCTGGATGCTAGTTGCAGTTTTTGTGGATTGAAAACTACTAACTTTGCAACAAAATCTGACCAAACAATACTTCTTCTGTCAGGCAACACTCATCAAAGTGTTCATGAGCTGGCTAAAGAAACAGTTGTTGGCAGTAATGCTAATGAGGCTTACAGGGAACCCATCTAAACGCAGATGGTGTCATTTTTCTTTATTTTCCTGTAAAATAAATGTCTTTCATTATGACAACAGAAACTTTCAGAGCTGGCTGTGTGTTGTAAAGAAAATAAGAAACATTCTGCTCAGTTCAATAAAAACACCTGTTATCCAGTAAGTTAGTGTTTAAGATCAATGTGGGGGATTTATGGCGTGACTTCTATAACTTGAATGTTGACAGGTCATTACTGGCATTTATTCTGTCTGTCTCCTGCAGAAGAACGTCCTGCAGGGCGAGCAGAGCGATCACGTGTGGAATAGAGAAGGTTTTTACGCTGTCGTCCTCTTCTTCACTGTCTTCATCATCATCATCACCTGCTTGATGGTAATACAAACACACACACAGATCAACATAATCGCTGACAGCATGAAACATGCTACTAAAGCGTCCAGTATGAATGCTCTGGTCGGCTGATTGACAACCAGCCCCTGATAGCCAATTTTTAAAGCTGTTGTCAAAGGTGACTTTTGGCTAGCCTTCAAACACACACAGAGTAAGATATTTAAGGACAGGATATATAGACAGGGTGCAAAAAATTAAAGTAAAATATGAAAAATACTTATACATTTATACATATTTATAAATGGAACAGAATATCAGTGATGAGAGAATATATAATGAGAGTGCATATGAAAGTATATAATGATGATTTTGTTTCAGTTGCAGTGTGATGATTTGCCCACATGAGGGTGCACTTGCACAGAGAAACCAGGTTATATCGTGCAATTGAGTCCTGAAACTTAAATCTGTTTACTCTTTTTCCTCCAGTTTTCTGTGTTGTTCACAGTTTAAATGACCATCCTATAATGACACTGAAGATACAGCTTGACTACTCTTCTTCCTGCACTGTGTATTTCTCAGCTGTAGAAATCAAATTGATTGTTCAGTGATAACCAACATTCCTCTGACTCCTATCATCTCATTGAATTCAGGCCTTCTTCAGCATAATATTCCAATAGTGTTTTATATAACATTTTTTTTTTACCTGGCAAAACATTAAGACCAATTTGTTATTCACACAGACACACTGACAAGTTCAGAAGACACTAGTAGGCAGATAGGATACAACAAAGAGAAAGAGGAATGATTAATTAAGCAAATAGAACATAGGTTAACAGCAGATGAAATGATGCAGTGGGCCACTAATAATGTGACCATAAAACCACGATGCAAAGCTTGAACCAACAGGAGGGTCATATGAAAGCATTGACAATAAAAACTCCCATTTTCTTATTACCATTTTCTTCTTGACAAAACATTTAGTTTAGACAGATTTACAATGTCTGCATTGCAGATCAGTGTGGTCAGAATTCATGATAAAAATCATTAGCAGTTCATTGAAATTATATCAACATTTTTATAATGACTCTCTGTATTTGTTTAATTTGATCAAAGCATCACTGAAATGGTTGCTGTTTTGATGAAGTTGATTATGAGAAGCTGGTAAATTTCACACGAACAGTTTATTCAACATTACTGGTTTAATATGCTGAGGAACCTAAAAACATTTAAAAAATATATATATATTATTAAATGAATTAAATTACACCTCAGGGATTCAGTATAAAATAAAGGACACGTATAAGAACATTTAGGTTTTCAATGCAGTTTTGGATGCGCAGTATACACATTTTGGTCTGTATCACCATTTTTTGGCCCATCTGCTAACATCGAGGCGGAGGGATTTATGAGCTATTCTGCAGCCAGTCACCAGGGGGACCTCCAAATAATTTGGCTTCACTTTTGAGGAGCTCTTATATGAACTTTTTCATTTCTAAAAATGTATTTTTTAATTAATTGTTGAATTCTGTTTTTCTTTGATCTCCAGGTTTTGTATCGACTCAAAGAGAACGTTCAGGTTTCTGACAGAGAACTGAAAGCTCCGCCCCTTGACCTTCACCTGACTCCTACTCTCCCTCCAGACTCCGCCCAGAGGTTAAAGGGCAACAAGGTCAGCAGCAGATACCCCAGCCGTTTCTGGCTACGCATGTAAGAACACATTTAACGTCTTTATTTTTCTCCAGGTTGCGACATCAGGAAGAATGGTCCAAGCTGAGCTCCCTCCAGCTGTAGCCACGCCCATTCCCCAGCAGCAGCCAGCTGTAGCCTGCCACCGCCTTGCTCCGCCTGTCGTCCCTCTGCCCAGGTAAGTCAGCTGACAGTGTAAGATGAGACGAGAGGCAGCCTCCTGACAAAAGATGGAGACATGTTCTGCTAATCATTGAATAGCAAAAAACAAAATCACTTGCAGGAGGAAATCCAGTGTTTTTGAAGCCATCTGGTGTACTATGTGATTCCTTCTTAAGAGCCCTCTAGTGGCCAAAATCACTGCGTGTTTAAACAAAGCGCAATATCCAATGTTATCTTACGAAGTTTGTATGATTCAAAATTACTCTGGATGTTATAATAATGACATTTTTATCTGTTATGATTCAAACAGCTTCTCAATATATTTATACATCTTGTCTATGTGTTGTGTTTTCATTTTAAAATAAACAGATTCTACTCCATTTTAACCGATTGCTTTTCCTTCTAGCACCGCCCCTGTTCGCATTGACAGTATTAGCAGCAGCGACGGCCACACCCCCCTAACTAGCGTTTCCCCGGTGACAGCCAGTAACGAGCTGAAGCCCTGCCCTTCCCCTTTCAAGATGAAACCCGCTGCGGGGCTTCAGGAAAGGTAACTTCCTGCGGCTTTAACTCTGTTAAAACCACGCGGCCAGTAACTCACTACAAAGTGAGGTGAGTTACTGGTCTGTACTGAGACCTGATACAGCCCTCTAATACAGCGTCAGTAACTGAACCTTTAAATCTTCATGACATTTGGACAGAGGCATTGGCATTGGGAACAGAAGTGTGTGTGTTTACAGTACAGCAGCCTGTGACACAGTGGTTTCCAACCTGGGGTCTGCGCCCCGCATGGCGGAGTGACAGCAATCATATCCAGGCCTTGTCAACTCTAAGGTTGCATATGTTAAATAGAAATTATAACAACAAATTTATTGGACAGTTGACTCAAAAGCCTGTATATAGAACTATTAATTGTGTCCTCACTCAAAAATATAGATTTCAGATGATTCACAATCATTCTTTTGACGTGTGTGTAGGTGTCCTCAGCTTGTTCTATAGGAACATCAGCACTTAATCACCACATTCAGATAGTGAAGGAATCTGTACAACTCGCTGTGTGTTTATGAAGGGAAGTGCCGCACTGAACAGATTTCCTCCGAAGTGTTTCTCCTCATGTCAGGAAAGTGTAGAACTCCTCCAGCCTACAACATGAAGCCAAACGTTCCAAAGAGTACTTTAAAACTTGGAGGTAGCATATTATTCATTTTACTTATCTGCCAAGAAAGAAGTCCTGTTGAGAAATAGACTCATTTTAATTCAGTAAATCTGCTTCTGTTGACCATTAAAATGAATGTTGTAATTCCACTGCCTCCACTTTGTTGACATGTTGTGTTTTTTTACGACACGTCTTGACGGAAATCGACAGTCAACATTCTGTCTGAGAAAATCTAAAGAGCCAATCCTGACAGCTTTTGTGGGGGCGGGGCTTAACCTTGTAGAAAGGTTAAGCAAGTTGTTGCAACGTCTGATGTATCAACTTGTAAGCTGCCTCTTCCTGTGTATCCGTGTCTGGTTCAAACATGAATTGCTGAGTTACTCCAGTTTTAGAATGTGCCGCTGTGCAGCATATAGTAGATTAGTTTAAGAGTCAGAAGATGACAGAGCAGGTGAGCCCCGCCTTTAGGTGAGAGGCGGAGATGGAAGAGGCTTAAGAAACGTATTAATAGATCCCCACAACCTAGATGAGGCAAAGGTGCCAAATTATATCCAAGAGATATAAAGTCGGCGGAATGATTTTTTGATTGGAAAAAAAAGAAAATCCAAATCTGTAATTACACAAAAGAGAATTTAGCTTTTGAGGATTTAACGAATGGTTGGAGAAGGACTTGAAATGAAATGATTTAATATATTGTGACAAAGTGTTAATGCAGTTAATGTATAAGTTCATTTTGACCTAACAGATCACAGTTTTTAGAGTTGGTATCTCATCATTTTGAGTTGATAAATCACATAGCAAAACTGTCATTATTATTTTATTATACACCAGTGCAATAAACTGGCCTCAAAAATATTGTACTGCAGTTACTTCTGGAACAATATATCCAACCATCAGAGAAGTTTTGGTCCATGTGAGCGTCGTCCTCTGTGATGTACATCAGGATTAGTTCACCTGGTCACAGGTTCATTAAAACCTCAAACTGCAACTTGATTTGCAAAGTGCTCGAGGCGACAGAAACCAGGGTTGGGTCTGAGAAACGTGTTAGGTCAATAAGACCAACTTCATTTTTCAGAGGGAAACGTGCTCGGTGTCAGCACAGCGAATCAGACGACGATTTGGCTGCAGTTCATTTTCGTCTTAAGAAGTTTCATAACTGAAAAGAAAACATCTTTATCTGCACCTCCGCTTGGAGTCGAGCACTTTAGCCTTTATCTGCTGCTGCGAACTCTTCCGCCCACTTAAAGCGCGTCCGCAGGTTTGAACCGGGGAGGCCATTTTGTTCTGGTTACATCAGCGCCGAGCGGAGGGCACAGCATGTTTCTTAAGGTAGGAAAAGGAAGGAAGATTTCAGGCGCGGAGTGAGAACAGGATGTTTTTCTTGGTGTCTGTCTGTGTGTGTGTGTGTGTCTGTGTGTGTCCACTCTGGATGGCAGCCAATCAGCAATCAGACGAATAGGAAGTAACAGCATCCTGAAAAGGAAGTGGCCCGACACGTAGCCAGACCAATTGAGTTGACTCGCACACACAACATCAAAGCTCGCCTTGTCATTCTCGGTCTTCTGCTCTGACTCTGCTCCATTAGAAAAATAACTTTTACTCTGAGAGAAAGGCAGGAATTCACCTCAGAGCCAACGGAGAAACAAAGATGACATATTGTTAATCCAACTGGCAGCTGTGCCTCAGATGGTACAGCGGTTGTCCAGTGACCAGAAGGTTCCTGGTTCGATCCCAGACCCTGCAGTTAACGCGTCGAAGTGTCCTCACTGAACCTCCTGATGCTGCGCCATCAGGTGTGAATGGTTAACGCTCCTGATGAGCAGGTGGCACACTGAGAGCACCTGTATACACCTGTATGAATGTGTGTGTTAATGGGTGAATGCAAGACCTGTAGCGTAAAAGCGCTTCCTATATAAATACAGACATTTACCATTTAATCCACCTCTCAAGAACAAATCATCTATAAAAGCACCCACTTCAAAAACCGCTTCAGTATAAATTGATTTTGTGGAAAAAAAAAAAAAGAAATTCCCCTCACAATGCTTAAAGTGGTGAAAATGAACGTACACAAGACTCTGCAAGGATCCGAAACTGTGAAGGAAATCTTGTGATTGAAGCAGGGAGCTCTCGGACTGAAGATGGTCAAGTATTTATGACAGCTTGGTGCCTCGAGGAATTCAACATGTGAAGTGTCTTCCTCAAACACAACACCCAGCTTATGAAATATGTTCCACAAATGTCCTCACATTATTGGCCGGTCGGTAAACGATCAGTATGTGGCTGAGCCTTGGTGTGTGAATGGTGAATATAGGTTCAGGGTTTCTTTATTGTCACTAGTAGTTACATCAGAGATGCATTGCAGAACGAAATTAAGATGCATAAAATTACAATAAAAACACCTTAAATCTGTGTCAACATATACTTGAATATCTACAGCTGACATGGTGTGAGTCGGTAATTCTGCTTTGCAGCGTAACAGGACTTGAAAGCTGCTAATGCAAATCCACGTACCATTTAAAATAGTTTCACAGATAAGGCAGAGCAACGCCTGTTTGCCAGTAATTGTTTTCTACTACATACAAAACAAAAACAACAAACCTCTTGAGGAACAAACAAATTTGTGTCAGTTTTTCATCAGAGGTTTTTTCTCATGGCTGAAGGTTCAATGTGAAATAAAACCTCAGCGCTTCAGTTTGAGGATGATGCTGAATCTCTTAGTTCGGGGCCTCTGCTGATTTTATTACAGAAGATGAATAGGGATACGTTTGAAAATTTGAGTTGACTTTTTCCTCAGAATTGTAACATTTCATTCAATTTTTTTTTTCAAAAATTCTTCAGCAAATGTTGTTTTACTGAACTTGAGCAGAGCAGAATCTGCGAAGAACATGTTAATTCAAAGTACCAGCCCATGAATAAACTACAGTAACACATAGGAGGAGGAGGAGTTCTGTTACTTCTAACATAATTTCTTCTCTTTTTCCTCCAGACGGGGCTCCAATGTCTCTCTGGTGTTGGACATGTCAGCCCTGGGCTCTGTGGAACCCCTGAATGTTGCAGTGGTAACCCCCAGAGAGGCAGCGGCCAGAGAGTACCTGATGTCGGCGGGGCGGCCGCTGACACGACAGCAGCTCCGTGACATCGTCAACAATACGCACAAGCTGCATGCAGAGTTCGCTGTAAGCACACACGCGTAAAACCCCCTGAGTGCTGAAATCATCACGCAAAACAGTTTCCTGATGTCATGAATCCAGTGATATACAGGCTCAGAAACCACAGGCGTCGCCCCCTGCTGGCCCGTAGAAAGACTGCAGCTTTAAGGCTTCACTTTCAGTGTTAACAGTATAAATATGTGTGCAGGATTACTGCTTTTAAACATTTCTGACTTTTAACATCTCTTGTCAGGAAATCCCCATGAATTTCATCGATCCCAAAGAGCTGGACATCCCAAACCACGGAAACAAGAACAGATACAAGACCATACTGCCCAGTGAGTACTCTGCACTTGTCTGATGCTATGAAACAGTAACAAATCCTAAACAATCTTCATCTATCATTTCCTGTTGAACCAGGAAGTTGTTTTATTACATGGGAGGGGCTTAAGGTTGAAGGCCAGCCATTTCAAGGACAGCTAATATTGCACCTTCCTCTTCCCTGAAAACACACACACACACACACACACACACACACACACACACAAAATGGGTTTTCCTCAGAGCACAGTTTGTTCTCACACACTCAGGCGAGTGCTTGGCCTGATTAAGCCTTTATGCCTTTATGTTTTGGAGATGGGGTGGGGTTATCAATAGAAAAGCCAGCGGGGGGGGTGTTCCTTCCTTCCTTCCTTCCTTCCTTCTGGCCAATCCAATCAAGAGTAAGGAATGCTCACCTGTCGATCAGACTCCTTTCCTGTGTGCGAGTCCACACAGAGTTACAGCAGAAGGTCAGAACACTCTTTACCCTTTTTTATCCACAGCGAGTCTAAAACAGGCAAGTCTAGTTTAACGAGGGCTCAACGCCAACTCAAAGCAAATTATGGGTCGGGTACCTAATTTATGTGATTAACAACACTGATCACCAAATTAGATCACCATAGTTTAAATCTCACCAAGATGTGTGAAGATGTTAAAACAGAGAGTCAAGGATGTTGTAAAGTACAGCAGCTACACCTAAAGCACAGTATCCTGGAGCGAGAGGATATCAGGACAGTAGCACCTGTGCTGTGTGGTGTTTGTCCCTACACAGGCAGGGTATTCCATCAACACGCTGAGTTCTTAATCTGTCCCCAAAGTTTAACAACCCACGCTCTGAGATTAGCAACATCACCATGTTCAAAGTTAAAAGAATGGTCCTGATCAAATCCAGACCGTCTTTAATGGGAGTTAGTCAACACCAAGACCTGGTCCAAAGCAGATCAGGGTCAAATCAAGAGAGTTTAAAAGGGACTTGAAACTTGTCTAAAATGGGGTCGAGACTTGCCTCAGAAGGTGGGAGACAACACAGAAAATGTCTTTGCAAACCAACCATTTTAATGTAACATACAGAACAGAAACAAAACCTTCTGTCCTCAACGTGTCTTTTAGACCCGCACTCCAGAGTGATTCTCAAGATGAAGAGCTGCAACGACCTGCTGAGCTCCTACATCAACGCCAACTACATTCGAGTGAGTAGCAGCAGCTGCCCGGAGATCTGACCTTCACACAGACAGCATCTTGGTTAGGGTGGAAGGTAACATTCAGAAAAGAGTTAAGACTCGCCGGAAAGGCAGTGATTAAAGTTTCGTGCTGCTGTAGTCGCACTTGTTCAAGGACTTCCTGACTCCTGTTTACAGCCTCACACCAGATTTCCTCTCATTATGGCCTTTTGTTACAATCATTTACTGTATATAAAGATGGATGTCTTGAGAGCTCCCCAAAAGGGAACCCAAGACATCTGGATGATCCCTAGTGGCTGGCTGCAATATCCCTCATAAACCACCATGTTAGCAGATGGAAGAAAAAAGTACATGTCACCTGTCACAAGGTGGCAGCACTTGCATCCAGGTTATTTTGGCCTCATTTTCCATGCAGTGTGAGGAGATGGAGATGTGACAGCCATCTTTATTCAAGTCAACAGAGATGACAGGTAGTCTGGTTATGTATTTGCCAGTGTGTGTTTTTTCATTCATTTATTCATTTGTTTGTTAACAGGATAACTCAAAAAGTAAGACAGATTTTGATGAAATTTACAGGTGAGGCGGGACATGGCTGACGGAATAATTAGTGAGATTTTGGTGGTGATCTGGATCCGGGATTTTTACTGGACACTGGTATTTTTATCTCATTCCTGCGAGGTAACTGATATATGGCGTTAGATCAGTCCCAAAATGTCCTTAATATTTTTTTGCGCACACAAAAATATTTCTCCTTCTATATATATATGTAAGAATTTGCAATTTTGAACAAAAACATATGTGTGTGGTGACTTTTATTATTTTGCAATGTTAGCAGACAGAAACGTAAAAATCTCTGAGAATATTTGAGTTTATTTTCATTTTTAATCCTTTCTTGACCTCATATTATAGTCTATTATCTTAGATCATAAAATCTTGGCATCCATCCACCTATTTCCCACCGCTTATCCTCTGCAGGGTACAATCTTGGCATTTTAATGAAATTTTACTTTGATCATTTTCATATACATTTTTAAAACTGTCACTGATTGATTGTCCTCAACTTCACAGGTGAAATTATTAATTGGATAATTTGTTTATTTTTTTCAGAAAGCTGTCTATGTTTCCCTCTGATATCTAGCAGAGTGGAAGTGTCTCAAAATGTATATCAAGTGAAATACAATTACCTCAAATTTGTACGTGAACATGAACTTCTCTCTCCTGGATCTGTGAGTCATCGCTCACTTTTAGCTTTTATTCTGCTTGTTATGGAAACAATAAACTTGAGAACAAACACTGATACGTTCACATCACTCGTCTGGAATGTTAGCTCACGCTCACGCACACACACACACACACACACACACACACACACACACACACACACACACACACACACACACAGTGAAAGTGTGCCCCTGTCATGTCTCTCTCAGATACAATAGACTTTCTTCCTGTCAGGAAAATGCAGTGAAACAGTTTTTTAACTGTCAGAGAACAAATAATTCATCCTGCTCTGCACACTGACACGGACTGATTTCAGTGTGTACAAAGTAAATAAGCACTTTAAGCACATCAATGCGATGAACACACAGAGACTTTAAAACATTTTCTAAATGACTCTTCGCCCGACTGTATTCATGTTTTCAGGTTGTCTGTTGTCTTATCTGGAA
>KV751334.1:12738117-12760015 GCA_001698575.1 Mola mola | reverse complement strand
ATATATCCATTCTTCTTCTCCGCCGTTTCTTCTTCGTGTGTTGTCGGTGAGTGGTTTTCTAGATGAACTTGAAAGATTCGGCCACTCAACTTCTCTTAACCGACGGACTGTTGTATTGTGTCGTTTTTAACTACTCAGACTGTCCTGTTACCTCTATTCTGTCATGGAAATGTAGAAATAGTGAAATTGATGGTACAGTCTTCAATAACACTTGTGTTTCTGTGTCTTATAGGATTTCAAAATGATTTTTGTAATGTGATGTTCTTATAAGAAAAGCTATTGGTTAATGACTGTTAGCCTGTCGCATCTTTGGTTAAGCTACTATACCACTGTTGAACCAGTCGTACCAGCCTAGCTCCTTCTGTGACATCCATACTCTGTCATTCCGTCATTTTACTCCCAAAAGAGTTTTATTTTTTGTGTTTTTCAAGAGTGGAATACTAATTCCATGATCTCACTGATGTCTTAATTATAGGAAGTTCAATTTTAAACTTGTCAGAGATACTGAATAAACATAAATATTAATGAATATGTAAGTAAACTCTCATGTCAGGTAGCCTGAAATGTCCTAACATACATCCTAACTAGCCAGCAGAATCATTTAGCAAACACATTAATCTTTAATGTTCTGTGCTAAGCTAAGTTTGCAATTCCATTTGACCCGACAATGTTGACGAGGTGGGTCGGTGCTGTGGCTAACCACCTAACAGCTGAGACTGTTAATTACATTTCCTTTTCTAATCAAATAATTGACGACAATTCTTCCATCAGAATGATTTTAACGGTGGCACAGGACAAAACTTAAAATGGCTTCCACAGACTCGAGTGCTAATGTCGCAGGTTGAGCTACCTTCAGCCATTGAACACTTTCTAAGTGCTAACAATCAGATGTAATGTTAAATAAGCTCCACCAAAGCTAGTTTTTGCAGTACAGGGATCTCATAGAGCAGTGATCCTCACTATTTCTTTCACAGGAGCCACATTGGCAGAGCAAAGTCAAGGGGAGAGCCACTTTTATGACGATATACCAAGTCACCCACACAGATGAGCATTTCTACATATAAACTGGTCATCCCACAAAAAAAGAAACAACACAGCCAATACATTTTCAATTAAGACCATATTTACCTTAATACTGGGATGAGCGGAAGCTGGCATGCATGTCCTTGACTTTCTTCATGTTGTATTTATAGTTTGTTGTTGCAATCACAGTGAGGCATTCAAGATGAACATGGGTCAGCCGGTTTCTCTGTTTTCACTTAATAGTGTTCATGGTTGAAAAGGTTGACTCACAGGTGTATGTGCTCATAAAGAAAGACTTTCTGTACAAGTGGTTTCAAAGTGGGAAAGTCTGCTTCAGAAACCAAGCTCCAGAAGTGGCCAACACCTGCTCTGAGTTCAACTTGGAGAATGTCATTTGTTTGCAGTTTGATTTCATTCAGAATTCAGAATATCTTCACCTCTTGTTTGGCCATGGAGTGGCAGTAAGGACAACATTTCCTCTTGAAAAGAGTTTTCTTTTGGGAACCTCACCCAAACACACAGCTGAGCAACATCGGTGACATTTGTGCTTTCGTCCACTGCAATGCTGAAACATGGCGCCGCGCGCAGATCAGCCAACAACTGGTCACATATGTCCTTTCCGATGTCCTCCATCCGCCTCGTTATTGTTGAATCAGACAACTCTAATCCTTTTATTTTTTTAAGAATCGCGTCCTTGTTGTCAAAGTCTGTGAACAATATTTCTGCTGAAGCCAAAAAGCAGTCTTTTACTTTTTATGAGTCTGAGAATGTTTTTTTTGCCCGCGCCAAAATCTACGCTATCTCAAAAGATGCCTCTGTTAAAGGTTCTGCAGTAGAGGTTGTCCTGTGAATAAGATTTTGCTGCTCACAAAGTGAAGCAGTAAGCTGTGCTGTTTTTCTCTGTCTGAGTTCGCTGCCAGGTGGATAACTTTCATTGAATTTTGGATGCAACGTTTTGAAATGGCGCTTCAAGTTGCTTTGTTTGAAACAGGCGCGGGTTTGTTGGCATATTAAGCACAGAGGGGTCATGCCATGAAGAACAAATAAGAATTGGTCTGTCCATTTCTCTTGAAATGTCCTGCGCTCATCTTGTATGCCTCATACCTTTCGTTTTTTACTCTGAACACCTGCAGTTTGCCTGCTTGTCCCCTCTCCGGCGTCTTCATGTTGATTTTCATTTGGTGCATCATCAGACTCTTTATCTTCGCTATTCGTTACGTTGGGTTTGTTTTTTTTTTATTTATTAGAAATCGATCCATTTTGTGCCCTGTGCAGGTCACGCTGGCTAACTGACCCATCATGACCTGCAAACGTGCACTGCGGTCAAGTGAGCCGGTGTTGCAAACAATGCTGTAAGCCTGCTGGGTTGCCAGGTTTGACAGGTACGCCTCTTTTGGAAACAACATTAATGGAGGTGAAAGGAGAAATACAATGCGGATGTTTGCATGTTTGTAGTGTAGTGTTCATTGTGTATTTATGTAGCACATTTTTAAAAATGTATTGGCTGTGTTATATTGTTATAAGCTACCATGCGAGCCACCAATTACAGCTTGAGGAGCCGCATGTGGCTCGCGAGCCACGCAATGAGTCACCGAGTCATAGAGGCTAATTTTAGTTTGGTTCTCCAGCGTTAAGTCGTTTGCTTTTATGTTAATGGGTTGAGTCTCTAGAAGAGCATGCTGTAATTAGCACGTCATGCTAATGCAATATTTAGTTTAATCAACTAAATCCAGCATTCAACAGCTAATCCATGCTAGTAAAATAAAAAAAAAAAATTCAGTTATAACAATTATTTTTATACTAATTAACTATGTAGTAGGAAACAAAATAAGACACAAAATAATTGTTTAATCGTTATGAAAATGATAATAATAGCGGAGACATATCTGTATTTAAAGATAGAAATTGAGACTCAACAATCACATTATATTTCTCTTGTAATATACAGTTCAAGTTGCATTTGTTTTCATACAGAAGTCAAAATTATTATCCTTTTTATGTTTCTTGTACAAGTTTAACTGTGTGATCAGTTTTTATTAACCCGAACATCCTAACTTGGCTTTATCTGTTATCTCTTATATGTTATCTCTTTCTGTTCAGTTCAGCCTCTGACTGAACTCATCACTCTGGTTGTTTCCTGGCTTCAATAGAAAAAAAAAAAAAAATGAAAGAAAAGTTAACCAATGAAACAAAAACCCTGGACCAAATTTTCTTACATGAACACAGTCAAAATTTTAGAAAGACAGATTGTGTTCTGCAGGTTACAAAATGTGCCTTTTCGAGGGGTTCAGCGGACACAATGAGCAGAGACATACATTTTTTGAACTGTTTAAAGCTGCAGAACATAACAGATTATTTTCATGTTTAATCTATGAATCTTTTACTGTACAGTTTGTCAAAAAATAGTGAAAAATGCTTGGCACAATTTTTAACAAGCCAAAGTGGCGTCTTCAAATTGCTTCTCTTCTCCAAATAACAGTTAAAAACCCAAAGACACTTCATTTTCTAAAATAAATTACTTAAAAAAGCGGCAATTCCTGACAATGTAGCTGCAACCAACCAATGTTTGACATTTTTGCTTGAAAAACAAGACTGAAATTATTATTTGATTGTCAAAATTATTGCTGACTCGAGCCACCCTGAATGCATTAGCAGCCCAGAAAACAACTGGAAAGGAATCCTTCTAACAACTTAAACGCTCCATGTCTGATCGGTCCCAAGCTAACTCTAAAGTGATGCCTTCAGTCGCACCTTGACCAACACTTATTACTGTTGGAATATCATGACTTTTTAGTTTACTTTTTGGTTTTAAGTTTACTTTTTCAGCACTGAAAAAAAACAAAAACCCAAAACATTTATTAAGAATTTCATGCTGCTTGGCCTCCAAGTTTACACTTGGTATAGCCGTTAGCCTTGTTAAAAAAACAAGGTTAACACTGACAATTCCCCTGTTGTATAGTATGTTGTTTTATACCAAAAATGTTCAAAAACTTGTCACAATGGTGCAGTCATCTCATTGACGTGCGGTTGTAAATCATGTGAGTCTTATTTTTGTTGTATCAAGGTAATAATGCCTTTATTTTCATACTGTTTTTACATGTTGTTGACATGTATAGCAGCTGTCAGCCATTTGTTAACTTGCATGAATGCTTGCAAGTCCCAAGTGCAAACTTCATCTCGAAATCATCAATTTTAAGACACTGTTTTTGTCTTTAGTCGCAGTCTCAACAAGCGGACACCCAAATTTAAACATTTGACAACAGGAGCTAAACTTCCCAGATTGCTTTTCATCAATATTGCATTGAAAAATGTTGAAAAGGTAATCAAATATCACTCAATCAAACCATTTGAGTGCCAGTGAGAAAATAATGCTGTAAAACTACAAACCTAATAAAATCAAATTAAGATGAAATGAAAAATTGCAGCACTCAGGTGGTTTTGCTGGTTTTTGAGGTGCCAGTAATGAAGAACATTAATACATCTATTGAGCTCTGTGTGGGTGGGACAACAGTGTGTAGTACATGTTCAAGTGCTATTAAACCACACAGGGCGTAACTTTCCAGTCCATCCACCACAAACACGAACATGTTGCTGCTAAAACTCGGAATGCTGGGACTGGACAGTTTGTGGACTCTAAAGGAGAGACAACTTTACCAACTTTTTATTTTTTTTTAAACCCAAATATTCTCCGTTTTATTGCTGTCATTGTGATACAATCAAAGAGGCTTCAGACCTATGTTGGTTTGTGTTAAACATGCCTCCTGGGACCTTCAATATCCCAATTTTTAGTTCAGTCTGTCCATGAAATGAATCAATTTCAAACTTGAAATGGTTAAAATCTGGGTTGAACCCAGCCTCCGTACCCAGTGCAGCGGTACAACAACACACACTGCCTCTGACGTGGTATTGTGTCTGTACAGTAGGTGGTGGTTCATGTCCTGTACTTAGCTGTCGCTGACTGCTGATGGAGCTTAAAGGGACACAGCACATTTTCACTGTTGAGTTTCAATGTTTCATCGGAAGGAATTTCAGCTCTCTGTAAGAAATGAACTTCTGGGCTTAGGATTTATTTAGCAGAAAAATACTTGTAACTAACTGTATGTTGGACGTTTCATGGAAAGGACACTGCAGTATTAAACTAAAGTGGAGAAACATGCTGGAGTGTCTGACTGGTTGTTCAAGAGTTCATAAAGTAAAAGCACTCTGGACACCAGCATTTTTATAAACTCAAAACAACAAACTAGACTCCAGAATCTTACTTTGTAGTAGACGTTTCATAGCAGATTCTTATGAAATTACAGACCTGTAAAATAAAACATTAGCTTTCAGTGTTACACCTGCACTGACGTGGTGCGCGGATACTAGATACGTTGCTCCGTTTGCCTCATCACTTTAAAGAAATGCCACATTTGGCGTGGGAGATAGTAAGCACACTATAACAGCAGCTTGAATACAGGGACTTTAGCCAGCAAAAGAATTAGCAAAATTCAACTGTTATTTTAGTCGTTAAAGAATCCATTTTAGCTCACATAAAAGTTCGTTCTAACGTTACGGGATGGAGCGACTTATTTTCCCTGTTGCTCGCTACATCAGCTACCAGCTGAAAGTCAAGAAGTCCAACGAAATTAACACTCAGCGTTGAGTTTTCTCTGGACCATCAGTGTGGGAATGTGAACGTTGTAAAAATGCAGTCATTTAACATTTCTCACTTAAGCTCTTTAGCTGCGAGACGGTCCAATTGATGACAACAGATTGAGTCAGTGCAAGTTTTACTCGTCCTACCAGTAATTACAACTAATAGATACTCGCCATCGAGGTAAAGCATCCAAAAGATATGGAAGGTTCTGCTCTGGCTAAGAGAGACAATGGGTAATTTAGTTGTCCAAGTTATTACAGTTATTAGTTGTTACAAGTATATTTTACGGCCAAATTGTTCGAATTGCTCATTCAAAGATGCCAATAAACTAAAAGAAAAAAAATAAAATAAGCTCACTAATTAGCAGTGAAAATCAGGCGTCCGTGATCATTAACGAGTTTGCTGTTTAGTTTGTTGAGGAAACTAAAAGCTTAATCTCAATTCTTATTTCATCTCTAAGTTCCAACTCTTAAGGAGAATAAAACCATCACCTCAACATGGAAAATGTTGGTTTCCCTTTAAACTTCTCCTGTGTGTGCAGTACAGCTTAGTCAGAATGCACCTGATGCGCAATAGTATACGTACAGTATGTGGTATTAACTGTATTACTAATCAACTTGAATGCTGTAATAGTCCGGAACATTAGCCTATGAGTAGTGCCGTAGCCTCTTTATCTGCTTTATATGACACATATACTGTATATTGTTACCTGTATTCTGTACATAAACGCTGACATATAAACCGTGGAGCTGTGACTTGTGTCATCTTTGACTCCGACTACCTCCTCAAAAAAGTGCGTCACGTGTGACATAATTAAACAAAGAGCTTTAAAGCAAATGATTTCACATTAAAATGAGAAAACTAGATTCTCCCGCAGTGAATCCGTGGATTGGTTGCAAAGTGAAGAGTGAAGCCAGAGCGCCAGGGTTCTGTTCTCATAATCAACAAAAAACACTCTGCTGTGAAAGCAGAAAGGGACTTTTTGGTGTCATGGACTGAAGAATGACCATACGAAAATACATGCTTTGACATTTAAATGGACGCTTCACGCCATAATCAAAACTCTGTATTCCTCCTCTTCCCTGTAGTTCTCTTTATCGTTAGACAGCGTTGGTGTGAGTTGCTCGGTTCTTACAGGTTGTGATTAGATAAACACCTTTAATGATGCTGGAAGCGTCATTGCAGCAGAAGAACGAACGGCGTGTATATCCTTGTAGTAATGAAACCTTAAAGCTAACTCTGCTGACACGTCTCTCGAGCTATGGAAACGTGCAGATCCAGCACCCGCGTCTGTAATAAACTATACGTTAGCCAGCATGTGATGGACAGTATCTGATACCAAGTCAGTCAAACCAGCATCTTGTAGTAGTTCATAGAATTATTGTTAAATAAATCTCAAACTTCAATGTCAACGTTTTGTTTTCCAGTAGTACAGCATAAAGCATATTTAGTTGGATCTACGTGTTGATGTCTTATGATTTCACCCTAATTTATATGTAAAAGGTTGTTCTAGTGAGTTTTATCAACACCCTCATGTCCTCATAGTGACATAAGAAATGTCTTAAACTACGACTTGTACAGCCAGATTTTTTACCGCGATTAATGATTGTTTTATACCTTAAGAAAGAAGGCCAAAGCAAAAACTGATGAGTTTACTGTGTATGGGCAGACTGACATGTTGGATCCTCAGCCGGGATCCTTTTAGATAAACTACAGTCCCAGATTACTGACGCTGAAGTTGCCTCGTGTTTGGAGATTGGGAAACGCTGGAGAGCGGCGTAGGAGACATTCAACCGTTGCTCCTAGAAATCAGAGGAGAGCAGGAAGGAAGGAAAGAGGTGTGGGCGACTAAAAGTAGCAGTTTGACCTTTACATTCTAATGCAGGTGAAACGAATGATTAGAAAGACTCAGTGTCCCATAAATACATAAATGAAACCAAAAATAACTTTAAATATTGTTGAGTGACGCTGGGTTGAAGATTTTACTAAACAAGAACAGTTGCTCATGTCACAAGTTACACTCTCTGTTATCACAAGTGTCCCTGAAAATTAATTGCAAAGTTAATTAGCTGCTCCTCTTATGCTTTTTTAAATTCATTATTACTTAGTATTTCATTTTATTTATTCTAACATTTGTTGTCGTAACTCTTGTTATCTTCTGCTCCTCAGGATTATAAAGGCTCAGATTATTGTCTTTCAGTATCACAGTTCATCAAATTATGATGAAATGTAATCAGTCAGCTTTTTATAACTGCTGTAACTAGGATGATGTATCGGTTTAATATCCGTACCAGCTGATATGGATGTGGCTGACTTTTATCAGTGTACCTACAAATATGTAAGCTGGCGTTCAGCAATACTAGTGTCTGATAATAATCGGTTGTCTCATTAATTTTGGCTACATCCAGTGACCCCATCTTGTATAAATCAGGTTTTTGACCTTGCTAACATGTCCACGCGGCGTTTTTTTTTATAGACTTCAACACTCCTCATGAGGATTTCTGTTATCGTTCTGCAAACCAACAATGAACCAACCCCAAGGAACCCATCCTGAAGGCTCAAGGGGCGGGGCTTAATGTTGTAGAAACTAAACTGACCATTCTGATTCTGATGTAGCTCCTCCTCTTCCTCCTTGGAGTCCGCGTCTGGTTCAAACATGTAAGTCTGAATTATTCCAACGTTACAGCTCTCCACTATGCAGCGTATAGTAGACTAGTTAAAGTCAGAAGATGATGGAGCAGCTCAGCTCCGGCTCTCTCTGGCTTCTCTGGTGAGGGCCGGAGCTAAAGTATCCCCACAACCTAGATGAGGTAAAAGCGTAGAATTACATCCAAAACAGCATTTTTTTGATTGAAATATAGAAATATGTCATTTTATGAAATGAGTGTAATCAGTGACTGGAGCAGGAGTTATACCAAGTAGTGCCGTGTGAGGGGAAATGAAACTAGGAGCTGTTCTTTAATGCTGCTGTTCACATTAACCTGAGTAATTAATTCATTGTAAGAAGCACCAGATCGATAATTGCAGATCAGAATCCAAAGCAAACAAGGTTTTTGATGTTAAGTCGAAACTAAATTTACTCCACATCAAGAGACAGCGCTGTCATGCAAACAAGATGGAGTGGACTTTAAACTCCTCGCCTCAGTGGGAATTAATCAAACGCTTGGCTCTATTTATAACGTCTACCTCTGCTGTTGATGCAGCGAGGTGATCATTGTAGTTTCAGCCTATTTTTAGTCTCTGTCCAGCCACAGTTTGAAGTCGAGCCTTCGCAGTGACTCAGAGCTGTTGGTTCGATTGAGGAAGTCCGTTAGTGACTCCCAGCCTCGACACTATAAAGTGTGACCGAGAGACAGACAGACAGGAAGAGAGGACAGACAGCTGGTGAGACAGGGAGGGGGGTCCGAGGAGAAGCGAGGAGCTGGATGTCAGAGGTTGAGTTGAGGATGGACATGAGACGGCGAGCAGAGGACTGACATGAGACCGCCAAATAGGGATTTATTCAGGAAGAACGCCATTTAACTAGTTGTTTTACAGTTGTTCCTTTTCCAACTTAAACTTTCCAGAAGGCCAGAGACAACAAAAGAGAGGGATATTTAGTGAAATCGTCCCTGAATAGCGAATTTCTACCTCTTCTACCTTGGCTGCAGGATTATGGTGGTGCGAGTTCTGCTTGAGGATCTCCACGAGGACCAAAATGCTGACATGTAAAGCTGAGCGTTGTCTGTCCTTCCTGTGGTTCACCTCAGTGCTGCTGCTGCTCCGGGTGAGTCCGCTCGACTCCTTCATTCATGCAGGAACTGTTCAAACAGCTAAACCCCTGAGACAAACATTGTATTAGGAAACAGCCAGTGTTGTTGAGCCTCATCATCTTTGCTCAGGAATCAGTGCTTTTTGGTTTTTTGTTGTTATTGCTCCAGCACCTAAAACGTACATTTTTATTACTTTACCAATGAAAGTGTCTCTATATTTAAACAAAGACCCAGATTAATAGAAATAATTCAACTTTAGTCCATAATTTCGCTGCTTTCAACTGCTTTTTCTTTAGAATCTTTTGCTCCTGTGTTTAGTGGCACTAAAGCAGTACTTTAAAAGTCACACATCATACCTTGGCTTCGCGTAAACTCATTTTATTGAGAAAAAAATGTTTTGCCGATCCTTCTTCATCAATGAAGATCCTGATGATAAATAAACTCAGGAGCAATATAATACAGTCTGAGCCAGTGAATTTGAAATATGTGTGTTCCTTTAGGGCTTGTATTAAGTTTTCTGTTGTTACAGTTATTAGTATTTCTTTACAATATGGAACATTAACATTAGTTATTGCAGTAATAATAAGCATTTACTAATGGTTAAATAATGTGGCAACTAATCATTTATTAATGGTCTTCATGTTAGCCAAGATACTAATTCGTATATGAATCAATAGTTTAAACTCATACTATGAAGTGTTATTTAAGGGATACTTGTTTTAAATTTTACATTAAGGGTAACAAAAAGCATTACTAAATCATTAATTCAGGTTAATAAATGCTTTCTTAGAGTTAGAATGAGGTGGCCATCCGTGTCAAAATGATTCTCATTGCATAATTTAACTGTTAGTGTATGTCCATTATCACATTAACTAATGTTTGTCGTATGATCAGAAGTACTTAAAATACATAAAGACAGTTAGAAAATGATAATATGATACTTTCATGTATCCAATTAACTGTTAGTAAATGCTTATTACTGCATTGACTTCAGTTAAGTAATGTACCCCCATAGCAGGTTATTTATGAGCCATCTATCATGCAAGTTTTGTTCACCATGATGGCTGGCTTTCTGCATGATTTTCAACCATGATTTTGTCTCTTTTAAACAGGGAATAAAGTGTGTTATATTGAGCACGTTTTGGAGGAAGATTTTTGTTGTTATTTGATAGCACGTAGTACTGAGACAGAATGGAAACGTGGAGAGAAGAGATGAGTACGACATGCAACAAAAATCTTTGGTTAGAACTGAGTCAATAATGTTACAGTCGTACTGTATGCTTTGTATTCATTACCCAGACTCCCCTGCAGCTGCCATATTTGTTGAGTCTTTGCAGTTACAAATGGAAAAAACATCAACATCAACACACGTCAGGTTTTATTGTTATTTCTGGCTGAGCTGCAGTTCATGGTTTGGAGACACATACAATGAAGTGCACACAATCAAAAGGGGAAATGCACAACTCATTGACTGGGAACTTTCTCTCTCTTTTTATTTTTTAAATCCAAAAGTATTAGTATTCACACAAATGTCTTTGTTTAGTGTTAAACAGGTGATTTGCCTCCAGAATCAACAACAAACTGTCACTCTGCTGCTTTCAGCCTCACAGACTCAAAGGTTGGTTTGTGGATCGACAGCCACAGACAAAAACACTTTGTTTTGTTTGTGAAAACCTGTCTATGTGCCGAGGACAGAAGATAATACGGCTATCAGTAAGCTAGTTTACTACATTGTGAGCTAATACAGCCTAGTGTGCTACCTGCAATGTAAAAGTTACCTTTTGCTAACAGTACGCCAACTGTTTGTCCCTTCTTTCAGCGTTTGTGCTAAGATAGGCTAAACGTGATCAGGATCTGTATCATTACTGGACACACAGATGGAAAATTATTATTGTGTTGGTTTTTTTTTTTTTTAACACATTCTGCCTTTTTCACCTGATTTAATCCTCTATGTCAATCAGTGCCATTTCGTTCCCTGTTCTGCTTTTCAGTGTGAAATGTAGCGGAATTCATTGTGTGATTGTTCGTAACCATGCTGTCACTGACGGCACACACACACAAAAGTGATTCAAGTTCGTTCCATTTCTTTAAAAAGCTTATAAACTGCCACAGCAGTTCATTTCAGGCTTTCTTGGCAGCAACACGTTGTCTTTGTTTTTAGTGTTTACAGACTTTTCATCCTGTAATGAAGATGAATCATGAAATGCAAACAGAATAAAAGAGGAGAGGAGGTAAATGATTAACAATACCAGTTAACTTTAGCATGAAAGTTTGATTTATTGGACTGTGTTCAGGATGCGGTTAGCGTAGCTTAGCTTAAAGACTTATTAGGGAGTATTGAATTTTGTTTATTTAATCTGTACAAAAACCTAAGTGCAAAAAACATCAGTTTGTGGTTTTAGACAGAGCTGCATAAGGGAACTACTGTATTTCTTAATGATTCTAATGATATTAATAGGAGAAGCAATAAAAAAAGAAGCTGAACAGGACTCTGCGTCAATATGAAGAAATACAACTACATGGTGATAAAAAGATAACATCACACAAGAGGAATTGCTGTAGAGACAAATAAAGAACAGTAGAAAGAATAAAAGTCAAATAAAGTAAGAAAAATATCTAAAAAATGGCTAAGAGGGAGAGTAAAAACATTTAAATACATCAAGACCAGTGCAAATACGTAAGAGAAAAGTGGGTTTTCATATTGAACGTGGTTGGAGGTTGTTTAGGTGAAGGGCCTCATCTGAGGCTGCGACCAGGCTTGTATGCAGTCAGCATATTGAACCTTGCAGTACACCACAGGTAAAAGATAGGAAGTGAGTTTCCCTGTGGTGACTCTAATAGGTTCTTTTTAAGAGTTTAGAATAAAACCAGTCAAGTGCCTGTGAACAAGCCAAGTTTTAAGACGATCAATTAAAACAGAATGAACGGAATCAAAAGCTACACTTAAATCTAAAGGACTTAAGGTGTCACTCCTGACCAACAACACTATCCTCCTGTGTGGAGCTGCTGAGAGGCTGTAGTTCACTTTTCCAGACATGGTTATGAATCCTGGCCAAGATCTCACTAACAATAACATCAAAGTTCTCCTCCACCCAACATCCAAGTTCTGAGTACGAAACTTCCTGCTGGAGATCTAAACACCTGAAGTTTATTCCTCACATCTCACAGAGGCTGTCGGGAAATGTTTGTTGTTTTGTTTTTTTTTGTTATTTCATTTATTGATTCATTTTTCAGGGATTTTTCAGGGCAAAAAATGCAGGTGACAATAACATGATACAGATAGTTTCATGCAGGATTTCTAGCCAAGGATAACGAACGACCCCTGCCCCTAAGTTTACGCATCATAGTCAAAGTGTAAAATAAACATATAAAGAGTATTAAATCAACATGATCTAACTTACACTGTTTACTCAATGAAGGTGTGTTTGTACGTGTGCACACATACTGTACAAGTCCATCATCAATATTCAGTGATTTAGGTGGGGTTTTGGTTTCAGCAAAGATTTCACATCTGAAGGAACTCCACTTGACAGTTTTACCAGCCATTTTTCTCTTTATTTCGTTTCATTCTTAATTACTTTGTTTTCATACAAACCAATATGTTAATGTGTCCAGGAAACGTTATGCACCCCAATATCCCCTCCCCCTCTTTAATTGTTTGGTTTTAATGTTGACTGGCGTGGAGCCGAGAGGGGGCACTTGCACGTTACCGGTACTGTGCCACGTCCTGCCTCCGACTCTCAGACGGTTCAGGAGGTGCAGGGGGGGTCCGTCTCCTGATCGCTGGCACTCCTGTTCCTTAGATCCTTAGATTGTTTAATTGTTTTTGTAATAATTTATTTATTTTAGTCCCCTTTGTCCGCTCCTGAAGGGCAAGGGGGGGGGGGTTTCCCAGGTGCCAGTGCCCCAGCTGCTGCATGTGTCACCACCATCGAAACAAACCACTACATAAATCAAGAGCTAAAGAACAAAAACCTTATAACCCAAAGTAATTGTGAGAAAAAAATCATGATTTGTGACCACAGAATCGTTATATCTCCAGGTACAATGAGAAAGATCTGGATCCGATCTGGATCAAGACCAGTTTCAAAAATGGACGTATTTAAAAACTGATATATGCACACATTTATTTTTGGTGGTTTCTAGGTAACAGGAGTGATTGATTGTGTTGGGAAGATCCAGATCTGAGTGATTTCACTTCACTGAGTGATTTGAGACGTTTGGAAGACATTTTGACTCTTTGACTCCCGGTTTGTTTCCCCTCAGGAGGCAGGCGGTGCGCCTCCCACAGGGGCTCCATCCTTCCCGTGTAACTTCTCCGTGTCCGAGCCCGTCTCCGGTCTGGACTCCATCTCCCTAACAGTTACCACACTTGGACACAACTGCTCCTTCACGCTGACGTCTCCAGACAGCGGAGGAGATGGCGCCCAGTGCAACCGAAGATCACATGATAAGATCGGAGGAGTAGAGGAGGAGGTGGGAGGTCACAACGCTGGGCGCAATGAGCTGGAAGTAGAGGAGAGCGGAGAGGTTTTCATCTGTATGCTGGATCAGCTGGAGGCCGGAACGAGCCACCAGCTGCAGGTTCAATCTCAGACAGACGAGGAGGCAGCGAACTTCACGCTGTGCACCAGTAAGTCTTGATCACACCCACCACGGACTCAAAAATATCAACAAAGTGTATTAAAACTTCTGCTAAAATATGTACAGAAATGAGTCACTTTTAGACCATTGCTATACATTTTTACCAATTTTAAAAAGTCCTACATTCACAAATGCAGCACTTTCATGATGGAGGTGGAAGGTGGAGGGGCGAGTGCAGCAGCAGCCGCATGAAGGAACTAGGCAGGGAACAGAAACATATTTAAAAGGACCAAAATGACATGATAGGCTAACGATGCAAGGGTGGCACTCGTCTATTGGATAGATGAGATCAGCTGATATGAACAGCTGATCATGGAGCTACAGCCCTGCTGAAGCAGAAGCGATATGAGTGACATGGGAGAGAAAAGAGACTATTGTAAGTTGACACAATTTAATATGGTGGACATGCAGATATTCTTCCTGACTGATCTTTAGTTAGAGCTCCATACACAGAAGCGTTGTAAGGCTGATGTCTGACTTTATCTGGATTCCGTCAGTGTAATTCTGACACACACTCACAGTCAGGACGCAGGTTAATATACATGGGAATGGAATCAACTTAAATTAATAGGTGTTGATTTAAGCAACAATTAGCAATGTCTGTTTATGTGGGCCAGTAAATGTATGTATAGTTCAGGAACTACTTTAACTCAACACTCAGAAGAGACTGTTCCTCACTTTTTGTCATGAAGTGGATCAAATACCATCCCCCCTCTGTGCAGTCAACACACCGAAAGTCGGTTAAATCATCCTGAGAACTGGTGACGTTTCTACCGTGTCCCAGACAGGTTGGTGAAGGAAAGTGAAGATGAATCCACTTTTTAATCCCTTAAGTCTGAGAAAGTTGTGCCGGTTCCTCTACGCTCATCACACAGAGGTGGAATCTGGGAATTGAGTTGTAAAGTGACACAATGCTTGTTTTGTTTAACCAATAGTGCAAACCTCAAACTGATCCGATTGGGATGAAGCAGCGTGTTGACACCATCATAATTCAACACAAACATGGTGTTCTGAGTAAGCTTTGCAGGTCTGTTGACATGACTTGTGTTTGAATGTTTGAACATCACAGCACTTGGACTTGACACTCTCACATTTTTTAAAACATGCCCCCAGTTTTGGTTGAGAACCTCCAGAAATGCTTTGTGGATAAAGAAAACATGTAATTGCTGTGGCGGCTCATTACATGAAAACAGGTGTTTAATCTGGTATCAGGTTTTTATCGATTTTTGGAGCCCCTCAAATGAAAATCACCAGCACCAAAATGATAAATGACATCTGAGACTATAAGTATGGAAGATGATTATTTCTTGAGAAATCAGATAAAAAAAATCTGAATCAAAGATTCTGAAGAAAAAGGCAGGATTCACATCATCTCTGAAAAACAATTTTATCACCTGGGAATTGTCATCTCATTTTTACCCAGCATGCATCTCCCTGGATCACCCACTGTGTTCAGTGATTGTTCAGTGATCCCAACTTCTTCACTGCAACCTGAGAGATTTAACGTGAAACCTGAAAATCTGCCAAAATATTTAATTTGTTTGTCACAAAATTAAAGCACAGGTTACTGATAACATTGTGAATGGCTCTGTTCCATTTAGGTGTGTCAGCAGAACTGACAAACCAAGCTGGAATTCAGCCATTAAAAATGTTATTAGTCACATCGGTTTGTCTGCAGCTTGGTCAGTGTCGCCTGTGAATGCATCATCATCTGGGTGGATTTCAAAGTAAAAAAAACTTACTGACAAGCATTTCACATTTTGGACACTTAAAATGTGTTTGCAAATTTTGTCACCCTCTTTGACAAGAATGCTGCTGTTCGTGTCATGTCCATGTTCATGTCCCTTTCAAACAGTCACTCTTTGTTTGTGTGTGTGTGTGTGTGTGTGTGTGTGTGTGTGTGTGTGTGTGTGTGTGTGTGTGTTACCTGTGGTGAGCTCAGATGAGGCAGCGAGCTCAGAAGTGAATCAGTCTACTGCCTTTAGCCACAGATTCTATTGTGTTCTGTTGTTTCCATTTCCTCTGACCTCGCGTCCTTTGAAGTACAAGAACACTACACGACCTGCTTGGTCTGAGCGTGTGTGTGTGTATGTCTCAGAGTTAATGTCATGTAGCTTCCCCTCTCTGTAGCTCTGTGATTAGCTACAGGAACCACAGCCCTGCTGAGGGAGAGTGTTAAAGTGCACATATATTATGTGTGTGTTGCGACTCCAAGTTGGCGGACCTCCAGAACAGAAGTTGGACCCTCAGTGTGTATTTCCACAGTGGGTAGAGCTCTGGGTTCAGCCATTTCCTGCCTCCATTGTTTCTTTGTTCTGGGAAAGGGTGTGTGTGTGTGTGTGTGTGTGTGTGTGTGTGTGTGTGTGTGTGTGTGTGTTTGTGTTTGGAGGAAACGGGGTGTTTCTGCACCCATTCCACGGTAACTTTCTCAGCAGTGCCAATCACTGTGCTGTTTGTGGCTTCTTATCTCTCCAGGCGCTTTGACTGTTTCTGGCCTTTAGTGGTCATATGACCTCTGCAGGTCTGTCTCACCTGTTGGAGCTTTTCAAGTAACAGAGGTGACGTGTAACTATTTTAAATACTTGTACTCTCGTACTGTGCTGTACTGTACTTCCCTGTAGTGTTGTTTATGGTCAGACAGTTTTGTTGTGAGTTGCCCGGTGTTGGAGATATCAGCGATGTCTGCCTTCTCTCCAGTATGATGGAACCAGCAAGGTTCCATAAAACATGTCCCCGCTACTCAGGGTAATCCATAAAGCTCATTCTGTTCAGTTTCATGAAAAATTTTTTTTTTTTTTTTTTTCCTGTATCACATAAACTGAGTTTTAATCATAGTTAGCTTAGTTAGGTAGCTAAGGTTAGTTTTAATTTGTGGTTGAACTGTCCCTTTAATTTAAAATCGAGGGTTCAAGCTTGACAAATGTGAGAATTTGACAAGCTAACTGGTGCTACAAAGCCAAACCTAAGTTAAGTCAACCTAGAAGCTAACTCTTAGCTAACTGGACCTTGAAGCTTACAACAAGCTAACAGAAACTAGAAGCATCCAGCCACTTGGAGCTAGATGCCAAATTTACCTAGAAACTAATTCTACTAATTCAACCTAGGTGGACCTAGAACCTAATTCTAAGCAAACTCAAAGCAAGTGGACTTAGGGCACAGTCACACTAGGCTATCGGTACTGTGCCCAAGCACATTTGATTCACAAAGTCCAGATTGTCTGCCTAGTGTGAGTTGCTCATGCATGAGCACAAGCACGCATACGCAACACGGACATGACAATATATCAGGATCCTGCTCCCCCACATAAATAAATCCCTGCACAGCACAGTTGATAAAATGTGAGTGGGCTGTATCTGAACAAAAAGACTGCAAAAAGGCCACAAAAGTCAGTAAAGTTGCACTCATTTTCTCTTAACATGACTTATATAAAAAAAGAGGTAACTGTGCTAAAGCACAGTTGCGCTCAGAGCAATTTGAAGCAGGCCAGCGGGGGAAAATTGTGCCTCTTAAACGGTATGAAACAACTGGGCCAAGTGTGAGGTCACCTTTAGAGCTAGATGCTAACTCTACCCAGAAACTATTTCTAACCTAGCTGGACCCAGAAACTAATTCTGAGTTTACTGGACTTGAAGGCTAACTCTAAACTAAGTGGCTTTAGAACCTGTAACCCTGAAATAGCATTATACGTCAGATTGTTTCCAAACCAAGAGGTCAATCGAGTGAAGGAGAAAACAATCAGCAGATTGATCCAGAATTAAAGGAAAGAATCCCCACTCAATAACTGTCAAATCTTTGTTATTACTGTCCCATTCTTTACTTTCGATACTTTAAGAATTTTTCCCAGATTATACTGACATGCTGAAGTACATTCTAATGTTACGTGAAGCTTTTTTGTAAATATAGTTTCTTTAGTCTCCATTTTGTTTTTTAATTTCTATTTTATTCTGTACTGTATTCTTATTTTTTTCTATTTCTGTGTACTGGAGCAGTTGTAATATGGAATTTTGCCACTGTGGGATTAACAAAGTCCAGTCTTATCTTCACTTTAGTGAAGTATCTCCACTGAAACTGATGGAGGATCGTCACTAGTTGAGTGGCTGTTTGTGTGTCTCATTTGGAACTGAGATGTCGCACCCTGATAATATTGTTCACCCTCAGTTTGAAGCACCCTTGGCAACACAGTGCTACAAACACGCAGAGGCATTGCGGGAAAAACACAAACCAGGAAGCAGGGAGCTCTTGGACAAGGCGAACAGCCTTTAGGGAAGACGGGGAGTGTGTGTGTGTGTGTGTGCGTGTGCGTGTGCGTGTGCGTGTGCGCGTGCGTGCGTGCGTGCGTGTCCCACAGTGTTCACACTTTGAGAGCCGCAGATCAAGTCAATGGTGCCTGCTGTTTGACTCTGATGTTCAAACCACTTTAAAGGAGCAGTCCCACTGTTTTGTTGTGTAAATCTATTGGTGCTGTCTCAGCAACTACGTCCATCCTCTCCTCTGATTTCCAAAAATATCCCCCACCTTTCTGTTCTGTAGGAACATGTTATGTACACGTAGATCAAGGAGTTAAAGTTTTTCTTTTCAGACATCAGGTGTCTCTGCTGCGTTTGATTGTTTACAGTCATATTAATCAATAAAGACTTAAATTGTTAATGTGTGTGTATGTATTGTCTCATCAGAGCCCTCAGCGGTCAGCGGCCTGGCCGTGTCCTCCAGGACCTGCAGCAGCCTGGGCCTCTCCTGGCAGGCCGGCCCGGGCAGGACACAGCGCTTCAGGCTGCAGCTGTGGGATCGTTCAGGTACGTCTGTCAGGTTTGGTTAGTGACACAACAAGAACCGAGTGTCGGCCGAGCGTTTATCTATTTAACGTTTTGTACTCAGATCTACTCATAGCCAAACACAACAGGTGGTGTTTTACTTCATGCGACAACATGCAGTCTGCTCCGTGATGAGGACAAGTGTATTTACATTTCCTGCAAATCAGCTAATAATCTTTTTCATCAATTTGTCTTAATTCTCATTTTGTAAAAACAAAAATGAATGAGAATATCAAGCTTTGTGAATTGTATTGCATTGTGACTGAATCGATCCAGATCGGTTGCATTCCATCGGCGCTCAAAGATTTGAGTATTTTTACTCCTTCACCGTTAAACATTTTGTCCAATGAACAAGCAGGAGTCATGTGACTTTCTTTTCTCCGCCCGTGTCTGCAGGTCTGCTGATGAATGGGACGTTGGAGAGCACAGCGACACAGCACACAATCGGTGACCTGTCGCCAGGACGACTGTACAACGTTACCATGGTGACAGAGTCTGGCGGGCTGCAGAGCAGTGCGACGATCGAGGCTCAGACAGGTAGAGAAGAGGAAGACGGGAAAGATGGAGAGAAGGGAAGACAGAAATCTGATGAGTGAATATCTTTCCAGTACCCGCCGTGGCTTCGAATATCACCGCCGATGGCAACGGCACCAGCCTACTGCTGTCATGGCAAGAGCCTGAAGGAGACCTGGATGCCCTCGCCGTCATCCTGTTGACCAATGGCACGAGCCAGTGGGAGACGACACTTCCTCCAGACGCCACAGAGGTCGCTGTCGATCAGCTGACTCCTGGCTCGGCCTATCAGGTCGTGATGACGTCCAAGAGTGGCAACCTGACGAACAAATCAGAAACCACGATCAGGACGGGTGAGGATTCCTCCTTTCTTTGCTGGTCAATTTCTTTTCTTTCTTTTACCATCTTTGTCCTGTGTTCAGCTCCGGCGGCAGCCGCCCTTCTCTCCCTGTCCCCCTCCTCCCTGGGTGGACTCCTCCTGTTGTGGTCACCCCCCGCTGGCCACTGGGAGAGCTACAGTGTGCTCCTGTTCGACGGCTCCCAGCAGTTAGTCAGCACCACTCTGAACCCAGAGGCAGTGAACTTCAGCTTCCCTGGGACGAGACTGACGCCTGGGAGGCTGTACAGAGCTGTGCTGAGAGTGGAGAGTGGAGGACTGATGGCGGAGAGCAGCTGTGAAGGAGCCACCGGTCAGATTACTAAATAATAGATGGGAGGGGATATTTATTACAGGAATATACACAATAAAAATAAATTGATGTCAAAACAATCATATTTTCTGCAGTACACTTTGTATTGGTAGTTGAACTGAGTATTAAAACTTACCTGAATACACGTGTGTCTCTGCAGTCCCGAGCCCGGTGCAGGACCTCCACATACGACACGCAGACGAAACCTCGCTCAGTGCCATGTGGAACCACGCCCCCTCTGGGTCACGTGATGGCTACTTCCTGACCATCCGCCACGGTAACGCAGATATTTGGCAGGGTCAGGGTTAGGGGGTTAGTAGGCCAACTCGACGTGTAGCAACGCTGTAGAATTTCTACGGGGCTGCAGCTGGATGGTGCTCAACCCCTCTGCCATTGCCTTCAAAGTTTAAAACAATCTTATTATGATTCTGACATCACTTTCTGTACCTCGCAGGCAACGTCACTGTGGATACCAGGGAGGTGGAGCCGAACATGAGGGAGTGCACCTTCAATGTGCTCACGCCAGGAAGGCAGTACTCCATCACCGTGACAACCAGGAGCAGGAACCTGAGCAGCTCTGTGTCAGTGGAAGGGAGAACAGGTGTGTTACAATCTGTAAATCCATCAGAAAACTGTATAAATACTGTGTTGAATTTACTGTATGAATTTATACTACTTATAATACTTCAAAATGTCCTGCTGCAGGAAATAGACCCAGCTAATCTGTTAAAATCCTTTCTAAAACTTTATTTTCGCTTTGTGATGTCCAAGCACTGTTGTCTTCCATGTATATGTAAATGTGTATATGTAAACCGTGTACTGTAAATAAAGTTTGTGTGTGTGTTGCAGTTCCCATGGCATTACGTAGCATCACTCTGAGAAGTGCTGGAGTCACCAGCCTGCAGGCATCATGGGAAAAACCCCCAGGAGACGTGGACTCGTACATGCTGACCCTGCTGCAGGACAGGTGTGTTCAGTGCTGGTCGAAAATCAGACGTAAACAAACAAATTCTGAACACAGCGTGTGTCTGGGCCTGTGCTGGTTTTAGCACCCTTGTTTTTTTTTTATTTAAATCTGAAGGAGTCAGGCGATGTTAAAAAAACATGACAGAAGAAATAAGTTCTACACATTTTTTTTTTTTTTGACTTTTACAACCACTTTTTGAACACTATACAAGACTTATTTTGATAGGGTGTTTTGAGAGAATTACATTGTTTAAGTATTTCTTTTATGACTTTATTTTAAATGGAAATGGAGATGGAGGCACTCAGTTTAGTTAAGTGGAGTTGACCTAAACAAGGTCCACCCTGTCTTCACTTTGTCCCATTTTACTAAAATGTTGCCAAAATATCTCAGATCTGAGCGCGGCTGTCTTGAGTCAGAGTCTTTGCAGTAGCGATCATAAGGTGGAGCCACTCTATCGAGTTCCCACTCACACACTTGCACACCTAAAGACGGGGCAGGGCTCAGCTGTCAATCATCGCCTCAAATACCTAATTAAAGACAAACTGATGAGAAAAATGACAACTTGAAGAAACATCAGCATGATAAGAACTACATGGAAAAAAGTGATGACTTGGAGTTTTTTTTGTTTGTTTGTTTGTTTGGTTGTTTTTTTAAAATCCCATTTTTTTAAAATCCCATTTGCTACATTGCAACCAGCCACCATGCTGATGGGTTTGAGCTACATTGCAACCAGCCACCATGCTGATGGAAATAAAACCCCAGTATGTGTGTGTGTTCTGTGTCCACAGTGTCGTGGTTCAGAATCACAGCGTTTCCGATAGTTCCTCTTCTTCTCTGCTGCTGGCTGGTTTGACCCCTGGCCC
>KV751334.1:12704759-12738074 GCA_001698575.1 Mola mola | reverse complement strand
GCAGTCAGAAAGCATCAGCCTGGAGGGACGCACCTGTGAGTGGCTCTAGATGTTCAGCTGACCTCTGACCACAGTTGATGTCACCGTTTGGTAAAATAAAACTCTGCTGTGTTTATGTCCTTAACTTAAAACATTCAAATTACTATAATTATTATTAGAATTATTCAACTTTTTTATACTCAGTATGTTTCACTTTCATTAATTTTAGGAAAATAAATTAAAAGAAATAAAGAGCCGAAAAACGTCCAAGAGTCTCCAAAAAAAAACCCAATTTAAAATCTGCAGAAAGTATGTGTATCCACTTATAGAGCTTTTGTTTGGGGGAAGGGCACAATCATGTTTTTCCCTCTTTTTTCTTTCTGCCTTTCATACACTTAGTTTCTGTACAGCACAAAGTAGTCAGCTCTCCTCTTGTCTCCTCTTGACGGACATACTTAAAGAGAGCCTTTCTAGGTTTGTTTTCAGCAGAAATGTGACTATTATTGTTCGAGAGGCCGGTGAATTGTGAGGAGTTACATAAGAGGAGTGGAGAAAATATTCTCATGCAGCACTTATTTCCTCATAAACATTTTCAGCCGCAGTTGACAGGAGGAACTCGTTGACCTGAAAACGTTGCGATTTTAAACTCCAGAAACAGTTTTAGAATTGATCATTCTTATTATTTCTGTCAGACATGATATTTATACTTCTGAAACGGCAATAAGGTAGACTCTTGTCCATGTTTTAAATTATCACAAACAAATCTGTTACATACTTACATAACAACATGAGGAAACAAAACTGGCAATTTGTTTGCTTGCTTGTAAAAATTATGCTTTCTGAACCTAAATGTATTTATATATGGGCAGTGCCACAAACATTTAAAGGTCCAAAGCATAACGTGTGTATGTGTGTGTGTGTGTGTGTGTGTGAGAGAGAGAGTGAAGTATTATGTGATAACATCAGAGAGTTTTCAGAACAATAGCTGAAATGCCAAAAATGAGACACTCCCAGCGGTCAGCTTCCTACACACACACACACACACACACACACAAAGATCTGAGTGCCTATTGTGTTCCTGTATACTGTCCCAGTTATTTTCAGGACAGCCTGAGAGAGTGTGTGAGTGTTCAATAGCTCGAGTCCCAACCTAATTAACTTAGCTTAGCACAAAGACTGCAAGCAGGAGTAAACTACTAGCCTGGTGTTTGTTTAATCATGTGTAAACAAACAGAAATGTAAAAACGACTGGAAATGCACCTTCTCTCAGCAACAGTACTTATATCATCATAAAAGATCACTGATTTGCTACTTTTATTGCTTTTTTGTTTTTTTTCAGCACTTTGATAGTAAAAACTAGACTAGACTTTTCACAAAATGAAAAAAAAAACTTGTACACACAACTTCTTTACAATTTTTTAATCAACGTTCTTTAAGAATGGCGCGAGTGTGTTACACTTCCTGTTAGTTGTTATTCTAAGTATTTCACTGTGGCAACAGCGCCATACGCTGGCCACATGTGATCACCCTCACCTTTTAATAGAAGAAACTGAACAAAACTCCTGTTTTTAACCACTGCCATTGCTTACTTTTAGCCCCGGCGGCAGTCTCTGAGGTGACAGTTGGTAACGGCGGCAGGTCAGACGCAGTGCAGGTGTCATGGCAGCCGGCGCTGGGCGTGGTCGACAGCTACCTGGTCCGTCTGCAGGATGGGAGTCAAATCGTTCACACGCTGGCTGTGTCCCGCTCCTCACCACCTGAGTGCTCCTTCAGCTCGCTGGTTGCTGGGCGACTGTACTCTGTTGTCATAGTGACGAGGAGCGGCAGCTTGGAGAACGCCACCACGGTTCAGACACGAACACGTGAGGACAGATCATGTTTCTATACTCACGTTTTAAATCAACACTGTAGTTAATCACCGTGAAATACATGATATGATGCCGTATAAAACACAGATGTGGTATTTTATCATCTTTCAGAACCTGCGACTGTTCAGAACCCAACAGCTGTTCACTCTGCAAGAGACGACTTCCTCAAGGTGCCTCAATCACGTTTATTCACAAACGTTCAGTGTTTCTCTGCTTTTCACTGCTATTGTACTCATAGAATAATGGCAGTTTACTTCCAAATAGATGCTTTTTAAAACCTAAAATGTTTTTGAAGGGTTTGAAGGTGACCAGATGATGTCACGTTACAAATATTTATGATTATAATTCCATGTTACACATGGAATATGTGTGTTGAAATCTTTGCTGGAAAATGCTTTTAGCATCTTAGCTCTTTGTTTTTGGATGGATAGACCTTGTTCCAAGAAACAAGTGATTGAATTTTGGGAGCGATCCAGATCAAGACGATCCAGGAATTTTGGGAGACTTTTTTTCCAGTATCGTGAGAGAAGGCACTCTGCCTTAGCAGAGGTTTGTGCTCTCTGAGGGCCGTCTAGTTTACTTATTTAACAGTTTAAAAAAGTAACTTAAAAAAATATCATGGTTATTTTCCCCATGTGTTTCACAAATGATTAAAAGAAAAAAAAAAGTCAGAACTTCTAAAGATCATCATTGCAAAACCTTTCCCTGGGTACGTGTTCTTTAGTCACAAACAGGAGAAAAAGCGATTTAGATTTTAAATTGTATCACATATTTGTTTTATTTTACACTTGTCTCTCTCTGAGCTTCCACAGATATAGAGAACTATAAATATCAGTCAAACTAAAAACTACCAAGAGAGAGAAAAGGCCTCAGGGTGTCACGATGCACGGATACAGAAGATTACTGTGACATTTAAAAATTACACATTGATATTGTGTTAATAACAAATTATATTCTGATGTAAATAAGGTGTGAGGATCTTTTGTTTTCAGATCATCCAGTTGTCTTTTCAGCATTCATTAAGTTTCTCCACTGCTGTGGTTACAGTTTTCTACACGTATCATGGTGATATTGTTATTAAGCATTTGTTTATCACGATAATCATGCAGTCGCGATCTGATACCGTGGCAACGTCACATGGCCCATAAATTTACCTGCCGTTGGCCGAAAGTTGGCGCTTCTGAGCCGGAGTTGCTTGTTTTGGATACGAAGCTGTTGTGTGCGTACAGTCACGGGTGGTTCTCCTCTGTGTGGCGTTCAGGTCTACTGGCGTCATGCCGCAGGTGATCTGGACCGTTACGTGGTTCTGATCCGTTACAACCACAGCGTTCTGCAGAACAAGAGCGTCTCCACCGGACACAACGACTGTGTGTTCTCCTCTCTGACACCGGGGAGGCTCTACACCGTTACCGTGGAAACATGGAGCGGAGAGTACGTCAGCAGCGTCTCCACTGACGGACGAACCTGTGAGTCAGAAGAGGGCCGCGAACATGTGTCTGGTCTGCTCTTTGTTTTAATTCATTTGATTATTTCGAGTTCATGTGTTTTGGTTTCCTTCAGTCCCAGCAGCTGTTGGGAATCTGTCGCTCAGCGACGCAGGAACAAGTGATCTGACCATCACTTGGAGCCCCGCCCCCGGAGATGTGGACCACTACGAGGTATGTTTCAACAGAGGAGCTCGATAAAAATAATATTTTAATAAGAAATGAAGGGAAAAATGTAAATATATACGTATATATTTGCATTTTCAGTATTTGACATTTTCATACATGTTACTGTGCTACAGATCCAGGGTCACTCTGTTAACAAGCGCTGAATAAAATGGGTCACAAATGGATGAACCAGCACTGTTGTATGAAGTTCTACACATTAAAGTTTTCATCAAACTGATGTTTAAATGTAAAAATAGTCTCATAGTCCTCATGCTACACACTCAAACACCTGTAGCATTGCTGAGCAGATGGCCTGAAAACAGAAATAAAACCTGACAGACCGACCTCCAAAGAAGACACAAACAAATGTGTAAACACTTACCATACACTAAATAACTAAATAATGTGATGTTATTTAATGTATTAAATGCATGAGAATTATGATATTCACAATTTAAGCAATGTAGTTAATGATGGCAGAGCTATATTGCAGCCAGCCACCAGGGGACATCCAGATGTTTTGGTTTCTCTCATATCATCCATCTCTATGACCTGGTGCTGACTGTGTCTCCTGTTTTTCATCTGCAGGTCACGCTGCTCTTTAACGACACTGGGGTTTTCCCTCCGGTTGTGTTGGCCAGCGAGGTGCGGCAGCACCGGCTCACCTCTCTGACCCCCGGGAGACTTTACAAGATCGTGGTGTCAACGTTCAGTGGACCGTACCAGAGAGCGCAGTTTATCGAGGGGCGCACAGGTGAGACAAAGAAGCTTGCCACGACTTGATGTCAAACAATTGGAGTACAGTTTATCTGAAGCAGACTCTCCGCTCCAGTTCCCAGTGGGGTGAGGAACCTCCACCTGGCTCCCCAGCCAGGCCTGACAGACTCTGTTGGCGGGCTGTTGGTCACCTGGACGCCTGGAGACGGAGACCTGGACATGTACATCATCTCCCTGTCGACTGCGGTGAGGCCATATCAGCTTCACACTAACTGAATGAGTCAGGTTTTATTAAACGTAAAGATGATGAATTTTCTGTTGGAACTTCCTGTATCCAGGACGGCGCCATCATCGAGACTCGTTCTGTTCCCAAACACGTCTCCTCCCTGGACTATCTAGATATGGTCCCAGGCCATGCCTACACCCTGACTGTCCAGTCACTGAGTGGAAAACTGACCAATAACAACACAGCCACAGGCAGGACTGGTAAGACATTGGTTTCATTTATTTAGCTGGTTCTGATTGATATGAGTATTGATCGGCGTGTTGACCACCTGCAGCTCCAGCCCGCGTCACAGCCCTGCAGGCTGACAACGACCACACCACCCACAGTCTGACAGTCAGCTGGGAGAGGCCGGTGGGCGTGTACGATGGCTACAGTCTGCAGCTACTGGATGAGGCCGGCCTCGTTCTGGCCAATCGGTCAGTATCTGCAGAGAGGCGAAGCGAGCGCCTGGAGGGTCTGATGTCCGGGAGGTGGTACCGTGTGAAGGTGGTGACACTGAGCGGTGGCGTGCCATCAGCGGAGGCCACAGTAGAGGGACAGACACGTGAGTTACAGTTCATGCTGAAAGCAACTGGCCATGTTCACTGTTTCATGAGCACGCTTGTTAGCGTCAGTTAGCGCTCACTTAGCGAGGGTTCAGGCAGAGGAGCTGGAGGACATAAGAAGGAAAACCAGGAAATATTGTCTCCACAAAATGTGATCCAGTTTCCCCAAAATCAGTGAATAAGTTGGCCATACGTATAATCCAACTGCACAGGGTAAGTCGGAGTAAGTAGTGTTTTCTCCATTAACAGTATTTGTTGCTCTCTGTGCAGGTCCGGCTGCAGTCAGTAATCTAACCGTCACTTCAGCCAACTCCTCCTCTCTGTCATTCTCCTGGCGACCCTCGGATGGCCATGTCGACATCTATGACCTGTCACTGTACAGCATTGCCGAGGCAACAGCCACTCAAGGCCAAGATGCTGCAGGGAGCAAGAGAGAGCACCACCAGGTAGGAGTGACGCTTGCTGCCTGTCTCACGGTAAATGTTCGAGCTGAATGTGTGTGACAAGCGCTGCGCTGTGTGCCACAGGCTGTGGGGGAGCCGGTGGACCTGCAGAAAGTGTCTGCAGCCACAGACAGCTGCGTGTTCTCAGGCCTGCGAGCAGGAAATCTGTACCGGCTGCAAGTGGTGAGCTGGAGCCGAGGCATGAGCAGCGACACGTCTGTGCTGGCCAGAACCGGTCAGTAAAAACAACCAAATCGTCTCCTGGTGGCTGGCTGCAGTATAGCTCATCTGCAAAGATGGTTTCTGTCATTTTACCCACTGGTGTCTGTTCATGTGTTCATTTTTCTCATCAGTGTGGTTTTAATTAGTTGTTTATTGCTATAAAAAGGGGTGAAAGTCTTGACTGACAGCTGAGCCTTTATTGCGACTGGGTGGGCAGGTGTATGGGTGTGAACTTGACACTGTGGCTCCACAGACTCCCCATGATGTCACCAGCACAAGACTGTATCAGTGGATATTTTGGCTTCATACTGTGGGAGAAAATTGAATGGTGGCCATCTTTGTTTAGGTCAATAATTGTTAACATGAGTATAATTTCTTCCCATATATTATGTGCTGATGGTCACATGACCTCTTGATTTGGTGTTATTTATTAACCCTTTTCTCAGCTTTTTCATCAGTATTTGTCTGTTTTTCATCCTCTGTTTCTTTCTTTGTTCATTTTTGCCTTCATTTCCATCTCTACCTCCGTGTTACTTTTCTTTTCTCTTTTACTTTACTTCTTCTCTTCCTTATTCATTTGCAACTACATTTTCATTCTTTCTGTCATCTTGCTTGCCTCTCTTCTTCATTTTGGTTTATTTTCCTGTTTACAATCTTGTGAATCATCTTCATCTTGCTTGTTACTTAATCTGACACCCTCTCTGTTGCTCTTCCTCCTCCTCCTCCTGCAGTCCCGTCTTCGGTGTCATCTCTGGAGGTTCAGAGTTCAGGACGGAGGGACAGACTGGCAGTCAGCTGGCAACATGGAGAGGGCAGCTGGAGCAGCTATAAGGTAAACACACAATTTAAATTCTTATGATTAACCACATAAACACCTCATCGAGATTTAGATCTCCTTTTCAATAGTTTGAGCTGCTTGTGCGCAGTGATCGACGTGCCCACGTACTTCATGACGCAATTCAAATGGCATCAAATTTCAGTGTACCTCTCTGAAATGTCTGAAATAGGGTCCATTGGTCCAATGAAAGGGGCGGGGCTTTGCCTCTTTTTTAGATGTCAAAGATCAGTTGGCAGAGTTTCAGGTAGAAACTAATGGAGGGTGTTCCTATGTGTCGCTCCAGCAGTAATGGTGTGTTCCATTTGATCTTGGGAGTTGGAAATTCTGAGATGCCAGTTGGACCCATCATCAGGAACGCCTCTGAAGTCGTAACTCTGACTCAGAGACTCGGAATAACTTCAGTAACCTTGAGTTCAAAGCCCAAGATGGCCGCTCCGTTCGTCAACATAAGTAAAAGTTGCACATTCTAGTTTTTATGAGCAACTTTGTCTAGTTTTGTGTAATTGAATCAGTTAGTCTGATAGTACTTGGCATGTTGTGTCGTTTTTAGAATTATCACTTAGTGTGTCGTTAACTGGCCAGTATTATGCAGCTAGCAATACTAAAGACTTGTTGCAACTTAACTGGAATGAAGTCAACTCTGATGTGTCATTCCCAACTCTGACATCCAAGGTAAATGTAATGCACCACAATTCCCTTGTGTGGTGTTTTAGGTGCTGTTGTATGATGTTTCTGGAGCCATTCTTGGATCTCAGACGCTTGGCGCAGACCACACGAGTCACATGTTCTCTGGGCTGATGCCTGGTAGGCTGTACCGCAGTGAGGTCATCACATACAGTGGGGAACTGACCAATAGCGTCTCAGTGTTGGGACGTACAGGTAAGTAAAGGTGTAAATCAATAAACAGACTCGAACAGAGAGTGCAATACTAGAAAAGAATGTGGATTTTTTTTTTTTATCACGTGCAGCTCCAGAGCCGCCCACCCACTTGTCTGTCAAACAAGGCCCAACCAATGACACAATAGAACTGTCGTGGTCTGGCCCCGCCTTCGGGGACTATGACAGCTTCCAGCTGCAGTGGACTCCAGCAGACCGCCTGTCAGTCATGCAAACTCAGCTGACCAGCCGCGTCCTGGCCAGGATGTTTCCCGGACGACAGTACAACTTCACTGTGGTGACTGTCAGTGGCGGTGGGGCAAGGGGCGGGCCCAGAGTCGTGAGCCAGCCCATCCAGAGGAGTGTCAGGACAAGTAGGTGGAAATAGAAGCTTTAATTTTTATTAGTTTAAAGATACAAAAAAATCCTCTCAATAAATGTATATATTTCTGACAAACAAGCAAGTACTTTCCTTCTGCTTCCAGTCTTTAGGCTAACCACACTCTCACTCTGAGCACAAAGTGAAGCCTCTTAAAGCGAATTTGTGGTTTGTGTTACTGGCAGTGTAGGAGAAGCTAAAAACAACTTTACAGTAGAAGAAGTTGAACAGTTTCTGACTGAGACATCTATTTGTGAACATGAATGTACATGTGATATTCATATGAAATATGAATATGAAATTCAAACCAAATATATACCAAAAATTACATGCCAACAAAAAAATCTTGTTTCAAAGAAAAATTTTTTAAAAGGGACAAAACTACTACTAGTGTTACTACTATTAGTGTGGCTGCTTGTGTAAGGACATTTCAGCACTATGTTTTTATCATTTCTACCCTTTCTACTTAATCATTCTCTCAGATCTATTGTGTTTTTTTGCAACTCATGTGTTTCCTTTATCAAGATATCTCTGTAAACAAAGGCAAGGACAAGCATGCCAGGCCAGTGGGTGCAGACACAGTCAAATGCCAGAGAGGAGCATACTGAGCCTGCAAAGTGAACTGTTTAGTAGCAAAACAAATGTAGCAAAATATTAAATTATTTACAGTTATAGGATTTATATTCTCTAAGTTTGATCAAAAACTTTTCTGAGATGCCTGAGATACTGTGGAGAAAGCTGATTTATGACGATAAATCAGCGCAAAGTGTAGCCGTTGTTGTAGTTTCGCAGCACACTCATTACTGTAAACATCAATGGGCATTCGCCAATTGAGGTGCGATGGAGTTGTAAATAGAGTTTTTGAAAATATCCACTTAGTGTTTTGAGAAGGCCTTTTGTAGTGACGTAAAATGCCGAGGCATTTATAATAACAAAGGTGCAAAGACAGAGAAACATGTGGAATTTAAACACAGTAAATACCAGTAAAACAAGTATTTCTAAGAATAGAAGACTTGAAGCAAAATCTGTCTAAATCACAACAGTCACAGGCGTGTCAGCGCGTCATCCGGACTCCAGTGACCATTTATGAGATGTTTCTCATTTTGACCACTAGATGGAGACACTACAGGGACAACGCAGCTTTTGCTTCCTGTTCACTTTCATAACATTTTGACCTCACTTTGAATGTCTGCACAGATCAAACCTGTACACAGCTAACATGTTTCTCTCCTTTTAGCTGAGGTCTGATGAGGTCATGCAGAATTTCGAGTCAAATTATTTATTTTCTCCCCACTGATCACAGAACATAAAAAAAAAAAACTTGTGTTCACTAACGTACAGAAATGCACATTACATTTTACAACACATGTGGATGAAGTCAGAGAGACACAGTCAAATCACTGACCTCAACAAGGATGGTCACTGTGTTTCCACATCCTGCCACAGGAAAAGAGTCAAGTTGCCATAACCCAGATACATTTACATCCTTACACCAGAGCAGCATCAGTCGAATTTAAACCATAATTAGCCTGGGTACTTTGTTTGTTTTGGTGTAAAAAAAAAAAAAAAAAAAAGAAAATATATTTCATCATCACATCAGTGAAGATCAACCCTTCTCCTCCTTACTCAGTAGTTGGCAGAAGTGCTGAGTTGGAAGACGACCTTCTAGTCACAGGAAGCACAAATTGTGACTCAGCAAGGTGCAGCAGAAAGAAATGACAGTTGGACTGACTCTCCCTCCGTGTTTCTCCTCCTGTCTCCTTACTCTCCATCCTCTTCCACGTCTCCTTCCTCTTTTACTTTCCTCTATATTCCTCTTCTTTGTCCTTCCTCCTCCTGTCTCCTTTCATCCTGTCACTCTCCTTCTTACTCCCCTCTTCACTCATTTCTTCTTCTTCCTTTTTGTGTCCTCTGTCCCTGTCTTCTTTCTACTTCTTCCCTGTCATATCTTCTATTATCCTCTCGTCCTTCCTTCTTTCCTCTCTCCTTGTCCCTTTCCCATCCCCTCCTCTCTTCTTTTTCCTTGTTTTCCTGCCTCCCCTCATTTCCCCTCTGTCTTTTCTCATTCTTCCTCCTATTTCTCCCTATCCTCTCCTTTTTCTGCATTTCCTTTTTAACTTCCTCTTCCGTTGCCTCCTCTGTCCTTGTCTCCTTTTGTACTTCCTCCCTTCCTCCCCCCTTGTCTCTTCTCCTCAGGTCCGTCTCCTCTGAAGTCCATTCACTGCCTTCCTCTCTCGTCCTCCTCCCTCTCCTGCTCCTGGTCGCCTCCTCTCTCTGACTTCGACTCCTACGAGGCCGAGTGCCGTCGCCATGATGACGGGGAGCTGATATCAGTGCTGAGTCTGGCGGGGGGCGTAACCACGGTTACCCTGGACCACCTGGAGGCGTACAGGAAGTACTCGGTGATGGTGCGAGTGTCCTCGGCCGGACAGAAAAGTCCGCCGGCGACACGCACGACTGTCACCATGATCGACCGTGAGTTCTCTCTCACACACACGGGGTCCCCTCAGGTGCTGTAGTCGAGTGTTTAAGTAGGACTGCTCACCAGAGAGCAGCAGAATCGGCCTCATGCATCATAATTAACTCTGTTCTCCTTATTTATTACAAACCATCAGCTGCTCTAAGAAGAGTCATTGATTAAATCAGGGGCTAAATTAGAAAATAGGACACATACCAACTTTGCTCTTCATCAGTTCATCACAAAACCACTTACTGTTTTTGTTAAGGTCCAGTTTCTGTTAAAGTCACACATAAATATGCTAGAATATTACTTTAGGTATCATCACTGATAGGAAGTACTTTAGACAGTCTGAGAAATTAAATATCAAGTACAGAGGAACATAAATGATACATATATTTACATGCATGGATATAATAAATGGGCTGATAGATTATTGGAGTGTTTTCTTACCAGCTGGCGCAGGACAAAACAAAGAGGAACTTTTCTGTTTGTACAGGAGACTGAAACAAGTTTCATAATTTAACGCTGCTTTTTATAAAGTCAGTCAGTTTTCTTTCGCCCCTTTACAGCCTTTCCTCTTACTTTGTTCTGCCCAGTTCACGTCTGTGTGTGCCTCCTTCTCTGCCTGTGTTACGTAATAAATCATCCTGACACAGCTCTCCTGGGAGACAGAACAAAACAATGAAAAAGAAGAAAATCATATTTTCTTAGTGACAGTTCACCTGAAAGCTTTGACAGTTTTTCCTTTAAGACATCAATTTTTATTTATTTTTTCATTAATTTTTTTAGTCAGAATTATTAGAGAATGACTAAATTCTAATCATAAATCATTAATAATTTTTAAAACAAATTCATAACATCAAAATACCTTAGTAAATATTGAGATAGTGTTTCAAAACCTTTGTTATTTTTCATTATTATTAAGATGGACTTCCTTACTTGTAAAAAACAAAACAAGCAAATAAAAGACATAAATCTGACAGTCTTGCAAATGGGTTGTCTTCCTTTCAGGCCCTCCAGTCCCGCCTCCGAGCGTGCATGTCAGCGAGAAGTCGTCCAAGGTCACATCGTCCTCCATCTTGTTCCGCTTCAACTGTTCATGGTTTAGTGACGCCAATGGAGCCGTCAGATACTTCGCTGTGATCGTGGCTGAGTCTGATGGTATGAACACGAGTTATAAACTGTACTTAAAACAAAGGATCAAACAGTTATTTTTCACAGAATATTTACATTTACGCGGAGAGAAAAGATAGCTTCTGAGGTTAGCAGCCTGTTCCAAACATCTGCATTACTTTTAGCATTACCTCTGACAGCCAATGAGATGCTGCAGCCGGAGCAGCGCCACCCTCTGCCCTCCTACAGGGACTACATCAGCAACTCCTCCGTCAGAGCGTATCAGACCGCCTATTTCCCCAGTCGCTGTCCACAGGACGCCGAAACTCCCGCTGGACAGGTAACAGTGACACATCAACCGCTACTCACAAGGCTAATGCTAACGCTAACTGTAACAAACGCTGAGTGGAACCAGTGAGCAACAAACTGCTAACGCTCCTTCTTCAGCATTAGTTTAATTCACACCTAAACATTGAAATTAAACTAATCCACTGATAATCTTGTCCTGGTGTTTCAGCTGAATGCAACTAGACTTTTTGTAGTTTCTTGAAGACGTTTCGCATCTCATCCAAGAGGTTTCTTCATTTCTAAATTTCTGGTAGGTTTCTGTGTTTCACAGAAACTGGTTCACCCTAAGGACAAAACTCCCAGACACAAACTTAACAATGTTGTTTATGCAGTCCAGTGCAGTGAGGAGTGCACAGACTTTTACATCAGGGAGACCAAACAACCTCTCCACAAACGCATGGCTGAACACCGGAGAGCCAGCTCCTCCGGCCAGGACTCAGCAGTCCACTTACATTTAAAGGAGAAGGGTCACTCCTTTGAGGATGAGAATGTGCATGTGTTGGACAGGGAGGATAGATGGTTTGAGAGAGGAGTAAAGGAGAACATATACTGTATGTCAAACTGGAACAGCCATCACTTAACAGAGAAGGAGGACTCAGACATCAAGTGTCTACCACATACAATGCAGTTCAGAAATCCCTCCCCAGGAAACTTAACCACCGTTTTCACCTTGGCTCAAGTGATACCAGTGACTCACACGATGAACGGGGGGAGTGATTACCCATCTGATGGGGGATAGATCTGGGTCACACAGATTGGGGGCGGGGCTTTGTACCCTTTGCTCACTACCCTGAGCAAGAAGGATCCTCCACATGGTTAAATACTGGGGACTCCCTACCAGAAATCTAGAACTGAAGAAGCCTATTGGATGAGAAGTGATATGTCTTCAAGTAGCTATAAGAAGTCTAGTTGCCTTCAGAATAAACACTAAGATTACCATGACTTGGATGACTGAGAATCTTCACAGATGACTGATAATCTTATATTAGTGATACATATAGTGATTACTGAAAAATCAAAGTGTTCAATAACCAATATTTTGAGTTGACTTTTACTGTAACATTAAAAATCTTGTGTCAAAATAGTTTTAAGTTCAAATTATTGAAACAGAACATGTTCCAAGAACAAACATTTATAATTAATGCATTTTATTGGCAAGTTGTATTGCTATTATTAATGCTGCCATCAACGCTAAAAAAACCTGAACACTTGTTAAACTTAATGCTAAATGTGAAAAATATTAAAGATAATTAATGCTGCATATGATGACAATATTATATATTATATTATGACAATGAAGAAATATAAATGATTAAAGAAAAAAAATCCCTGAAAAAGAAGTAAAGCCTTTCTGCATGATAGTATCATATCCAATCAATGAATTGTAAACTCATCAGGTGGTGGAAGTGAACCTGGGCGCAGGGAGCGACCGGCTGGGCGGGACCTGTGATCATTACAATGACGACAACGTCTACATGAGCGACAGTTACGGTGGCTTCTGTGACGGACCACTGAAAGCCAAAACCTCCTACAGGTACCACACAAACTCAGACTCACTTATCCAGTCTTATGTCTATCTTTGTGAGGACAGTCCTTGACATAATGCATACCACAGCCCCTACCCTAACCAAAACCTAAATGCAACCCTGACTCTAAAACCGTCTTAACTCTCAAAATGCCAAAAGAAGACTAGTGTCATGTCGACATTTGTCCACACAATGATAGAGGTTAATGCACTAAACTCTGTGTCAGTAATATGACTGTTGTGTGTGTCTGTTTCAGGCTCAGTGTGCGAGCCTTCACCAGACTGTTTGATGAAAATCACAGAGAGTTTCCTCAGCCACTGTTCACTGACACTTACCTGTCGTCACCAATCAGAACGCATGCAGGTGACACACATGCACACACACGCACTCATTCAACATGCATGTACGTATATGAGTATTTATACTGTGTGTTGTTGTGTGTCAGAGCCTCTAGGGGGCGTCGTGGAGGGTCTGAGTGCTGGCATGTTCCTGATCGGTATGATGGTGGCTGTTGTGTCGCTGCTGGTCTACAGACAGAGGCTGCGCAAAGTGTGAGTGTGACGCAAAAATACACAAATAATTCAAATGTACAGATAAGTACATTATTGACGTGACACTGCTACATTACATCACTGAGACCCCAATTTTCAGAATCCAGAATAGAGTGCAACTAATATTTGCTTTCATTCTCTGCAATCCACCAGCCATCTGTTCTGAGAATCTCAGAATAAAAAAAATAGTAAAAACAGTCTGGTTTACAGTCTAAAACCCAAATCTAATCAATTTACTGTCAGAGCACATTAAGGTACAAATGGATCCAGACTACCTAGGTTATTGTTTAATCAATAAATCGACCGATCATTTCAGTTGAAAATGATCAGGATGCTCCTGTCTGGGGTAGAAACCACCAAGTGTCAGTTTTATGTTTGTCAGGCTAGCTGTTTCCATCTACTTCCAGTTTTTATGCTAAGCTAAGTTAGCCACCTTCTGACTGGAATTAACTTGATTTTACTCAAGAAAAAAAACACTTGAACTCATTTTTCTTTTTGTTTAGATATTAAGTACACTGTAAAAACTCAGAATTTTAGAGTCAAAAACACAATGAAACAGTAAGTTCCATCCATGGGTATTAAATTGACAACTTGTTTTAAATTTTGCAGATTTAGCTCCTGACCAGGAAAAAGTACAATCTGATAAGAGTCTTATTCCAGTAACTAACTGTGTGTGTGCAGGGCCGTACAGGAGAACCCGGTGGTGAGGATGAGTATGTGGAAGGAGGTTCCAGCTTCAGGGATATATATGGGAGTCAGGAGGTAAGTGTGTGTGTGTGTGTGTATATATATGAGTGTGACAGTTTCCAGTAAGTGACTGTTTCCAATGAAGTCTTCATTTGTTCACCGCAGCTCATTTAGCTCATTGGCTTCTCTGCTTACTGTTGCTTTTAGGACACGACTGCACAACCCAGCAACAACCAGCATTTTTTTAAAAATAAATATATATTTAACATGTATATTATTTATGGTAGTTACTTAGTGTTCAAGAATAAATATCAATAAAATCTGCTCCTTGGATAATTAGCAATACGTTTATTTATAAGTTTATGTTTTATTGATCTTCTCTTGCATCTGAAACCTGATTATCAACACAAACCGTTTCTGTCCTGTTGCAGCAATCGCCGGGTCACCAGGTGAGTCTCTGCTTTTGATCATTTGTTCGGAGCATGAAATGTGGATGTCTCCGTGACTAATGCGTGTGTCTCCGTGTCCAGTCCAGTCAAAGCTGGCCATTTTGAATCCCACCTGAACAAACTGCAGGCAGACTCCAACTACCTGCTGTCTGAGGAGTTCGAGGTACAACTGTGTGGATTTATTTCATCCGATTTAAACAATTTCTTCATTAATCTGCTTTCCACCACATTCAACTTGTGTGCATCGTGTTTGTTATCCAGGATCTTAAGGATGTCGGCCGTAACCAGACGATGGAGGTCGCCCGAGTGCCTGAGAACCGCGGAAAGAACCGCTACAACAACATCCTGCCATGTGAGTCCTGCTGCACCACTGTGTGTTTTGTTAAAAGGGCTTGAATTTAAAAACATTCAGTGAACTGTGATTCTAGAGAGGTTCATATAAAAGTGTTAGAATTGTGCTGCCATCAGGTCCCTCGGTGAGAGAGAAGCAAAGCAATCGATGTGAGAAATGACTGCAGCGTTTACACCATTAAGAGCTTTAATTAACAAGACAGCACCTGTTCCCATGGTGATGGTGATATTCCAGCGTGAGGGTTGGAGCAACACAAAAATTACAAATAATCAAACTTTGTTCAAATAATAATATCCCATTGCATTCTCTTCTTTCTTCATTATCCTTTTTAAAGAATTTGGGAAGGTATTTCATACAGCTCTGATCAGTTTCAATTATCAGTTACTTGGTTAATCAATAATTTTATTGATTAATCTCATAGTCAGTAAAATGAGAGTTACATTGACATCTTTCTTCAAGAATGACCAACATTAGCCATCCATCGGCTAATCATAGCTGGTTCTTAATATTTTCCATTTCTGCTAATGTCCCATAATGCAATGTTTGTCTGTATAGCTGTGACGATGCAGGCCGACACAGATGAAAAACACTGTCACTTTGAAATATCAGTTTAATTATTTTTCTGACTGTTACAGAAAATAACCAGTTATTTAACAAACTAATGATGTGTTTTAAATCTAAAGAGTTTGCAGTTTGCTGTGTATCAGTTTAAATTAAGTAATTATGCATCAGTCATGTGTGACCGGAGGCAATATGTGAACAGCAGCAGCTCTATAATTAAACACGGTTGTGATTCACAGCCACGTTAAACACAATTTCACAAATATTCTCAGACAATTTAAAGATATTAAAAGCTAATGTAATTTAAGAGATAAAAAATTGGACGCATTACTCATCACACCACTTCATTTTGGTTTCAGTCATTTGAATTATCATCAGTTTTACTGCGTTTCTCTGTTTCACATCATCAAAGAGTGAAGCTTTTGAAGTCCACCACAATTGTCACATTGCGAGTTAAAGTGAATTAGAGCTGACCCTATTTCAACTCTTACACTGTGTATGAGATATCAGTTACTCATAAAATTATTTTATGTTTTTAAGTGCATTCATTACTAATGGTTTGCAGCACTATAAAGCTGAAAAATCGTTAATGCATATCAATAATCAATAATAATCAAAAATCCTTATCAATCCCCCCTATTGCTGCGAAACGAATTAACAATATTGAACTGAACGTCTGAGTTGACAAACTCAACCTAAATAAATACATAATTAAATAAATCTGGAACTGACTAATAGAGCTGTAAAAGGTCTATGTGGGAGTGATTTTTATTTTCTCAAAGACCGCCTTCTGTATAAATCCAGTTTGAGTCTTTGTTAACACGTCTATGTGGTGTTTTTGATATATGATAGTCATTGTGACTGAAATAAGCATTGATATCATGACTGAAGACTTCTGTTTTCATTCTGCAACCCAGCAATGACAGTCTCCAAAAAACAAAACAAACGCTTTGCTCCATTGCTGCTTTGTTGTTAGCCTCTTTGAAGTGCCGGCAGGGCAGGCAGCGACCAGAAGCACATCGGGGTTCTGTGGTGTGTAGTTCTTTTGACTTACATTAGAGTGTTTGTTCACTAATGGCTGACGATTGCAGTCAACGGGCGACACTTGGAAAAACATTAAAAGAAAAAACAAAATAAAATAACAGTACGTGCATATTTGTATATTTAAAAACTGGTCTATTGACGTCATTCCCGCTCCCGCATGATCCTGTTGACTTTTCATTCCTGTCCTGTCCCAATCATGTGATTAAGAGTAAAACGAATTCCATCCCATGACCCTTGGGAATCCCGAAAAAATGTCATCCTCTGCATTGCAGCGTATAGTAGACTAGTTTAAAAGTCTCTAGCACGCTCCGGCAGCATGTGAGGGGAGGGGCTAAAGTAGCACAGACATAAATACTCCCAACCTAGATGAGGCAAAGGTGTAGAATTGCATCCAACAAAGAGATTTTCATCAGGACCTTAAAGATGATGAGTCTGCAGCCCTTGGCCGCTATTGGAAGCTGCTGATTCTAATGGCACTGATTGATTGTCCAAACTGATAAATTTTTTCCCCCTCTATTACACTCAGAGACTCCCGGCAGTGTGGATGATATTTAATATTTTTTTTCTCTAGATGACTCTACCAGAGTGAAGTTATCGTACCTGGAGGATGACCCCTGCTCTGACTACATCAATGCCAGCTACATACCTGTACGTACACACACATTCACACATAATGCACAAACACACACACACACATACATACTAACACCATCTCCCCTACGTGTGTGCACAGGGTAACAACTACCGCAGGGAATACATTGCCACGCAGGGCCCACTGCCCGGCACCAAGGACGATTTCTGGCGGATGGTGTGGGAGCACGGCATCTACAACATTGTGATGGTGACACAGTGTGTAGAGAAGGGACGGGTGAGTCACTGGCTGTTTAATATTTTTGGATTTGTGTTTTGGTATTTTGCTTGAATGAAATATATTTACCTCCACGGATCATATTTATTGTTTCTACTGACTGCCATAGAGGCATTACATAAATTTTAAAACGAAAACGACTGAAATTTAAAAAAAAACAACCCATTACATTAAATTGGATATCTGCAACCACCCACAGCAAATATTTTCCAAGTTTAATTTTCTATTAAACTTTTGTCACTTTTCTCAATAGACAAGTTGAGAAGAGACTGAATATTAAAAGAAATAACTCAGACTGCTGTTAATGATTAAGGGAGTTACAAGAATATTATAAAAGCTGAATATGAATGAAAAATGGCAATTATATTTTCCTAAAAATCAAACGGTCCGGAATTCACACCATGAAAAGCAGAAAACTGGAGAATATTTGACTTTAAAAACAAAGGTAAATATTAATCAATTATGACTACCATTGCTATCTGTTCTCAGCTAAATTAATACATTTTCAGCTGGTGGAATGCCTCGTGTTACAGTCGCTGAGGTGGTTGTGTTTTCTGTTGAGTTTGTTCTTATGACTTCCAACCATTCACAATTTTGGACAAATTGTCCGTGAGTTCCTATTGGCAGTGGCTTCGACCAATTACATTTTGGGCTTAATAGGTCAAAGGTCAGGGTCTGGAAAATTCCCCATTTGTTAACAACGGTCAAAATTTCAAATAATCCGATCTCAGGCAAAACTACACCAATTACCTTCTAACTTGCACCACATATGTGTAGTGTCAAGGTAAGTTTGACCTTGAAATTTTAAAGTTGAGAACAGGACATTTGGTAAAAATCGTTATGTCTTAAGATTCCCTGGGCAGAGTACTTCCTTGTTCATTTGATTTATTATCGATTAATCTGCTGACTTTTTCTTAGTTAATGAATCGCTTAGTATTTGCAATTTGGAAAACAAGTGAAAAATGCCAGTCAGTTGTTACCAAAGTGCAAAATGAAAACAGCAGATTTATAAAGGTTATATAATATTGTTTGCCATGATATTAATCAGAGGGAAAAAAAAATCCTTTATAAATCTAACAAATATTTCAAACCTTTAAACCGAATTTTAAACTTACATTATTCCACAGTCTTCAAGTTAGAAAACTGAGTACAATTCCATATAAAAGGTTTAACATTTCATTAAAAAAAACAGAGTTACAGATGAAGAGATTCTCATTTTTGTTTTCATGGAAACATTTCAATACGAAGGGTTTATGTCACAGGTAAAGTGTGATCAGTACTGGCCTGCAGACAGAGAGCCTCTGTACTATGGCGACCTGGTCATTCAGATGCTGTCAGAGTCCATCCTGCCTGAGTGGACCATCAGAGAGTTCAAGATTACCACGGTACTGCTCCAAACCTCACTGTACCTACTGCTAGTCAATCAGGTTTATCATTGATGTATAATATGTGATCAATAAATCACAACAGGAGAGCAGCTGCACTTACCCGCGGGTGCTGCGTCACTTCCACTACACTGTGTGGCCCGATCACGGAGTCCCGGAGAGCCCCCAATCCCTGATCCAGTTTGTCAGGACAGTCCGGGACTACGTGGACAGATCACCTAACACCGGACCCACCGTCGTACACTGCAGGTGTGTATATGTGCAGTGTTCAGCTTCAAACAAAAACTATTATCGTGCAACATTTGAATGGATCTGTGTGTGTGTTAGTGCCGGTGTGGGCCGTACAGGAACGTTCATTGCCTTGGATCGGGTTCTGCAGCAGCTAGACTCCAAAGGAACCATTGACCTGTACGGCTGTGTGTTTGACCTACGCCTGCACCGCCAGCACATGGTCCAGACTGAGGTACACCCCCCATATGTCTCAAGAATGACTTCAACAACGTCAACGTGCCTGAAGTGTCAATGTAACCACTAGGGGGAAAAAGGACAAAAAAACTCAAAAACGAATCATGATATACAGGACAGGAATGTAAAGAGCTAAAATATCAAACACAGGGCTACACTAGGGCGGAAACACCACAAAATGAGACTGAACAAGGGCTGAAGTATAATAAAATATAGAACTACACTAAGGTTCAAATACTGCGCCATTGAAACATGCAACTAAACTAGTGTTAACCCTAAGTAAAAAATTGTCCTGCATTTGATGGCTAAAATACCATCAAATACAGGACTACAGTGGGGTTGAAAAAACAATGAATTACATGACTAAACCAGGGCTAAAACCATACAAAATGCATGATTCAACCAGGCTGAAACATCATAAAATGTCAAACTAAACAGGGCTATAACATCGTAAAACATAAGCTGAAACCGGGCACAAAAACACGTTTGTAAAAATACCATAAAATACAGGATCACAGGATCACCAGGATTTATTGTGGTTTAACCCTGGTTAAACCACAATAAATAACTGTATATGGCTAAACCAGGGCTAACAACAAGATTAAACAAGGTTAAAATACCAAAACATACAGTACATAACCAGAGTTAAAACACAAAGTATAAGATTAAACCAGGGTTATGACGTTGTAAAATATGAGACCAAATCCCTCCTAAAAAAACTAAAAAAATTACAGTTCGACGGTATAGTGGTATAAATATTGTGTAGAAGAAAATCCCTCAAAATGCTTCTTAAATATGGCATTTACAAGAATGGCCTGGCCTGATGTACGGAAAACCTGAAAACATACCTCCGTCCCTGTTGCTGTTGCTGCTGCAGGGTATAATAAATGATTAAACCAGGGTTTAAATACCTCAAAATGCAAGACACAAGCAGGCTAAAATGCAAGTAAATCATAGGACTCGACCAGGGCTTAGAATAATGTGAAACCACTGCTAGAAACAAAATATAGGACTAAACCAGGGATAAAACACAGTAAACACATTAAATATACTGCAGGACTAAACCAGGAAAAAAACATAACATGTAAGACCAGGCTAGAACACAAGTAATTAAAATTAATGTGAATCAGTATTATCATTCCACTTTAAAACTGATTTTCTCTTGTGTGTGTGTTGAAGTGCCAGTATGCTTTCCTGCACCAGTGTGTTCGGGACGTCCTGAGAGCCAGGAAACACCGCAGCGAACAGGAGAATCCTCTGTACCCCATCTATGAAAACTTTAACCCCGAGTACTGCCGCGGTGAGACTCACAGCCTTATACTTCAACTCTAACACGGCGGACGGACACACTCTTGTTCATCGAAAAGTAGTTCCTGCATTTAGGCTAGCTGTTTCCTCCAGATTCAACTCTTTATGCTAAGCTAGGCTAACCAGATCCTGACATACAGGCACGCAACTTGTGTCAAAAGAGCATGTTTTAAAAAAGACAATAAATATTTGTTTTTGTCCCCTCAGATTTCATCTACACTGGACGCTAAACAGATGATGTCCTCCATCTGATGGAGAAAATCTACAGTTTACTGCCTACATTAGCTCAATCTGACATTATTGAAACAAAAAGGATAAATACACTGATATATAAAACTAAAAAAGTAAAAATACAAATGATTTGAACAAACTATCTAGTTAATATTTCTCCAACTGAATTGATTTTTCTCTCCAGTTCTTTCGGCCAGTTTCACTGTGTGTCAATGCCTACCACTGTCCTAACAAAATGCAGAATTGGAGATGACTTTCAAGTTAATTGATTATATATTAAAGTCCAATTAAATAATGTGGTTAATTACTTTGCTGAAGGGAAACACGGGTTGAACTCAGGTCGTTAGACGTGACAGCAAGCAGTAATAGCATGCAAGCTATCAATAGAAATGATGATCATAGGGAAGGAAAGAGCCATCTATTTTTATTCTATGTTCTCACTCACTTCATATAAGCTGTATATTTAAAAAGTAACACATATTGCTGTATGTAAATATTGATGTAATACTCTTTTTGATATGACAATGAATATATATGCTCTGTAATATTGAGGTATTTCCAGTGTCTCATTTATAAAGTTAAATATTTCATGTAGCTTCAAGCAGTCACAACCTGCTGTATTCAAACTATAATTTCCCAAACTTTTAAATTGTTGCTTGAAGTACGTTCGATCAAAGACTCTCCTAAAATTACAACATTTGGAAAATAAAGTCTGAATACAAGGTAGGAACTTTGTTTGCTTTTTAAAACGCATTACATGACTGGAGTTCAAATGTACTCTATGGGATCCAAATATTGTGAACAAAACAAATCAAATGTTTTGTGAATCTATCCTTACTAAAGATTATAGAAGTGTCATCTGTCTTTCCATATGACTCCACTGCTGTCATTTCAGGGTTTTTGAACAATTTCTGCTGATAAAAGATGTGTTTGGATTTATTCCTAAGGACATATTGATCATTGTTTTTTAATAACTGAAGCGATACAGGACTTGCAGAATACTCACTGTTGTTTTTCTTTAAGTGGAAACTGGAATTTATTATGATGTGAAGCTACAATTATTATAGTGTCTGAATAATTATAACTTTTTTTGTTTGTACCATAAGACTAGCAAAGTTAGTTATTAAAGGTTTTGATTAGGCAATTTGTCATTTTGTGATATGTAGTCATATCAGTTTTATATTTTATTGAACACCCAGCCCTTAGAGAATATAAAGCACTTTTTATAACATGCTGTCAGATCACTGTATACTGAATTATCAAGTGTTTATTAAAAATATTCACAAAACTTTGTGTGTCTTTTTTAAAAATTGAATATTAATTACTCATCTCATGCTTGGTAAAATATTTTAAAAATAGCAACATTTTTTAAAACTTTTATGGAATATTACACATAACTATTACACATAGTTTGGACACTTTTTTACACTGCTTTCTGATATTTATGAGAGACAAACCAATAGGAATAATTTCATGAATTTGTTTGTCTTTGGTAAACATCGGAAAGGAGTGAAAAGCAGTGCCCCTTCGGCACTTGTAACTGATCGAGTCTGAGGAGCTCTGACAGTGACACTGAAGAAAGCCCAAGCATTTATTCTATAATGCATGCACCGATTTTATCAGTTGATATCAGTGCATCTTGTATCGGCAAATAAGGTGACATTCACTGATTCCAGTAGGTGATAATAATCTCCTGCGTTTCATTAATTTTGAATGGGTTAAATCTATTGTCCTACACCTGGCTGCAGCTTTAAAGACCTCCTCAAAACCTAAAGTCAATCCTGACGTTTGAGAATAGGGCTTAATGTTGTAGATAGGAATAGATATCGTTGCAACTTTAACGATATTACTTGTAATAGGTTTTTGTAGAATATAAAGACGTGAATTAAAAAGTTAAAACCCATTTAAACGTACTAAACAGTTGAGCAATCAGAAAAAGAATTAATCAACGATAGATAGATATCCTTTATTATTCCTCAGAGGGAAATTGTGTTGTCATAGCAGCCAGGTACATTAAATAGGTCAGACACAACATTATGCAACAATAATAGGGCATTGAGGTAGGAGCATAGCAGTAATACTGGTAATGATAATAACGTGTATGATATACTACCTATAGTATACCAGGCAGGAACGATTTCCTGTATCGTTCCTTAGTGCAGTGGGGATTCTTAAACCTCTGTTATAGTTTTCCAGTGTTTCATGGAGAGGGTGGGAAGCATTGTTCACAATTGCCAGTGTTTGCAACAACAGACACAGTCTTTTGAGTTTGTTGGCATACTTTGCTTTGATGCCTGTACCCCACTATCCATCCATCCATCCATTTTCTACCGCTTATCATCGCAGGGCTGACATATAGAGACAAACAACCATTCACATCTACGGACAATTTAGAGTGACCAATTAACCTAACCCCCAGTCTGCATGTTTTTGGACTGTGGGAGGAAGCCGGAGTGCCCAGAGAGAACCCACACAGGAACAGGGAGAACATACAAACTCCACACAGAAACGCCCTGACCCAGAATTGAACCCAGGACCTTCTTGCTGTGAAGCGACAGCACTAACCACTGCACCACTGGGCCACCAGTATACCACAGCAAAAAGGATGGCACTCGCCCCAACAGACTGATAAAACATCCAGAGCATTCTGTTGCATACATTGAAGGACCTCAGATACCTTCTAGTAGACAGCATTCATGTTGGTGGACCACACCCCCTTATTGTCTAACTGTATGCCCAGGTACACAATACACTACACTAAAAAGACTATGCAAATTGTTGTGTGGTGTTGTCTAGAGAGGAGTATGCCTTCTGCAGCAGTTATATTATGGCATCCTCCACACCCAGAGGGGGCTGTTATGCAATTAATTGATAACCAGTTTTTCAAATATTTTGATAAAGGCGGAATCGGTATTTGTTACTTTCTTAGTCATTTCTGACAGTAAATATAAGTTATTTGGGTTTTAGACTGTTGATCAGTATACTTATGGCATACCTTCCTTGTGAACTGTGGCCAAACTTTGGTACTGCTTAAATGGGTAAGAATGTTGACTGGTTCACCAGAAAGCACCAAGGTTCTGACAATCTAGAACAAAACCAAAGCCCTTTGGCAAAAATCATCTCATTTGATATCTGATATTTCCTTCCTTATAAGTTTCTGTAAGCTTTTAACTTTAGGTCTGATTGTTTCAAGATAAACCTTGTTTTACTTTTTTAGCTTAACTTCTTCATTGCTTTTAAAATTCAGCATCTTTGGAGTCAGTTTTCTAACTTTTTATTTCCATATTGATCTAGGGCACAGCGAGGCTCCAACAGAACTGGGTAACCCAGATGGAGATCAGGGGCCTGAAAGAGATGCAGAGAGTCTCCGTCTGACAGGCTGAGCAGAGCTTGAATCCGCCGGGACCAAACCTCCTCTACGTCCTGGTGGTGATTTCTATAGAAGCAAAGTTAGAAAGCATCCAATGTCCCATGAGCTTCAAATCCATCCGGACAGAGCTCAAAGAGTAACAAACAGCCAGAACGTAGAACCACAACCTTAAAAACATAGTGCTCAGAAGTGACAGTTTCGGCTTCAGCTCTGAAACAAAACTAACTAGACCTGCATTTACTCAGCGCTAACATAAGTATATTTAAGGTGCTTTAGTACTCGTTCTGTTCTACATTTCATACAGAAATGCCGTTTATTTCATGACTTTTCTTCCCCCCAACAATCATTACACTTCAGAGTTTGGTGGTCAAATCACTAGTAAGCCTATCGGTAAATGCTGTCTTATGAATTTGATGAGTGATATAATTTCGGAAAGAATTTGCAATGGATGTCAATGTACGCTTTATGTAAAGTGACTATGATGTGTACGTGTCCCAGAATGACTGTGTTCCGCTTCGCTCTTGACATGACTATATTTGTAATACTGTAAAGTGGAGGATCAGACCAGGTGTCCCTTTGGGTCATTGTGACAGTGATGTCTGTTTCCAAATATAACAATCGACTGATGGGGAAAATAATCTGCGGATTGATCCAACACTGTGCATCATTACTAATTTCTCATGCCCACACATCAACAGTCCAAACTCCAGTTGCAAACATGTTCGAAGCCGAAGTAACTGAATCAAAAAAACATTAAACACACATTTTATGTCCCAAAACCAGCTAAACTGGGTTTGAATGGATACAGTCTAGTTTGACCCAAGTAGCATGTCAGAACCGTTTTTATCAGCTCAACAATAAAGTGTGTGAGTTTGCAGGCTCAGAAACTTATTTTCGCTTGTTGACCTGATGCTCATCACGACTCGCAGTATTTTAACGGGAGTCACATTGTCATTCCTGTCAGCACATCTTTGTGGTCAATTATTACTTTGAGACAGTGGACCAGTCCTGTGTGCCTAATTTTGAGTTTTAATGCTGGTGCAGAATATCTCAGAGCTGACCTTTCAACATCTCCACTATCAGAGTGGCTGACATTAAACATTTCTTAATTTCTTACTTTTCACACACAGACCTGCAGATATTAAAAAGACCAGAAGGGACAAGAGGTTTTTGTTCTCCTCTCTAAATTGCTAATTACACTATCTCAGCTTAAAAAAAACCCAAAACCGAGATGATATTTAATAAGCCATCATCAAGTTCACTTGGGGTTAAGAAAAACATGGACTCTGACTCCAAAGTGCATTAATTTAGTCTCATTGATTGTCAATAAAAAGTCTTGTGTTAAATTGCTGCAGGGTTGTTCCGGCTTTAAATTATGGTATTGATTCAAAACAGAGGAGGAAGAATAAAACTGACTTATTATTTGTTGTCTGTGGACTCACAAGATAAAACTAGAGTTTACTGTAACACTGTACAAAAAATAAAGATGGCTGCCAAAGCTCCACTTCCACCCAGTGTACAAAAATGAAGTTAACACGTTTTCCAGATACGACTTCTACCATCTTGTGCTGTGACATCATTTGGAGGTGGAGCTGCAGTACACAGTTCCCTCCAATACACATCCCTGCCCAATCGCAAGCCGAGCTCAGCCGCCAATTGTGACATTTCACCCCTTTAATAACATCAAATACTTAAATAAAACCAAATATATCAAAAAAAAAGAAGACTGACCGAAACATCTTTGAGAAAAATGTATTTGGACATCACAGCACTCCGATATCCAGAATTTATCACCCAGTCTGCAAGTCATTCTCTCAATTAATCAACTAATCATTAAACCCAAAAATGTCCGACCAACAGTCCAAAATATAGTTTACAATCACAAGCAAATGACAGTTATTTTCATCATAAATTAGTCTGTTTATTTCTTGAAGAAGGTCATTTGATTAAGAAAAAACAGATACCATTAAAAGGGGACTCAAGGGGACTCGAGGTCTTCTCTGATGTCTCAGTTGAATGGTTGCCTCGTTTAGATTGTGGAAGACAGTAAAATATGAAGCCATGATTTTATGATTCTGAAAATTATTTCTTAACTCCTCTCTTTAAAGGAGAATTCCTGTATTTTTCAGCCTAAACCTCATTCCCCAAACTCTTCAAAAATTCACATAACATATCTTTATTTTTTTTTTTTAAACTACTCCAGTATTGACTTTGGTCAGTAGGGCCAATTCGCTGAACATGGCTATAAACATTTGAGAGTTTTAGGAAAAGAAACTTTCGGCCTCTCAGATTTATCTCACAATCCGCTGAGGGGCCTGCTTCCTCATGTTGGGACCCACTGCTGAGTATAGAATTTAAAGACCGTCTGAAGTGGTTTCAGGTCTAAATTTACTCTGATATCAGCATTGACTGGAACTGTTGATGGAATGGTCTCAGTGAGGTTCTGCTGTGTTGTTGATGCAGCTGAAAGCGATTTGAACAGCTGACCGAGACAGCAGTATTTAATCCAGCTGCTTCACTGACAATGGCTTACTGCCGCTCAAATGTGGAGGAAGGATGGATCATTAAATTCAGTGCTCAGTTTAACTGTGCTGAAGTGTAGAAACGTGGAAAAATCTGAAAGTCCTTTGATATAAATTATACAGATTTATCTGTTTGGAAAACTGATTAGCTCCAAAAGTATGTTTCAAAGTATTAGTATCTGGGTAATAAGGCAAAATAAACACTAAAAAACCTCTATCACCTGGACTTTGAAGTTTTTCTTGATAGAATAAAAAAAATAGTATTTGAAAATCTACAGTTGAAGTCTCATATAAAGATCCTTCTTGTACATTTGATATCCAGAGATTTACACATTTCTGTAGGTCTATAACTGAGATAACAATTATAATAATAATATTAAAGTATCATTTTAAACATACATTTAAATGGCAAGCTTCAGAAATTACTACTTACAGTACATCCTCTCTGCAGCTGCCCGAAAGCCTTAGCTGAACATTACTACTGCTGGCAACACGACCAGATGCTTAAGGCATTTGCGGAAACAGTCACCAAAGCCATTCAGGCCAGCAGACACCACCACAGGAAGAATACTACTCTTTTCCTTAAGGCTGGAAATGAAGCCCCACTATCATTCACAGACAAGATCATGCCTATTGTTCACCCCAGACTGGCAACTGACAGTGGACCCTGTAAAACAAACAAAGGTCCCAGATCACATCATTAGCACAAGACTACATCCAGACCTCATCATCTCAGGCTCCATCAAGCAGGTGAGCAGCTAGCAAAATACCAGAAGCTGGTGGAGCAGTGTAGAACCCGTGCTGGTGGGCTGCCGGGCAGGGCTTGGTGTAACTGGAGCTGCAAAGAGGGGGGCCATACATGCCAACAATGAAGCTGCAAAGAAAGCCACTCGGTGGCTTCGGATGAAGAGGGTGAGCCCCTGGTTTGCTTCTGCTGGGACGCAATCTGCGACCTGATCGACCTTTGGATGGGTCACCTGGGTGACAGGGTCTGATGTTGAAAGACCCGAAATCCCTGATGACCCCAAGAACCTCACCGATGATGCATCCCAGCACATACTTGAGGTGTATTTCAAATTTTATGGTTGCCTAGAGAGCTCAATGCAGTGCAACTTAAGATAACAAATGCAAAGCATTCACAAATTCATCAATACAACAACACGTGCACTGCAACCAACCACAATCACAACAAAACAAAACAGAGAAACACTACATGTGGAACTGATGATAACGTATGTGGTTTCTAGGAACACTTAAGAATGATGGACATGGCTGACTACACTTATCTGTTTTAATATGGTGTCACAGCTGTACTTATTAACATAAGCTCTGAGTTTTTCTTACTATTATCAGATTTCCAGTTCAAATGACGCCATGAAAAACATACCTGGCCTTCACACGATTAAAATGAGAAAAACACATTTTAGATTTATTTTCAAACACAAATGAAAATCAAATAGGTCTAAAGCAGCTCATTCCTTTGCCAAAAACATATTAATAGCACGAGTCAGGTGGATAATTGAACTAAAAATGTCAGTATCAACTCAAACGCTAAACCACTTTTAGCCAAAAAAAAGCCTCAAAGTAACAGTAGACTAAGCAAAAATAAGTTCACAAAGGGTGTGTTTGTTATTCACCGTAAGCCTTTTCTTCAGTCCGTCGCCATGTTGGAATCAGGCTAGCACGCCAACGTCCGTTAGCATCGAAAACTAGACACAACCTTTAGCCCGGTTCTTTTCGTTTGAGTAAAAACTTTGTTTATTGGGTCTGACATTGATGTTAAAATGAGCACACTGGGTTGATTGATAAACTTTTTTTCTTTTTTCTATTTAAAGGCCGTGGGCTTCACCTGATGTCCTGTTCGATAGATTGCACATTTCTGTTAAAAATGTGCAGTACCCTCGTCTGACCACACAACCAATGTTTACTGCAATGCATTGTAGAGGGGCGCTTTTTTACCACTTGGATGAAAATATAATAATATAGAAATAGTGCATCAAAGAGGATATTTAGTATATTCTTGACTTTTTATACGTAAACTACATTATTTCAAAAATTATTATTTTAATTTTGATGATTATGGTCGATAGACTAAAAAATAGAAAAATCTCAAATATCTCAAATAATAGAGTATTTCACTATAAATGTATAAGCCATAATCAAGTTTTAAATAAAGCAGGCTTGAAATATCTAATATTATTCAATACATTTAACATATATTGAATATAAAGTACATCAAGAGTTTCACGTGTTGAATTATATCACAAGAAATTAACTTTTCCAAAATAGTCTAGTCTTTTTATATGGTCTAGAATATTGGTAATATTAATCTTACTTGATAAATTCATTTCATTTAAACAATAGACTCAGGCTTGGGCTTAGAATAGGCTATATCCGTATAATTCTTAAAATCAAGAAAAAATAATGTTGGCATGGCTATAGATTTATACACCTATTGAATTTGTTTGTTTGTTGTTCAGCTGCTTTGTTCACTTCAGAATATTATAGATCTTTTTAAGAATAAACCACTCAAATGCTACACATCGACATCTAATTATCTCAAGCAGCTCCGGCTGTACTTTTATTTTCCACCAGAGAACACTGACAAAACACATAGGAGGTGACGGCAATAAAAGGCATGGCGGGTGTGTGTTTCATGCTAACAGAGGATAAGTGCTTTCCAAGGTTAAAAAGACTCATGCTGAATATCCATTAATTATAAGTAACGAGTGTTCTGACTCAAGCAGCACAAGTGCACGAGTTCTTTTGTCTGGTAGGAGGCCATTCACATCTCTCTATGTTGATGGAATTTATGAATGAAAAAGAGAGGAGAGTTGAAAGGGAGAACAAACACATCAAAACAAATCCATGAACCATCTCTCCACCTTTTATCTCTACTATTAACCATGTACTCCATACTTCAGAGGCAAATATTATAAACAGAGAATCTTATCTTCAAATATACTCTTTTTTATGCACTCGGTTTGGTGAGCTACGCCAAAGGACAATACACGTCAGAAACACTGACAAATTAAAACAGACAGAAAGAATTAATCAACATGATTCCATTTTGTTCAAGAATATGTCAATTCGAACATTTTTAACTTTTTAAGACCCAGATGAGTGTCTGTAATTATGTGGTTATGAAAAATATTATTTTTAACACATTAATAGAACATGTGAAACATTATTTTGAAAACAGGATTTTTTTTTGGTAGTTGATTCTTTTTTGAGTATATTATTTAAAGGAGAATTGTGTTATTTTTCAATCTAAGACACATTTTCTGGTCTTTTAGGCTGTTAAACTTCACGAAGTCCATCACACATGGAGTTCAGTTGCCTCAATCTCAATCTGTCCCTGTGGTTCGGTTCTGTTTTGGAGATATCAGTTGTAAAGATGTCTGCCTTCTCTCCAATATAATGGAACTACATGAATTTTCTGATGCTTAAAATGCCAAAAAATTAATTTGATGAAAAACTCAACTGCAGTCTCATAAAGGACTGCTTTCTCTCTGTATCACTGCGCAGGATGAACTTGTCTGAGCTGTCATGTCAGCTTAGTTAGGTAGAAAAATAAAAGTATAGTAATATGATCTTGAGTTACAACTTTTTATTAAAGATGAAATTGACACTGATGATGTGGGACACAAAGATGGATGCAGCGTGACTCAGTTTGAAGACAAAGTGTTTTTATTTAAAGATCAGGCACTATAGTTATCATCGATAACATGGGCAAAGCGACTACCTGGGTCACATGGTACACAGCTGACATTCAGAGGAGATGAAGGACAGAATACCTGCGGACAACACAGTGCGGAAGTATGCCAGAAATAAAAGGACTTTAATGATATTTATATAGTAAGTGAAGGACACGGGGTACATTTCCCTAAATGTTAGCCATTAGAATTTTAAAGCCTGGATTAAATCAAATCAGAACACACACTCATTGAATACCAAAACTGCATACGTGAAAATGTGATGAAACATTTTGTATTTGTGTTGAAGAAGCAGAATACAGCGTTAAGTTGCTACAGCAGCTCATAGCTCAGCTTATGGCTTCAGAAAGAAAATCTAACATTAGATAGAAAGAGACAATAACAGCTCATCAAAATCCACAAAAATGCTACGCTGTAAAGCTTTCTTTGGAGAGAATGGGCGATTCGGGGGTCAGAGTACACAGATATGGCTTTCAGGCAGCAACATAAGAGAACAAGGTAAATGAGAAGGGAGGAAAGTGGATGATGTAAGAATGACTTGTTTAAAAAGAGCAAAGCTACATCATGACACTCCATCAGTTTCCACCTCTACACTCATATAGTTTATTTCTCTGCCAAACTGTTGTGTGTTTTCTTGATGCCATTAAATGTCACATTGTGCTCTAAAGTTAAACCAAATTTCTCTCACATCCTCAGAGAGATGCAATGTATCGTCCTGATCTGAGGAAACAAATCTGATTCAGATCTCTTCAGGCTGCAGAGTGAACCAAGAATCTCGATTCAAACGATTTCAAACATTAGCTTTTTATCTCTATCATTGCATTTGTAGGGAGGCCCTCAGGAGACATCAACAAAAAAACTTTTCTATAGTGTTTGTTTTGTGTGGACATAAAAACTTTCATTGTTTTTTCTATCTAAATATTTTCAAGTGACACTGTTTCTGCACATTACTCCTGAGGAGAAATAAATAATGTTTTCCATTCATAATTTCAGTTTTCAGTAAAAGTTTTCATGGACAGGCTAAAACCTTGTTTCTAAACCTTAGATGCTGACATGAATCAACAACGCCGACACCTAATGGACGTTTCCACAAGGAGCTGCATGTAAAAATGTGCTACAGAGCACCGTTCAGGTTAGACCACGGTGACAAAACAGCTGAACCTCAGGAAGAAAACATGTATTTACAAGACAGAAAACAGACTGGAGCTCAGCCGATTTCACTGGACATGACATCACTTGGCCTTTTGGCTGTTGCTAAGCAGGTGGCTATTGGTAGAAATTTGGAGACGAAAATGTTTTGTTTTTTTTCAGGGCAGAAATCTAATTTAGCCTCCAGTTCAGACTTTGGACATTTGGAAGCTACTTACCTTAAGCTCAACAACTTTCTAGAAATTACCATTGAGATAACAGAATTGGCAAATTATGACAGAAATGAGGGAAATTCTATTAATGGATTAATCAGTCAGATGATGCTGAAATCCTGCCAAATGATAAATCCTTCGGAGGCGTCTGAGGGATGACAACATGTTTTCATACCGACTTAAGAAATGGACATTTTGGATTGCTTTAAAACAGTTCTGACTAGGGTCTCAGTCATCAATCCACCAAAATAACCCAATCACATGTACTGTAGCATCAAATCTACTTCAGACTAACCATTTATGCATTTAATGCTTCGCAGAAGTAGAAAAAATAACTGTAGTTTTGTTCTCTTGATCAATTAGGTGTTCTTTGATTGAATGTGACTGTCGGGTTATCGGAATTACAGGTAGCAGGATGCTTCCTTTGTAGGACATGTTCTAAAGAGGCTGGGCAATGCTCATTCCTCACATTCTGAGGAAACACAACGGGAAAAAGCTGACGTGGTGGAGTTAAGCACCAGTTTGCAGTTGGTTCTTTTCTGGTGTAGATAGAGGGTATCCAAGTAACGGATATCTTGGCCAAGACTTAAGCCAAGAGAACGAATATCCAGAAGCCCTCTTGATATAAACTTCAGCATCAGAGGTTATACTGTCATGTGACATCTCTTTTGAGGTCCGGGCACCTCCAGTCCTTTGTGCATACATATTTGCTACGTTAACAGCTACAGAATAGGTTTCCATATGTGTGAGTGTGTTTAGCAGTATATTCAGTCCAATTCAAGTAATCTAATAACCCATCAGCCATCATGATCACAGTTTAGAGATGGGCAGAATCTGTGAGATATGGGACAATATTTTTGGCATCAGAAGGATTCTGATTTACATTTACAGTCCCAGCAGTACTGACCACATTTGAGTTCATAAGCAACAGAACAAAACAAAATGTCTGAAAACAACCTCAGAATCCATTAGCCACCGACCGAAGACCATTTATAGCGATAATCTCTGTAGCAACTATTCACTGATAGAGACATTATAGAGCATTGACAGCTGGGAATCTGAATGGGTCGTGTGCTACAACAATAGAATCAATAGATTAATTACAAGCAAACATAATTATCCGCTCTTATCACTTATCTAAAAACAACCACACATGGAATATTTTCAAAAGCAGCTCTTTCCGGGCCCACAA
>KV751334.1:12658951-12694378 GCA_001698575.1 Mola mola | reverse complement strand
GTGTCCAGACTCAAAACATGATTTAGAACACTACAATTCTAAATTTTACTGCTGTGCTACGTAATGATGGCACCCAAACTAAGTCGGATGTGAAAATCAATTAACCGTAAGTGTAGGAGCATCAATCACTCGCTGACAGCACAAACACGGCTCATCCTGACTGGATAAGCCAAGGAGAAGATGAAGTGAAATTTGAGTGACAAAAGATTAAAACTCTCCATATCTTCTCAAAGTATGAACTGCTAGAAGCTCGAACACCTTGAAGAGATGGCTAACTTGCTACCTAGCCAATATAACGCCAGATAATCACAATGGCCTAGTTGCTAATGAAGTAAAAAGTTACAAATGATTGGCTGAAGGACCAGAGCTTTAAATGGTAGCAAACATGTTTGCTAACAATAATGAGTAATCACAAACATGCGAACGTATCAAACCACCACATCATCAGTGCTCAAAGAGACACATGAATTTAAAGAGATAATCAGAGTGTGTTTATTTTCGGTTTCCTGCTGGCTGTCTCTCTCTCTGTCCCTCGTCCTCTGGGGTTCGCTGAAGTGGACAGTGATGAATCTGCAGGTCAGTGTGAGCGTATGTAAGCCGGTGTGACCCCCAACAGACAGACACACATCAGCCACATTGAATGTCCCAACAAGATGATTCGTGTTGCTTCCGTACAACGTGATCCAAAAAAACAAACAACTGTTTTTATACACAGTTGATGTTCTATCTACAGCCAATATTCTACAGTGTGCAGTCAATGGTATTTACTCATGGAAGATAGCTAACTAAGGTAATTAGCCGAGGATGACGCCTTTATTGTTTACATATGTCGATTGATGAGTAAATCCACATTTCCTTCTGCGCAGTGACGCCCCTCCTCCACGATCCTGCTCACATCAAGCTCTGAGGATCATCTTGAGTGTCCACGTCATGATATCTGGAAAGAGTTATTGGTGTTGAGTTTTGAAATGCATTTTTTGGCGCTTTGAGCTCTACAAGTGAAGAGTCATCTAGTTCCATTATGGAAACATTGGAAGAAGAATTAAAATCTTATTGTTGCAAATGATCATTTCAGAAGTTATTTTAAAGGAGAGGAGGGAGTGAAGCAGAGGGAGACCAAGGTTCCTGGCTGGGCAGGGAGTCACTGACGCCCACCCTGACGTCCGGGAGCTCCAGAAGCTCTGCCTCATTACGTTTAATTAGTTTAAGTTAGCAGCACACACACACGGACACACACATTATTGCTGTCATCATTTCACGGTGATTACATTATGTTCTCTTGCGTCATGCTTTCACCTTTTCAGAAGATTTGCCGTGTTTGTGTCCCTTTGTTTCTACACAAACGAGGTCCAAACGTCCCCATTTTACATGCTGCTTAAAACGACGCGTTCAGGGGAAGAGATCGTTGTTAATATTAGAACTGCGGTGGCAGTCGGAGGCCAGCAATGCCCTCTGGTCACCCGCCACTCTCGCCATTTACATTTACAACTTAATTAAGACATAAATGAGGAAATGACTGGGCCAATAATTGGCTGAGTGAAACCAACCACCCTCCTCCATCTTCTCGCTTCCTTCCTCCTCGCCTTGCGTTCACGTCGTCGCACAGCTCGAGACACATGATTTACAGCCTCTTTAGATGACAGGAAGAGCCTCCATGAATCTGCTGTGCAGACGGGATCAAAAGATCTGCGGAGGTTGGTATGGAGGTTGATCACTCTGATAATCACTCCAGCTGTCAAATCTCTGTCAGACCCGCACTTATTCAATTGGTCTGACTTGATTTTCCAATGAAACATGGGCTCTATGGTTGGACCCAGTGATTCTGGAACATTGTACTTGCACCTGATGGTATTGTCAATCACTTTACAGTAGGCCTGCTGTTTACTTTTTTTTTTTTCCAACCAACTTCTTTTTTTCTTTTTTTTTTAAAAAATTGTAGCATATATATATAGTACAGTATGTAGTTCATACTGGGGTACTGATGAACAAATCATATATAATCAATAGACTGACTACATCATTGTCAATAAATGAAATACAGGGCAAAAAGTTGTCAATCTTTCAAACTGAGTTATTTAGTTAGATAGTTAATCATTTAAGAGTGGGAATATTTTACAAACTAAGGATGTATCAATGCAACGTGAGCCAGTTGAAAATCAATAAAAATATGTTACACATCAAGCCAGAAAACCAAAGCACCTCCCTGTCATCACCACAGCAGACCTTAAGATAGAAGATATTTTTATTCTCTGGTTTACAAAGATAAACAAATGTGCATTGTTTTGCACATTTTTGCAGAAGTTTATAATCTCCCTACCTCACAAGTGGAAAGAGATTCTCTAATTGTATAAAGAAAACATGAGAAAAATTGAAGTAACTTTGTGGTTTTTGTCTGAGAAATAATAAAATTGTATTTGTAACGTTGGGGAAATAACCATCTGCTAAAACTTGTATCGCGACTCATTTAACATCTCAATTGAATGGACAAATCATGTAATTGTATCAAATTTCAATCGACTTGCAGTGAATCGTCATGATTGACAGCTGAGCCTTACATGGCACTGGGTGGGCAGGAACCAACCACTACTGCACGAACTATCACTCTACGTGACACACAAGACAGCAGCGCTCATATCTAGAATATCTAGCCTTAACTTTTGAGCAGTGGGAGGAAGTGGAGACATGTCGGCCATATTTACTAAGGTCAGGGATACAGACTGGAATCGACAGAGCGAACCTGCTGCAGAAGATCAGGCAGGATATTTGTTTGAATCTCTTTTATCTGACATGACCGGGAGCAAAAAGTTGCCAATTTCCAACTGAAACATTTAAAATGCATTCCGTAGGATGTCAACACCAGCTGTATGACAAAGACATGTAAACCACAGCAAGAATTTCATTCGAAAACAAACTTGAAGAAGGAAAACCTCCCGACTGTACAGCATCACGACCTAAAACATCAACAACAGACTCCAGTCACACCCAATCTGATAAACAAACATGCTGATAATTAAAAATAATATACAACAAACGGATGTAAAGTTAGACGAAAACTGCAAACAGCCATAAAAAGACAGAGAATGATCCAAATCATAAAGATAATATCCGCATCACTGTGTGTGCATGTGTGTGTGTGAGAGAGGGATATTATTTCTAAAGCCACAGCAGCTTTACATACACACACAATTCAATTCATTTCTAGTCTAATGGAGTCCGCAAAGTCTTTGTAGGCTACCTACAACGGCGTCAGTGATAACGCGTTATTCACATGATGCGGAATTACACGCTTTGAAAAAACTGATGGGAAGTCAGGAGAAGTTTCTTCACCCCAGAAACACTTCCGGAGCTTCATAACCCAACAGCAACAGCAGCAATCTTGTAAACAACTCAAGAACGTTTCATAGTCCTTTCATAATCCTTTCATAATCCTTACTCCGTATTTTTAAAGATTTACATCTAAAATCCACGGGTAATGTGAGTAATTTTAGCTCAGCGGCTACAGTGACCACAGTAAAACTGGAGCTCGCAGAGACTGAAGTGGATCATGTCAGACATTTTATTTGGAGTTTTGTGGTTTGTTTTTAAATCAAGTATTCAGCCTCCTCAGTTGTTTAGGGGATCGCTGCAACGCTGGTTTTTGACAACTTTTCTGGGATTCTCGCTGGAGTTTTAATGTCACCTTGAGGGGAGGCCAGAGAGGAAATGCAAAAACTGTCCAGCGAGACACTCTGATGTTTGTTTTCACATGTAGTTATTCCAAAAAATATGTTGCTTAATATGCTTTGAGGACATAAATGCACACACACACACACACACTCACACATACACACAATGCAGTCATCTGTAACAACTGCTGGTCCATTTATTTTTTTTTCTCCCAGCCATTTTCTCTGCTCTCATCTCCACAGTTCATTTTTTTGTTTGTACAAAAATGAAATGAACTCATGACCTCAATATACCAGAGATGGCTCTGGAAGTGTGTGTGTGTGTGTGTGTGTGTGTGTGAGTGTGTGTGTGTGGGTGCGTGCGATCCACTATATCTCTGTGTGAGGCTATCAGGCTGACATGGCTCGTCTTACCAGATACACCAATCTGAAGATGTTTATATGTCGATAATTGAAACAATATCAGTTAAATTATGACTTTAATGAAATCTGTGCAAAATGGGTTCACAGCACACAGGTCCTCTAGAGTCTAAACATTACAGTGTTGCGCAAATGCACAGCTACGTGTTACAGCTCAACTAGCTTTCTCTGCAGAATGATGCAGAAAAACAGAACGTTCTTTTAGAACTTATCAGATTGTTTGAGCACAACTACAAGGTATCTTTACGACATTTACAATGGATAGTTAAAATATGTGCTTGTTTTTTCTTCTACTCAAGTTTGTCTATTGTTTTTTGTTTTTTTTCAGTCCCTAATGTTACGTAAAAACTATGTTATTCTCTCATCATATTAAGGACAGTCTGCATGATGCACAGACTACCAGAGCAGAGGTCGTACTGCTCCTTTAACTCTGGCTGGAGCTGGAGTCGGTAACAGTGGAGCTGCTGCCGATGTTAATGTCATGTCAGTCATCTGGTCCACAGGCGGCTCCATTAACTAATCGCCTCCCAGAGACACAACACCAATTAACTGCAGGACCCTTCATCTGTCTTGCAGTCAGCTCTTCCGCAGGCACTACGTCCAGCAGCAATTAAATCCCCCTGTCTGGCTGAAGTCGAAGGTAAAAGGTCACAGAGCTAATTAAAAGGACGAGTTTGACCAGAAAACCTGTAAGATCGCATGTTTTAATTACCTGATTCTTTTACAGGGTCTATTATTGCCAGCAGCTATGACAGGATTTTATTCACTTACGGAGATGTGAGCGCTCTGGGAAACAATCAAAATATACATAAAATGACTGTAAAAATTAAGACAAATGTCAAAACATCTCGCCTGCCCCCTGGTGGCTGGCTGCAGTAGAGCAGTAGAGCTATATGTTAGCAGATGGGCCAAACTAAACTCTCACAGTACATGTCATATAAGATGGGTTCTGCCATTTTAAGTAATTCCTCTCAGGCTAATTTTTGTTCTAGTGTTCAATTTTCTTATCTGTTTGGTTTAATTAATTCTTTGACTCTAGAAAAATGACGACATGTTTGACTGACTTTTAGTACTTTTAGTGTAATTTTTCATAAGTGTACAGAACTTGAGCAAATATACCGAGTTCTGTGTCACCACATACACACTATGTGTCCACATACTGTATATGTATTCAAATTTGTGTGATACTAGACAACAAAAGAAACAAATCTTCATGATGCTTTCATTCGTAAAATTCAGAGCGTGGAGGAGGGGGAGCGTGAAATGTGTGAAGCGGGACTCATTAGTTCAGGCGGTAAGGCCACAGAGCCCATCAGTGAGACGTTCATCCTGATGCTCATCCTCCCTCTGTCTCTCTCTATCGGACATTAAAGGATTTCTGAATGAAGCGTGACTTCTCTCCCTGACTCTACACATCATCTCTGTTGTGGTCACCATGGTGATTGAGCAGCGCTGATGACGCGCCGTCTCTCCCCTCTATATTTACTCTGTTGCTGTAGCGACGACCCAGACGTGCACCATCGAGGAGGAAGATTAAGAGGAGGAGGACGCCCCACCAACGGACAAATTATGTTTTTATTTGTTTCAGGTCAGGACACGCTCGTCCTCTCAGACCGTTTTATGAGGCGTGGCCAAAAGTACATGGATACCCCAACGTAACAACCTTATCTGATCTGTCGTGTCGTTCATCAACAACCTCCAAGATTCAGAATTTTCTCTCATCACAGACAAAAGCAGTACGCATCGTTTGTACAATAAAACAGCCAAAAATAGGAGACATAGTTTAACAGATGCGTACAAGCAAAACATTGCACAGTGATTCAACAAACTCTGGAAAGTTATCACAGCTGCATTATTTTGCTTTTTCATCATGATAGTGATGAACAGCAGAAAAGATAGTGTAAATCTTCAAAGAGAATGTGCCTGAGCAGTATCAGAGCAGTACGGTGGTTAAAAAAGGAGGACAGTTTCTCTGTCGAGCTGTTCTCATGCTCGGGATTATTATAGTAAGAAATACACTACTGACTAGAGACATAATGCTGCACTGTGAGTTGGTCAAAAATCAATACAATTATGCAACGTTTCAAATCGGTTTAGATGTGAAGCGAAGCCTGCGAGCTAGTTCAGGCAGTAGACTTGAGCTACACAACTACGTATGCACAATAAACACGCCTCCTTCTCACCTAGGTTACATCCTCCCAGGTTGGCGCACTATTTAAACTGCACCTCCATCCGCCTTCCTGCTTGTCAGTGCCTCTGCTACGCTGCGAGGGTACCGCTCCCTGTCCTTTAAGCCCCACCACCACCTCAGCACCCACCTGCAGGCACCAATGGCGGGTTTACTACCCAATATTTCTATGCAAACTTCTTTTAGTTACTTTTTATACATTTTGCCCAGTTCTGCTAGCTACTTTAGCCTAGCAGCTATGTTCAGTTCTTCATTTCCCCCCTTCAGCGATACAGCTTCTGTAATAAATGTAGGTTATTTTTTTGCCTTGTTGGAAGATCCGTCCACACCATGGAAAGTTAATCATTAGCTTCCATAGCTGGCTAATCCCCAGTAGCTGGTGAAGACTGGCCAAGTGTGGCTCCTCCCACAGGAAACATGGTAGAAGTCCAGAGGTCTTAGGTTTTTATCAGACAAAATATGTTTTCAGCTTCACTTTACAAAGAGTAAATGTGAGTTTATACTCTTCTTACCTCAGACATAAAAAGAGTGCTTTTGTTTGATAACGAAAAGATGCATAATAATTTTGCAGTTTTAGCCTGAGTAAGTACAAAAGGAAACTTTTTTTGTCATAATAAGTCATAATTTGCATTCAGTCTATTCTGTAAAAAACTAAATAAATAAATTGTGGGAATCGTAACGTGAACTCCGGCTTGTATCGTAATCGTGATTTTAAAGAATTGTTACATTCCTACACCTCACTTTATTTGGGCTGAGAAACAAAACAGAAGCAGGACAAACAGACCCAGACCTAATGGTCACAGACATATGTTGGTGTCCACATACTATTGGCCATATTTGTGGCGCATCATTTAGGTGTAGAGTTGAAACCACACACAAAGTGAAAGTAAAAAGGACAATTTTTTTAATCTTTTCTTTATAAAACAAAATAATCCCTTTATACTTGTGAGGTAGGAAGCTTAGCAACTTTACACACTGTAAAACAATGCACATTTCCTTTCCTCCGTATTTGAGAACATAAAAGCATCCTTTGTCTCAGAGCTGGGGCTTGTAACTTCTGAGAAACCAACATGAACCTCTTAAAGCAGCTGCGCTCCCTCTCCCCTCCCTGTTTCTGCTCCACAGCTCCGCCCTTTAAGAGAGTTTCGTCTTGTTGACAAAGCTTCCTGGTCCTTTCGCTGCAGCCAAACCGCTTTCCTTCTGCTGCCCTCCCCTCATGTGAGGGTCATAGTATAGCGTCAGCACCATAGCATACTTAAATGTGTATTGCATATGTATGTATACACGTATATATAGAGAGAGGGGACAATTTTTTACTCTGAATGCAGTGGGATTACTCAAGTGAAGTACCTCAAAGCTGAAGCACATTAATTGAATGAACACACTCAGTAGCTACAAAACTGGCTAAAACATTTTATCCATATCAGCCAACTTCACTAAGAGAGCAAACATAGCAAACATCGATACAAAAGAATCATTGAATTTGCTAAAGGTTTCGCCAATAGTGCTTTTATAGACACTTCAGTATCTGTTGCATGTAAAGGGTCAAAATCTGTAACTTTTCAAACAAATAACCGAGAGGTGTGTTTATGGCAGATGCTACTGCAGAGACATATTTTGCTGGTTGTTGTGCAGTTGTCGGTGTAACACGACACCATGGAAGAATTAAAGTCAGTTTTGAGGTACCTTTGGGTTGAGCACCAGCTGCTGCTCGTCAAAGTGCAGCAGAGCCACAGAGTTCGACTCTGAGTTGTTCACGAAGATCTGCAGGCAGGGATACAGGGACGTCCCCTTACAGTCTGTACCACACGTGAACACGCACTCAAACATCTCCTCTGGACGCAGCACGGACACCACCTGCAGAAGGGACAGGAAATGACAAAGACATTTATTATATCCTCTAAAATCGGGATGTTATGGAATTCTTAGCGCAGAAGCTACGTGAGGCTGGATCTCCATCATTTGCACACTAACAGATATCCATGGCATCTGGGGATGAGTAGATTTCATCGTGTTTCAAAAACACGATCAACCACCAGGCGGCTTTTTTGGATTTTGACAGAAGAGTAATTCTTGTTTTCAGCCATACCTCCATTACTGTGTGTGAAGTGTACACGAAACACAAATAGATCAGGAGATCATAAACTTATAAACTTTCACGGTGACGCCTTGACGGGGCTCCAGCTGCGCTTCCGTCCTTGTACGCATCAGGGATTTTTGTGGATGTATCCTTATGGTCATGTGTTGACCGAGTAAACAAGTTTTTGCTATTATTTTCCATTGAAAATATGTTTGCTGGTGCATGTGTACATGATATTTGTTATGCATATACAGTATGTATTATTCTGTCGGGAACTGATCGACTAAATCACTTAGCAACCATTAGCATGTCATTTGTCATCTACTTATCTATTTTCCAATATATAACAAGTCACAGCAGTAGTATTTTATTTTTAAAGGAACAATGTGTAACCCTGACATGTGGTGTTTACAATCAGTACAGCAGCACAAATTTAAATTATAGGAGAGAGCTGTCTCCCCCTGCCCCCTCCTCCCGAGACGCTGAAGCTTCAGGAGCGCAGAACACGGCTGAAACACTCTTTGGAAAATGTCCTACAACATGAGTTGATAAACTAAGTGATGTTCAGTCAGTTATATCTGAACCAGTTTGCTTGCACGCCTGCGTCGCTGCAGCAGCTTTGTGTTTAGTGTCTTATCTGGCAACTCGGGAGGGCGTCCAAAACAGCCATGTGGGGGTGCCTGAAAACCGTTTACCTGCTCTGGTCAACACAAAAACACATCATTCTGTTTTGTACATTCACTACTCGTGCTGCACACAACTCGGAAACTCTGGCCGTCATCACATGCGTGCAGCACTGTTCATGTGCAAACGTGTGCACTTGTCAGGGAATCAACTGATTGGTAAACCCCTCATCTGAAAAGCAACTAAGGAGCATTAGCTTAGCAGTCATTATGAAAAGGCACAGCAGGGGAGCCAAGCTATTGATCCAGCGCATGTTGAGGTGGTGTTCATTGAGCTTCCATTAGTGGCTCGAGCCGAGTAGCTTAGCTCAGTAAACACTAAACAGTAACCAGGAGGTCAGGGAAGAGTTCATTAGTTAACTAGCTTGCAGGGTTACAGGTTAGATTGAAAAAAAACTGTGTGGGCCTGTTGCTGCCTGATGTGAGTCATTTATGTTTGAAAATAAACCAAAATGAAGAAGCCGTCTTTGTCCCTGCTCATTTCTGGACTGAAATAACAGGTGTAGGCATGAATATGAATATCAGTCCATGGGAAGCACACAGTCAGTCCTTACAGATTTCTCCATCTCACAAGAGGTCAGGGAAATGCAATAAAGACCAAGAATTGTGATTTATGTTACATTAAGGTGCGGGATTAGTGGATGACAGAGCCGATGACAGAGCTCCGGCAATGCACGGATGCTTTTTTCAGGATGATGCCATAAGCTAACAGCCAAATAAATCAAGCCGCTGTGAATTCATCATCTGCAGTAAACAGCCAGGAGTGCAGGCCATAATTCATGACAGGAAAGGTCCCGGCAGCTCCGCAACTTTTTAATAATCCACAGTGGGAAGTGACGCGGCCAGAGGGAAGCTGAAGGTGCACAGAGGGATCAAAATAAGGACAGTTCGGCTGCAAACAGAAGTTTTAGATTTTTGTTCAGCCAGAGGCTGAAGATTAGTGGGCTGATGGGCCTGTAACACTGTTTTACAAGTGAGCGCCAGCTCCAGTAGAGAAACACAGTCTGGAGGAGGATTAATTCCTTTCCTCTTGTATCTCGGACGATCAGACCCCAAAGATCTTTAGCTTTTGCTGTGGGAGTCTACATGTTCACAGTCCACCTGATACGTGTCGAAATCTTTCAGAGCCGACCAAAATGCTAAACCAGCTGACGCCGCCAAACCTCTGCATCACGACTTGGCTGCAAACAGCCAGAAAACCAAGAGCCGACGACACTTCAGCTGCTGAAACCAGTGGTGACGTCCAGTCTTTCTGACAGCTCCGCCAATGACTGACAGCTCGGTGTGACTGATCCTGTCACATCGCATGACATCATCGTCTGTCACGCCTGAAGACTCTCGTGCAATCATGTAATCAATACAATCAGGTTTTTCAGCACTTAATGTGTATTTATCACCAGTGAAAAGGTTCTGTGTATTTAACTTTTAAAGATAATTTAATACTAATACTAAAATCACTCCTAAAATAATCCAACTGATGCTCAAAGCTGGTAACTGTCATGCATGAAGATCATGTCTCCACAGGATTTATGTGACATCTTTAAATGTCTTGTTTCATCCAACCAGCACAAAATATTCAGGCTACTGTGAGACACAACAGAGAAAAGCTGCAAATTTCACAATAATCATCAAATGAGATCCGCCACTTTCTGCTAAACTAATTGTTTATCAATACTTCCAGGACTGCTGCTAATAACGAGCTCAATAAACTAATAAAGATGGTCAGACACGGCCAATCCCATAATATTACAGTACTAGCCCAAGTGCTTTTAGATATTTTAAAAGCACTTTTGTAAAAGCTTTGTACTAGTTTCACTGATAAGAGAAAATACCACTAGGATTTAATGTTTTTACAACAATAATAGCTTGGCCATCGGTGGTAATCAGCACCAACAGTGTTACTGCAGTACTTTTACTAGGCTAGTACAAGTTAGTATTATTCTAACAATTATAATATTCTAACTCGTAATTATCAAAATACGTCTACTGGTGAAACAACACGCTGGAGTAAGCGATGACTAAAACACCATTAACTCCATTACTCCTCCTCCTAGTAGCGCTGGTCCACCAACAGGTAGCGGCGCTGCGCGGCTCGGCGACTCGGCGGCCGGGCTCACCGTGCAGTTGGCCGGCTTGCTCTGGAGGCTCTGCAGCGTCGGGCTTAGCCAGCAGAAACCCAGGATGAAAAGGCTGAGGATGCCGCAGGCGATCAGGAACAAGCCCAGTCGGATGCTCTTGTCCTCGGCCTCGGAGTATTCGTACGACACCCGTATCTTCGCCATGGCAGCCCCGCGCGGACGCCTCCTCCGCCGGCATGGAGAGGCGCACCGGGGGAGGAGAGGCAGGAGGAGGAGGAGGAGGAGGAGACTGTGTGCTGCTGAGAAACTGTTGAGTTTAAACACCAGCTGCTTTCCGTCTCCCTCTGGCTTCATTTATCCTCCTCCTCCTCCTCCTCCTCCTCCTCTTCCTCCTCCACCTCCTCCTCTTCCTCTCCTCATTCTGTCCAGCCTCCCTCCAAAAAGTTCTGCATTCATTGTTTTACAGCATTTATTATTATTATTATTATTATTGTTTTTGTTGTTGTTGTTATTATAATTGCACTCTGTTCATTTTTTTTGTTTTTGTTTTTTTATTATAAATTCCGAAGCAATAAGGTGTATATAGTGAAGAGACTGATCAGCCACAACATTAAAGCCACCTGCCAGATGTTGTATTTGTCCCTCTGATGCCGCAAAAACAGCTGTGATGTATGTGGAGATGGACAGGAGACCGCTGAGGGTGTCCTCTGGTACCTACACAGAGGTTCCTTTGTCTTCTGTTCCATCCGTTTCCCTGGTGTGGCACTAATATGAGTCCTAACTTTAGTCATAGTCATTGTCTTCTCACCCCATGATAGGAAGGTCATAAAACAACTAATTATAAGACAGACACAAAATGGCTCCATACAGCCTTGAAATCCCAAACTGATTTAAGACTTTAGAAGACACCCGTTAACAGCTGAAATCTCCACTGTAAGCTAAAGTAAAAGCACACAACATGCCTGTAGCGTTGCCATAAACAAAGATGGCCACGCCCTCTCTTCTTCCTCCCACTTTACCAAAAAATCAAAACAAAATATTGGAGGTGAGCCCTGCCACCCTTTGCTGGTGATGCCACTTGGAGTCAGAGTCTTGGGGTGTTTAATTCCAGATGCAGCTACTCTTGTTGCGCCATCTGTGCAGTAGTGAAGAGGAAGTGGAGCCACGGTACTGCGTTCCCGTCCATACACCCACCCTACACAATAATGACCTTTCACCCCATTTTTGTAGCTTCAAATAACCTATTCAAATCAAACTGATCTGAAAAAATGAACATTTGAACATACGTCAGTGATGCGAACTACCTAAAACATTTATACAACGTTTTTAGTTCATCCCATGTCCCATCTGCTAACATGGAGGGGGAGGGGTTCATGCGCTATACTTGAAGCCAGATAGATACTGTTAGAGATAAGATGATTTCGACATCAAGGCAGGATTTCCTAAATAACCTATTTGTTAGGCTGTACTCAAACCCATGGGCGCTTTGTGTTAGGAGGCCGGACCGCCCACATGTTCCCTTCAGTTCAGTATTGATCAGAAGTAATTTCCTGTTTGGATTGAACCAATCCTGTAACATCAGTAAAACACTGAAGACCTCTTTGATAACCTGAAAGCTTTTCTTGTAAATTTACATTTTTGATGACTACTCACTCACACACGGCTGCAGCTCTCAGGTGTCCACTTACTTTGGGCCACAGAGAGTGCAGCCTGCAGCTCTCACTTCTGTGGTTTCATCTCTCTCTCTCTCTCTCTCTCTCTCTCTCTCTCTCTCTCTCTCTCTCTCCCTGGCTGCAGGTTGAGTGATGCTCGGTCAGCCTGGTGGCCTGATGATTCAATCCAGATTTGTGTTTTGTTTGGCTGCGGGCTGCTTGCTGTTCTCTCGCTGTTACATGCTGCATGAGATAAGCCTCTTAGCAGAGGGAGAGCTCACCACTCACTCTCAGGAACATCCTCCGTTTCTCAGGACACAGGGACGGAAACGTTGCTGCTCATGGCAGCTGCAGCACGATGACTTCACTCTTAACACACAGTCATTGATCACAAGAACTTACTCAAGGTGATGAGTCGAGTTGAGGCTGTGTCTAAGTCAACCTCTACGGTATGAAGAGGAAAGAGAAGATACAGAGAAGAACTGTGGATTAGGACAGTTCACGTTGTCATTTAAACTCCAAATTCCTCCCCATCATGTTTGTAGTTTCTGTGCGAGTTGGCCATCCTAGAACTCCTCGTTGTTCCTTAGAAACTGGTAGTACGTAAACATGCTAAACTAAAGACCTGTCCACTTCATATATCATCAGATGTTTTCTCCTTTCTGTTTTTTTTTTGTTGATAAAATTCTTTTACAAGATGTCTCCCTTTACACAGGCAACAACGGCAGGCCAGGTCAGGCCAGTAGGTGGTGATACAGTTCAAATGGTCCCTATGTCAGAGAGGAGCTTCTGAGGCTGCACAGTGAACTGTTTCACCTTTAGCAGAAGTAGCTTAAAACATAGCAAAATAATCATTAATTTCAAGTTATGATTACATATATGTTCTCTAACCTTTGATCTACAATAAATTGATGGAGCAGTATGGAAAGTCTGGCCTTATAACACTTCTTCAGGCAAATAAATAAATTCTCTGTATGAAAAAAAAAACCCAAACTAAGTCATCAGGTCATCAGGATTGGTCCCTAAGGTTTTTTGCTCAGAAGACCTGGGCTGTCAGAATTTGTTTTTGTCATTGTTGGATTGCGGGTCGAAAGCAGAACTCCTCGACCATCATGTTGACTGTTTATTTCAAGCATAATCTGTGCAATTAATAAAAAAGCAACATGGACACACTATCAAGGAAGTCTCTAAAGCCGTAGTCAAGTGGCCAGTTGAAAGTTAATGAGAAACAACAGATTATAATCAGCCACTGGTATTGATTAATTCCACCTTATTTGCCAAGACACCGATACCAATCAACCACATCAATGTTGGCAGACTGAATCATCCCAAACCTAAAAGCTGCCCGGTACGCCACTGTAGAGAAACCAAAAGTAAAAGGGGATCCATTTGTGTGGACACACGATGTTAAGAAGATGCAAAGCATTGCCACTGTTGCTGTGGTTTCATGTGCACGATCAGAAAGCAACAAAAACTCTGCGTGACATGTACAAACATCTACACAGTAACCGGTGTCCTTAATAGCCAATTTGGAGGGTGTTTTGAAAAATTGTCCATTTGTAGTGACCAAAAACATTGTTTCAGTGTAGACGAGAAGCCCAAACATGAAGAAAAGAGTTCATTTGGCAAAATATCCAGTGAGGAGGAAATTGATATCTAACTAATATCCCCATATGAGCATGAGAAGCTGCAACTACAGCTGAATCACCAGTAGAACGGGACATTTTTCAGAGTCATGTTAGTCTACGGACACCATGAGATCCATCTGCCTCTCGTACAGTGCTGTCTCTCTCTCTCTCTCTCTCTCTCTCTCTCTCTCTCTGTCTCTGCTTGTTGCATAAATGTGCTGAGAGGCTCCAGAATAAAGCCTCGGCATGATGCATTGGTAATCAGGGGGCACGTGGCAGGATTATTATCATCTCTGCAGATCAAAAGATTACAAATGATAACAGACAGTGTGGACGGACACGGCGGAGGCCACGTGTCTCACTCACAAACAGACCAACAGCAGCAGTGTGAAGGCTGCAGAAATATCACATACTCTCAATTAAATTAATTCTGAGTTTAAAACTTGAAGAGGAAATGTGGGAGGAATTTCTCGTGATCTGTCAGATAAAACATGTGAAGGATTCGAAAGGCAGGTCGTTTGGACAGTTGGTGTCCTCTGTGGACAGGATTGCAGAAAACAAGAACAGGAAAGGGCACGCGATGCGATTAGGCCCCACAATATTTGCTCGAGTTGCTCGTCCTGAAAAACAAATGTTGGTGTAAAGAGCTGTTGCTGAAAATCCCTCTCTCAGCAGTGAACCACAGCGTGGAATTACCCTCGTTACAGAGACCAAACACAACACAGTGATTATGCAGCTCTGTACCACATCTGCTGGATTCAGGGCAACATTTAATTATGTTACAGCGATTCGTGTCCAAAACAATGAAAACAACAAAAATGCATCTTGTCATTCCCAATTTTTACATAGTTTAGTCATTTGTATATAGTTTCCTTGGCTAACGAAGATGGAGGAACTTTCACCCATATCCATTTTTGTGTTTGTTTGATAGCAAGATTACACAAAAGTACTTGGCTGAATTTGATTAAATTTTCCTCAAAATGATTACTTGGCCCAACCTACAGCCGATTAGATTTTGGTGGCCAAAGGTCAGTTGCTGACAGCACTGACAACAGATGATTCACCTTTGGGCTTTCAAAGTCAAAGGTCAAGATCACTGAAAGGTCAAACACATTTTGTGGACATATCGCTGGAATGAACTGACGTAGAGAGGTCTAACTGGTGTCATTTTGTAACTAGTCCCAGAGTCCATCAAATAGCCTGACCCAGCTGGTTCTCCAGTTTATATGTCACAACATGTGACAGGTGACACCAACATGAACTTGATTTGTGTTGGACATAAGTCAAAAACGAATGTTCATGGAAATTTTGTGTATAATATTTACATCAAAGAAAAAATGTAATTAGGATTTTTTGCGAAATCCAGCTTCAGATCATGTCTTTTTGTGTTAGAAAGACAGAAGGCGTAAAAAATAAATGCTACAGTTTCTGGAGAAAACTGCAGGTAATCTGATCCCCGATCAAGGTACATCAAGGTAACTGAAATTTACCTGGATACTAACCCTAACTGTGGTTTTTGCGTGATTTTTCTCTAAGGCAATTTCAGGTGGACAGCAGAAATATCTGCTCTGCTGAGTGTTTTCCGTACTGTGTATGATTGTTAAATCGAGCATATGATGCTGCATGTGTGTGCAAAGTAAACATTTCATTAAGGTCATCATTATGTCAGCTGGTGGCTTTGCCCCTGCTTTTTGATTCCGGAACCTCAGCTTGTGAATCAAACACCTGACATGAATGGTGTTACTCCTCTTTCTTCTCGTTACCTCTCCAGAATTTAAAGGACACTTTCGTCTCCATTGTGTCTCAACAGCGGCAGTAAAATCTGCTGCTTTTATTGACACATTAACTCTATCATTTTATCACTTGCTGTTCAAACTGTCTTCTCTGTCACCTGTTTGTGTTATTCTTTGTAGTCGCGAGTCTGTGTGTGTTTGAGCCACCTTTTAAATCATTCAGTTGTTTGATGATTAAAGTCACATTTTACTTTTTTCCCCTTCTATCCAGTTCATGTACTGTCCAGCAGGATGATGTCTTTGGCACATGGCTCCCTCTTGTGGACAAACTACTGAAACAGTATTTCATCAAAACTCCTGACGCTGTTCCGGAGCTCTCAAACAGTTTGGCTCTACAACAGCTGTGAAATGAACCTGGAGTGCAGAATGTTTGGCTTCCTTCGAGCTCTGAAGATCAGCAATAAATGTTTTCTGTAAATTTTTATCTTTATCACAATGTTTATTAACAGCATGTAAAAATGTATTTCTGATTGCATCTAAAGTTGGATGACAGGAGAGCTCCAAAACAAGCCAAAACATCTGGATGGCCCTCTAGTGGCTGGCTTCAGTAGAGCCCACAAACCTCCTCCCTTCCATGTTTGCAGCACACACACACATGAAAAAACACCCAGGACTCCAGCTTAAGTTTCATTAACAGAATATTTATTTTGTTCTTTTTTCTATTAAAACACTAGCTGCCATATTTAATAAAACAGCCAATGGCCAAGTGCCTCAGTCCTCATCCTACAGTCATACCCTCTCAGGCGGGTCACATGTGGTCTGTGGACATGTCCTTGGCTTTTCTGCTGCTGCATGAATGAGCTGAGCCCCAGTCGGTGTCGGTAGAGGCGGGCGTAGTCCATTTTGATCAGTCAGTCGGGTATTCCATCTTTTACAAATGTTTTTGTTTTTCCTCCGTCTCTTAAAAATACTGCCTCTGTACGTTGGTGGTTCCTGGGAGATCTTAAATAACAGTGTAATGAGAATTTCTGCCATGTTTAGCAGAAAATTTGGGGTTCATTTTTATTGGAGTGGCTTTTCAAAGAAAGCATTTACATTTTAAGAAATGTTCTTATTGGCTCTCTGCTGAGAGTTACACAGTAACAAACAGCCAGCAGCCAGCCAACTTAGCTTAGCATAAAGACCAAAGACCACAAAGCTGTTCAGTGACACCTCTCACTCAGACTTTGTTCATAGGTATACAGGTATTTTTTCTATTAAAATTATAATTATAATAATAATGAAAACAATTGTACTGTGTTTGAAAAGAAATTCTGTTACGCAATGTCCCGCCCAGAGCGCTCTCCGATTAACACCACTGACTGATACATCTAATGTTACTGATGTCAAAATTTGACTTGTCCACAACCAGACTTTTGAGAAAGTGGGGAAAAAACACATTTCGATCACCCCCTGGTGGCTGGCTACAGTGCAGCTCATAAGCCCCTCCCACTCCATGTTAGCAGGTCGGATATGGGCCAAACTAAAAACTCTAAAGTACACATCAAATGAAACTGTTGCCCATGATAGACCCTGTCATTTTGGGCAGTTCCTATCAAGCCAATGTAAGGTCAACAGTTCATTTTTATCATCAGTTTGGTTTGTTATTTAATACTAAAAAACGGGGAGGGTGAAACATCATGATTGACAGCTGAGTCAGGCAGAAAGCAATACGGCATGGATGGATGAAAAGACTGCCGGTAATATCTGTATACATGTGAACAGGCCTTAAGATAATTAACATCTTACTAATATTGTTTAATTAGTACAAAAACTCAAGTGTTAAAATGACAAATGATCTTTGTGCTAAGCTAAAAAGGTTTGTGGCTGTAGCACCATGTATAATACGTAAGTGTCTGAGGCGAAATTATTCTGAAAATCTGACTCTCAAAGAAACTGAGTAAAGCATTCGTCAATGTCTTGCATCCTAAAAATGCACAAAGTGATTCTTTTTCGGGCAGAAAATGAGACACTGTCAATAAACAAAATCAAGTGGAAATAAAGAACAGGGATTGAGAACATAAATGAAAAGTAAAGAAAGAGGTAGCTCTACTGAGAGGAGCTGGAATAAAAACCAGAAAACCAAACAAAAAAGAAAATGGTGGAAACTGACATTCAGCTTGAAAGGGACATGTCGATCTGTTGATCAGCCAAACTGTGGGGATCAAATTTAGCTTTTTTCTTTATTTCAGTGTTCTTGTCTGTTTTTGTGTCAGTTTTATTTTAATTTTATTTTGAAGATTAAGTTTGTTGTAATTCTGTTTATGTCTTGTGACTGAATTCAGTGTTCACTCACACATGCACACACCATCCTGCTGCCAAAAACGCTCCCTACTGCAGTGATAATATTTACACCTTTGTCCAATGTAAAACACTTTAAACTGTTTTGACAGCTTTGTTCTTTTGGGAGACTTGATAGAAAATTATTTTTCTTAAAAGAAGTTTGAAATCCTGTGAAAAAAAATTCTCACTAGACCTGCACTCAATTCCATATTCAAAAATATCTAAAAAATTTGAATGATTTTGAAAAGCATAAATAATCAGTCAATTTCAAAGTCAGTAACTGTTTGATAGCAGATTCATCTGCATTCTAGCCAAAAATTTGCTTATGCTCCTCTTGTATTAAATATGCCAATACAATAATCATTAGTTGCAGCCCTTTTAGTTGAAAGAACTGACATGAATGTATGGCCAGAATCAGAGTTCTTCTTGTGTGATTTGTCAAACTCTGCAGTGAGTGATTACTCCTGAGACATTGGATAAGAAAAGCAGAAATTTTCCTTTAAGAGGTGAATGATGTGACACATTCTTCTCACAGAGACTTTTCTGTCAGTTAAAGTTTCTGGTTGCTGCACTTCATCTCTAAGTTAAATATGGAGCCTTTGATTTAAATTAAACCAGCCACATTAATATCAACAAACAAAAAACATTATTTTTTCTTCTTTTATTATGAAATAGTGCTACAATGTACATTGCATTTCCTTTCCTGACTCTGTTGTTTGCTCATGTGTGTGTTCGGATTTGTAACGCTGGGAAAAGCTTGTAAAAACGAAGGGATGGTGAATGTTCCGACCGGAGGTGAGCCACTGTGCAAAATAATTATCCATCCTGACCGGTGGTTTTATTCTGAGTTAAAATCTGGTTCTTCTTAAAAGCCTCTCTAGACAAAAATAGTCAATTCTTAAGATGGAATAGAAACATGAATCATCGATCAGGTGGACAGTTATTGACGGTGCTCGTATCTCGTATTGTGGTGTGTTGCGCTCCATAAAACACACCGAACTTATGGAGGAAGGGTGGAAATTATAAAAAAAAAACAAACAATAAAACAAAACCAAAAAAAAAAAAAAAAAACGAAGAGGGAAAGAAACTGAGAAAAGTTAAAATCATAAAGTCTGTTGGGGAGAGAGAGACAGCCAGGATGTCCTCTCCCATCTCAAGTCCTGAAAGGCCAGATTCACTCTCAGTGTGTGTTCTGGCGGAAACGAGAAACCTAAAGGGTTGATGATTGAAAAGGCCAGGAGGGCCAATGGCAGGCAGGTGGGAGGAGGTAGAGCCAATCAGAAGGCCTGCTGGGCAGGATTGTAGTTGAATGTGGAGGGAACATGAGGTCTCTCTTCTAGTTTGTCGTACTCCAGGTGGAACTCCTGAAAACAGAGAGGCGGGGTTACCAATGTGAGTGGATGAACAACTTGTATGTCAGCAAAATATTTAATACTTTTGTCAATTCGTCAGTCAAAACATACTGAATTCTATTAGATGATAAAATGCAAGTACCTACAATCAATCACCAATTAAAAGAAAAAACTGAAAACTGTTTAAGCTGAAGTTTTAGGTCCTTTTCCTGAATACAGAAATACTCAAGCTTCTTAGTGTGGCCAAATTTGTGAGTCCATAAATACAAACAAATGTAAATAAATACAAACTTACCACCAAGACTACAAAACAAACCGAAGACAATCACTGGATTCCTTAAATATCAGATGATTATACAAATGCTTTGTAACTGAACTCATCTGAAATGGTTTCTCTTTGTTGGTCCCCTCTGACTTAGAAATTAATATTTCTTGATTGTCAAAAAGTTCCTTTTTTCTGTTCTGAACATGACATGTAAACAAACAGTTCTAGAATTCTGGAATCCTTGGTCAAACCAAAAAAATCTTAAGACATTTTCTTGAAAATTATGATCAGCTTTTGACACTTTTGGTGTTCAAAGGCCGAAAAATTAACAGAAAAAAGACTCAGCTTCTTCGTTTTAGAGGAGTTTAATCATCATCATTTGTTGAGCACATGAAATATGTGTATGCGTGTGTTCACCTTGGCCACCTTCCTCCAGTTGAGGCAGTCGAAAAAATAGTAAGTCCCTCTCTCGTAGGCGTTGGTCTTCAGTGTGGGCTCCATACCTGGAGCCCGGGTGATCCAAACTCGCTCCTCTTTATGGTACCTCCAGTCCCTGTTAAACCTGGACACACACGCATGGTGGCAAGGTGACTGACAGTTCGGCACTGACTGCCTGGTGCTTAGTGTGTCTCTGAGTGTCAGAAGTATCAGGCCATAGTCACCGCCTGGGGGTTTATGTGGTTAAACTCAGATATCTTTACTTAGAGGGAGTTCCTGGTGCTACGGCTCCCCTATAAGATAGGATTGGTGCTCACAGACTTGGAAAACATTTCACTGGGCCACTTCACAAGGATTGCACCCAGATGAGATAGGGAGGCACAAGAGACACTTGAGAATGTATAAACAGGTGCATGACTAATGCTTCAAAATAATTCGACTGTGTGTGAAAGGGTCCACTGAACTGTTTTCAGTTATCTGTGCGTTGCGTTGTGGGCAGAGGAACAAATCTGGCTCCTGTGTGACAGTTTTGCGTTTATATCACACAATATATGTGTGAATATGGGGCATAACCACTGACAACATTCATCATTACACCTTCAATTTCCACTTTCACACTCTTGACCCCGTCCGACACTATTTCACACATTCTTACATGCTTCATGCATCTCACACATGCATACTCCTCCTTCAGGATCACACCTACTCCATTTCTCTTCCTATCCCCACCATCATAGTACCGTTTGAACCCTGTTGCAATGCTTCTAGGCTTGCTGCCTTACCTTTCTTCTTTGCATTATGTCAGCCAGCTCTCTACCTTTGCCTATAAGCGTGCCAACATTTAAGAGTGCCTACTCTCAATCCTACACTTTTGATTTAGGATATATACAGTAAAAGACAAAAACTCACCAAAGGAAGACTAATATCCTTTAAAAATGGAGGCTTTTAAAGCATGCTTGGAAACGCCTCTTCTTTAAATCTTTACTATAATTAATGGAAGCTTAAAACCGTAGTAGGAGGAAATAAAGCGGTCGGGTCAGTTAAATCAAAATTGTGTGTTGTTCAGGCTCATACATAGCATGTGTGTGTGTTTTGCTCTCACAATTCTACTGCAGCCAGAAGTTGTAGTAGGTCCCCTCCATTCATGTAGTAGAGATAAAACAGCAGATCTTCACCGTACCGTGACAACTTGATAGCTGCTAGCTGCAGATTTCAAAGGAGAATTTCAACATTTCAACATTTAAGACATAAAAATCATTAAAACAGTTTTAAAGCCAAACCGTTGAAAAATAATAAAATGTTTCTCAGGGCAACTGAGACAGAAAGACATGAAAAAGGATCCTTGTAGTGTTTGCTTAAAGGACATACCTTGTCCCTTATGTGGATGTTAGTTAAATACTCTGATGGGACGTGGAAGTCTGCAGGAACAAGAGAACGAAGGAGTTGAAAACACTGTTAGATATGCCTCTGCTATTCTTCTAGCAGGGATGACAAAACAAATTCAGATTCCTCTTCATTTGATCTGCATATTATTCTCTTACACTTCTGACTTTATTTACACGCACAGCAATACTCTATCATGTTCTGAATTGCCACGTTAACAACAGTTTCTAAGCGTCTTAATTGGAATAAGGTCATATTCGGCTTAATACATGTGGAGTATGCTGATCTTAGTTGTATTACTGAGACTTGTAAACACCTTGTGCACACTAAATATTCCACCTGGAGTTTTTACAGCACTCTTCAGCAGTTGCGGGCAGTTTGCAACACATGCCTCATGGCTTTACTTCACATTTTATAGTGTTCAAATATGCCATAGAGCATGTGAATGTGAGCATTGTCTTTCAAATGCGATGTACAAACACAATCTAAAAAACGTTGGGATATTGTGTAAAATGTGAATAAAAAATGAAAATACAGTGATTTTCAAACTTTTAAAATTGAATTCAGAACAATGAGAACATTTTTAATGTTCAAACTAATAAACTACACATATACAAATTATGCAACATGTACAAAAAAAGTTGGGACGCAGGAGGAGAAGACTGGGAAAGTTGTGGAATACTCAAAAAACAGCTGTACCATTAGACGGGTAAGTAGATTAATTGGTAACAAGTGGAACTATGATTGGGTATAAAAGGAGCACTCCTGAAGGGCTCAATCATTCACAAGCAAAAATGGCCAATTCTTAATTTTTATCGACAGAATGTCTAGACACAGCCAAGTGGTGAGGGAGACAGTTTTGGTGGCCTCCGGATTCCATCTCTGGTTTTTGCAAATGAAGTGGTCCAGCTGGCCTCATTGATCAGTGACCTCCAGCTCACCCTGAGACAGTTTGCAGGTAAGTTTGAAGTAGTGGGGATGAGGATAAGCACCTCTAAATCTGAGTTATGGTTCTAGGCCGAAAAAGGGTGGATTGCCCACTCTGGGTCGGGGAAGAGTTGCTGCCCCAGGTGGAAGAGTTGAAGTATCTCGGGGTCTTGTTCACTAGTGAGGAGAAAACGGAACGGGAGATGGACAGACTGGGGCTTTGTCGGTGGGGATGTGGACAATAAGCCGATCCGTTGTAGTCGAGAGAGCTGAGCCAGAGGGCGAAGCTCTCAATTTACTCGGTAATCTACATTCCAACCCTCAACTACGGTCAAGAGCTTTGGGTAGTGACTGAAAGGATGAAATCGCACCCTTTGAAATAGGGTGAGGAGCTCTGACTTCCTGGCTGAACTCAGTGTAGAACCGCTGCTCTTCTGCATCGAGAGGAGCCAGCTGAGGGGGCTCGGTCATCTGGTTAGGACGCCTATCTAATGTCTACCCTGGGAGGTGCCCTGCCAGTTTTGTCATCCTTTGCTTGGGGTACCAACCAAGTACCAACCAGAGCAAAATAAAAAGGGGGGCTAGACCCACTGCAGTCTGCTCACTGCTTGACAGAATCATCACTTCCCTGCAACTGTTAGGCTGTCTTTCTCTCTGCAATGTGCAGCCTCTTCTCAAACAGGGTCTGTCTACTTTGTGTGATAAACAATCATATGCTGACAATAAACAACAGGAAATGCTGGATGTCCTCCATTGTTTCCTTTGTTTGTTGTTAGTTTCTTGATTGGGATACACTGTATCACGTTTCTATGATGTCATACTACTTATGTAGCTGAAGAGGTCAGGCTACCCAAGCCACAAGCTGAAAACAATCTGAACTCACCGATGTCCTGTGGTCGACACGGCGCTGATGCCCAGGGAGATGCAAACTTTGGATAGAGGTTCCTGAGAGAGACAATCAGAAACATATGAAAAGACAATGTTCCAGTATCGTGACAACATGATGGTCACATGAGATGAGACAAGAGTCCTGCACTTGGTTGCGAACCAGCAAAAACATAGAGTAATGGGAAAAAACACATTTCTATTAATCAATTTAAACTAAATCCGGGCAGGCAACAGGGGAGAACATGCATAACGCATGCGTTTGTTTGTTTTTCAGGACAAACAAGGAATAAAAATAACATCTTAACATCTAAAACACTAATGTTATAAAGCTTAATCAGCTGTAATATTGTTGTATTGTGAATGACATCACAACATTTGACCTTGTGACGTCCGGCCAAATCGTCACTGACATGCCTGCGATGTTGGCTCCTTGCTAGCTTCAGGAAAATGGAGGGGGGGAAACACATTGTGGCCGAGTCAGATGTTTGGGAAAAGCTTGGTGTGATGACGGACTGTGAGAATGATGTCAGTGGCTTTAATGCATGTTAACAGGTTCATAAAGTGTTAGCATTAGCATAGCCACAAGATACGCACGTCATTCCTGAGGGAACATGTGGAAAGCTGCATTAGCAAAGCAGCTGTTGGGATAACAGATACTGGTTTTAAAAAAAGACATTTTTAAGACTTAAATTAACAGATATGGGCAGCGGTGGGTTTGACAGAGAATGTTGCGAATTATGCTATGGTATCGGTTATGGTACTGAATTTTAGAGTGGTGGACAGGTTTTCAAAACTGGACCCATGATGCCGGACTGTGCCCTAGACTAAGAGTGCATTCGTCTGTGTCAGTCATACTCAGGTGAGTTGAGGTTTAGGCCCAGTGTGGTGAGGTCGGAGCCCAACGCCAGGTGGACCATGCCAGGGTCTGTCTCCGCTGCCCGGATGAATGTCAGCAAGCCAATCATCCCAAACTGGTCCGTTACCATGCCAACGGGGATGTTGGTCACCCGCCCTGGGACACAGAGATGACACGTCAGGATGGGTTAGATATACCCCTGCTGTGAGTGTGTGTGTGTGTGTGTGTGAGACTCACCATCAGGAAGCACCTGGATCCCTTTTTTCTGCTGGTTGTTGTTGGTAGGTGCAGAGCTCTTGTCGCCGGGGAACTTTGGACCGTCTGAGTTGGAAGCAGGCTTTCCTGAAGAGTTCAGATTCTGATTGGACAGAAGAGGAGAGAAAAAAAGTGCCGTGAGATGGGACGAGTTGGGACACGAAAAAAACGGCATGACCAGGAGCACAAAGCCACAATGACAACTGTAGGCACATGACTGGCAGGACAGAAAAAGGTCTAACCGTTTTGCTGTCCTCATTGTGGCTGGTGGGGTCTTTTGTTTGGTAGTTTGGCCCAGGGAGAGCTGGAAAGTCTTCGTTATGGATGGAGAAGTCCTGCGACTGTTCACTGGACGGCTTGGTTACCATGCCAACTACAACATTTGAATGGAATCAACAAACACAAAACAAATCAACATCACAACTCACCATGGAACTAACCTGGTCTGAGGTAGTTGTTTTTCAGGCTACACAATATGGTCAAAAAGCAAACTTTAGTAATTTTGACAGATATTGCCATTACGATAAGATTCCTCGATGAGTGGAATTTATCATTTTTCCAACACGGGAATTATTAGTATGAACTAATTTTTGGATGATAAAATGTCCAAGAGTGATAACATGTTCTTTTTTTTGGACTAATAGTGTAAAACAGACAAGGAATAGTCTGTTTTACACTTCAATTACTTAAGTTCACCTCCCCACTGGAATTTAGTAAGAATGCAGCTTTAAAGTGCTCCAATCATTGGCTTCATTCATTGGGGGCCATAAGCTGTGCCCGAGTTCTGTATACAGTCAAAGTTCTTACCATAGGGAGCCCGACCGGCCAGCGGGTTGAGCAGTGGGGTGGGATTTGAGCCTCCGTCCCTCCGACTCCTGTCGGCTAAAGCTGGGAAATCTGACAGGTCCAATCCTGTCACGTTCTCGCTGCCATCTGCACGGACCAACACACACACAATTAATAAAATTAAAAACTGCACTAGTGTTTTAAAGAATTCCCCAGCTAAAACTACAAAAGCTTCAAGACTACAAAAAGGAATGAAAACTTAAAATCGGACCTTCTTAGGTCTGAAATGTCAAAACAAGAAGAGAAATGAGAGATGTGACAGAGATGGTTCTGTACCTGTGCCATTAAAGATGTTGTTGGATAGAGAGTTATTCATGTTGAAGCCTGGATTCCTGTTCACCCCGAACCCTGACATACTGACACACAAACTTGAAAGTTAAACACACTTTTCATCATTCTCATAGTTCTGACAATGATCCTGTGTTGGTGTGTGCTTGTTTTACCTGTTGATGGTGAAAGGCTGCCGTGCTTGCTGCTGTTTGGGCATGCCGATGATGCTAGGTGAGGACCGACTTGGACTACCCATACTGCTGCTCCTACCTGCTCCCACGCCGCCAGCTCCTCCCCTCTCTCCTCCTACGCCTCCCACCATTCCTCCTGTCTGCCCCGTTGGACCCCCCACCTGCTGGCTGTGGTTCAGCACGCTCCGACTGCTCATCGGCAGAATACCCCTGCAGAGAAACAGAGGAGTGTTCCTCTCAAGATCCAAAGTCATGCCCCCACTTATCGTTCAATGTGAGCAACAAAAGCATTGACAATTGCCAATATCAAGAAATAAATAAAACTAAGCTGCTTTCAGGACTTATTCAGAATCACAATATATCAGGTGGTGATACTCAACTGTAAATATTCTCTTATTCCTCCTAATACTGAATACCTCCATTTTAAGATACAAAAAAACCATACAAATATTTATTCCACTGCCAAATTAGGTGACTTTGCACATTCAGATTATACTACAAATTGTAATGCTATATGGCTACAATTATAAACAATCCATTTATATTTTTCTACACATGTTGATTACTAAAAATATTCTGAATATCATTCTGATAATTCGTCCAGAACTACAATAAAAATGACCTGTGGAACTTAAAGGGCATCTGTGACATCCACACGGGGTCAGTAAGCAGCTGTTACAAAAGAAAGATAGAACATATAAACACACTGGTAGTATATTAGTAATTGTCCAAAGCAGGATGCCCACATGTACTGAAACTTTGAAACTGTATGCGTGTGTGAATGTGCTGTACCTGCTCGGCGAGGGAGGTGTGTGCATTGTGCCAGTGTTGGGCGTACTGGCGTGAGTGGGGAGCGAACTGGCTGACTGGTTCAAGCCACTTCGACTTAATTGAGGCGCTGTGCTGCTGTTCATACCCCGCATGGGAAACCCTAGAGCACCTTTGGCGAGAGAGAACAGATTTATGTTGGCATTGGTTGTGATTTTGTTACGTATTTAATGTATACACAGCCCTTAAAAACTTGAAACAGAGGGTGAGAGATAGGGTTGATCGTACTTTGCGGGCCATATAAGCTTGCTCCAAGCTGTGACAGTTGACCCGTTGAGGAAGCAGAAGAAGACGCCAACATCTGATGACACATAAACATCCTTTCATTTACAGGGAACTATATACAACAAAAAGACCACAATTACATCAAAGTAAAAACGCATGTACATTTTTCTGAACCACAATACAGTCTAAATGCTGGTTGGTGCCAAAAAGGTACAGAAATTGACAACGATTAGAGGAATGTGGCAATAAAATGAATGGACATTAGAAAAACAGTAAGTCAGTTCTTTCTGTAAATCATGTAATTATTGTGTGCAGTCTGCAACGATTTTCTGTAGCAGGAAAAACAATGAACTTGAAGACTTTATGGTTTATTTAATCTAAGCAGTTATAGTGTGACCCTTAGATCAAAACATGGGACAGATACAGTCCTGTAAATTATGATCATGATATTAAAACCCGACACTCTAAAGAAGAGTGTGATTATCGACTCACGTCTTTGTCAGCACGGTGTGGAGGGAACATGGACTGCTGGGTGTAATAGAGGCTGGAGTCGTCTGCATAGTCACTCTCTACGCCTCCCTCCATAAACTTCTTCCGGTTAGCACCAAACATGCCGCGTGTCGCCTGAGAAGGACGATGCAAGGAATAGTCAGAGAGACAATCAGAATAAAGCAAACTGTGATAAAAGCCCGCTGATGCCTCATTTCTGCATTGCAATAAATATCAACATCTCCACTCTGCAAACACAAGCTGGCCTTATGGTCAGATTGCAACTCTCAATAAAGACTTGAAAAATCCAGAATACTCATAAACAATTTGTGAATTGCTACTAGTTTTCTCTTTTTGTTGAAGTTTCATGTTGGGATATTGTGTCTGATGCACAAAGTGTACTGCTTGTTAGGAGCCACTGTTGGCTCCTGAATAAACCTTTCGACCTTTAATTAGCTTTAGGCTTGAAATGTAACTGGAACTACACAGTTGGCTCTTATCTAATGATCAACAACTAACCTCAAACATTGAGCCAACTTTGGTATTTGTACAAAAGCGGCATCACACACACATTATATTAATGCTTCAATCAAAATATGATTCTCTATAGATTTCACATAACACAACATTTAATGACAGCTGAATATTGATTTAGTGACATACTGTATATGCCCAATTGATATAACCTTCACTAATTTCATTTTGGGTGGTAAATTTGCTTATTTTCTGATTCTGTCATTGATAAAAACAGGTTTTGGTCTACTGGAGGGACAAAACAATGTGGACGTGCATCTCGAAGGTGCGATGAACAGTGTTTCAGTACTTTAAAATGATCGTTGAAATGCAAAAAAAAACAACACGTAGCTACTGCATGTCAACCCCGTAAAGTGTGGAATAAGTGACGCCCCTACAGTCACTGATCATTGGGTGAAAACAAACTTTACTCAGTTTGCTCATTAGACGCCAGGCCACATGAACATCCCATCATAAGGACTACCTAACTTACATTCTGGTCAACACCTGAGCGTACCAAACGTTAGCTGCCAGGATTAATTTGGTTCAGTTAGCCGACAACCCCTGTTAGCAGCAGTGTAACAATGAATGGTTATAATGCTGGATAAAGTGCTAACTACTTCGTACAAACCTGTGTGTTTGGAGTCAGAAAACAACCCAGCCACAGCTCTATGAGCCAAGTGGACTGTGAGCCTCACTGATCCTTTTTGAAACTGACGTTAAAGCGGCAGCAGTGTCGCAAAAGGCTAATGTTAGCCGTTTGTGATACTGCTAACTCAAATAGCATGTCTTGCTAAAGTTACAGACACCTTTCACACTTTAGTAGTTTCAGCACAAACGATCATTTTAATGTTGTTTTATATTTAAAGTGCGAATGCAACTTATACTTATTAGATGGCATTTCCTTGTTGGGTGTAAAACGTCCCTGGACAATGCTAACAGACTAGCGCACGTACACCAACAGCTAGCGTCCGTTCCATAGGAATACATGGCAACGTTAGCAGTGAGAGCTAATGCTCATTAGTAAACGAGCTTTTCGGCTAGCAGCGACGCAACGACTGGGACTTTTCTGAGCCGGTTTAATACTGCCTGGCAAAGCGAAAACGCTGGTTTTAGAGCAGTTATGCTGACACGGGTAACCGGGCAGAGGACACCGGAGGGCAGGTGTGTTTTGTTCGGGTTTGGGCCTGCTGCGCTTCCGTCGGTTAGTTCCCCAAAACAACAACAAAAAGCCCCGACTGCTGGGTCCAAACTCTTACTTAACACTCCCCTTCACCACCCAGTGTGCTGCTAAATACCGCACGAGTGGAGTTTTACTTTAAATGTGGTTATGGGACATCACTGGCGGCAAAGGATATTAAACGAATAAAAGAATCGCCTTACCGCATCAATCTCTATTCCCCGCTACTATCCAAGATGGCCGACATCTCATCGCCAATCAGCGAGGATGCTGGGATGTCTGTGGCCTTTGACCCCTGGGCCCTGAGCCTCGACCCCACAATACTCAACAATATTCTACTAAACTCAGCCACTACTCTCTGCTCAACCCTACTACACTCATCACAGTACCTCACTGCTCTCTACCATACTGTACTGTTTTCCACTCTCTGTCCCCTGAGCTCCCAGATCTACTCCACCACCTTCACTCAACTGATTGTCAAACTGCAGTCGGGGAACCTACAGGGGTCCTAGTCTGGTCAGTGGTGAGTCTCCAGCATGGATACTTTATAAAAAGGGTATTTAATACTATATAAAAAGGAATGATTTTGTTGTGATTTTTACTTTTTATGGTTGTAGAGAGGTGAGCAGCGTATTCTTGGAACCAGTGGAGTCTCAGCTTTTCTGGAACCTCTTGTTTGTGTGTGTGACATGACGTAAACGATCGCTGGAGGCCAAAATCTATCAGGTGGGCTGCTCTGGGGTCAAGTATTTTTGCTATGTGATACTGAATTGCTTGGTATTTCAATTGTGTTTGGTTTTGGGAAAACCCATCAACAATTTTTTTTTGCTTCCAATGCCCATTATCCCAGCTGTACTCTAGCTCTAATCCTACCCCCATCAACAGAATGACCGTATATTTCCGTCTTATTTCCTAGTTTTCTCATCTTGAGGCCGAGACAGCTGAAAGACGACACATGCTGAAAGAACACATACAGATGTGACCCAGCGTCACGTGTTTAAACAGTTTACTTCATAACATTAAAGTCTGCACTGGGATGTAAAAGACAGGATTATGATCATTCATAGTCAAATTTTGACCGTCCTTCTGAATATTAAAATAATAGAGGAAAGAGGTCAGAAATCTGCAAATTACGTTTTATCTTATGAATACGAATCCAACATTTAAGGAACATGATTTCAGGACATAAATTTATATTTTCAATTTAATGATATGAGCGTTACCAAGAGAGAGAAAGCAAAAAGTTACATCTTTGGATAAAAGTCAGATAGTCTTATAATACTGAAAATAGCAAGAAAAAAACAGCTAATAATAATGTGTGAATAAAACCTTGTGGATATGTTTGTTTTAGTCAGTCACTCAGCAGATACTCACTGTGTTGCAGATAAAAAAAACAAAGCATAAAGCATTTTTCCCATGAACCAACATAAATGAAGAGACTGCCAACAAGGTTAAATCCTAGAGTACAGCAAGGTTACTTAACCGGCCAACCACACTGTATAAAAGCTAAAGCCAGACATTAATTGAGGTCGACTGTTTTACCAGTATAAAAACAAAATTTCAAACAAACTGGTACCCCAGTGAGCATCACTCTACTATTTTCTACAGTAAGGTCCTGGCGTTTACAATGTCTGACATCTGAACATCCATCCTTAACATCAAAGGTCTCCTTCTGACCTAACTGGCGTGTTGTCCCTCTCCTCCAGCTGTTAGCACAATTGACAACACTGGAATCCAGAGTATTTATTCAGTATGACATGAAAACTTCTCCGGATAGCACCGACAACTCAAAGACAACAGAGGTCAAATTAAGAGGTTGTTAGAATTGGCTATGAATATAGCATGCTTTTCAGTGTATTAACCTAATGTGTTTTACCCTGTAATTGTCCATTGAGCCATAGTTCCTGTCTTGCACTGAATCTAGGGTAAAGCTTATATTTATAGAACAGCTTGACCATTTGGAATCAGCTCTGCATAACAGAAAAACAAGTGTTAGACGTAACTTCTCTATCTTGTCAGCGAGACACGTCCAGTCAACACTCACACATGTTGTATAATACATTCCAAGGACAAAGCATGGACAGTGGTTGGCCTGTCCATGTCCAGGTAACTGGCCAATTATACTTGGTTGCGTGAAAGTCCAACCTCTGTACGGGGCAGAGCCCAGCCCAAGAAGATAAATGTACAGTGTTTCTAACAATCGGGGCTCAATCTGACTAAGATCCTGCGAGAGCTCCGTCACTCCGAGCCCAGTGCTGCCTTACTTTATATGTGACCAGAAAATAAAGATTATATCTGAAGACTTAAGAATACTTCGGTTTGTTCTTGGGCTTCCAACAAAAGAATCGGGTTAACAAACTAAAGGAATGTATGTGTCGTGTAATGACAACAACTTGAGTGGCTGAAGTTAAGGCCAGCAAACAGTGCAGTAAAAACTTCCCCAAACTCATACCACTTAAGTAAAAGTCTTTAAGCATCTAGTATAAAATGTACTCCTGATATTGAAAATATTTTTTTCTGACCAACCTGAGAGTTAATAAACCTTCAATTTGTTAATGTCTTATTTTGAAAATCCCAGAAACTACTGGAGGAAGCCTTTAACCTATCTCAGTTTTGATTGGAGGATCTGATTGACGCTCCATCTGACCAATCAACGACTAGCTCGTGGACTGTAGCTATTATAAAGTAAGCCTTGACGTAACTGTACCATTTTGTTTAATCCAGTGCTGTCTACTTCTCGTCAATATGTCTGGTAGAGGAAAATCCGCAAAGGCGAGAGCCAAGGCGAAGAGTCGCTCATCCCGCGCGGGCCTGCAGTTCCCCGTAGGCCGTGTGCATAGGCTGCTGAGGAAGGGGAATTACGCTCAGCGTGTCGGCGCTGGAGCCCCGGTGTATCTGGCGGCGGTGCTGGAGTATCTCACGGCGGAAATCTTGGAGTTAGCCGGAAATGCAGCTCGTGATAACAAGAAAACCAGGATAATTCCCCGCCATCTGCAACTGGCCGTGCGCAACGACGAGGAGCTGAACAAGCTGCTCGGCGGAGTGACCATCGCCCAGGGAGGCGTGCTGCCCAACATCCAGGCTGTCCTGCTGCCCAAGAAAACCGAGAAGGCCGCCAAGGCCAAGTAAAGTAACCTGACTCCGCACCAGCCAACACAAAGGCTCTTTTAAGAGCCACCCACTCCTGTCTGGAGAGCACAACGACCAGATCCCCCTCTGATTCTAGAGCTGCTCTACTTAATATGGTTCCGTGTGGCTTATTAGACTTGTTATTGGAGGACTGAAGTGACTTATTGTCTATATTTGGGTAAATGATAGACAATCAGAAGCGGTTTCATGTCACATTTAATACATCCACCGATCGTTGCGCACACAGATGTTAGAAATGTAAGAATTATTGCTCTTAAAAAGAATCATACTAACGCCGCTGTGAGTGTTTCTAGCTTAATTTTGAAAGCTTCGTTACAGGAAATGCAGCTACGAATTTGCCGGCCAGCGCTGCGGTGTTTACTCTCCTCACGTATTCAGGTCAAAGCTGCTTAAATAATCCATTGTTTGGTAGCTTTGAAAATGAATCTCACTTCAGAGCTGCTGAGCTCATTTTGAGACATAACTTTGTAATCTGGAGGAAACTCAAACTGCACCACTTGATGAATTCCATTTAAAATACTGATTCTAATATAAAAATGTAAGACAGAGCTCCACGAAAGTGAAGCTAAAGTAGCCGGATGGCCCCCTGGTGGCTGGCTGCAGTACAGCTCGCAACACAACATGGCGGCGCTTGTATCCAGGCTATTTTGGCATCATTGTTGTACAGTGGGAGGAAGTGGACATTCATTTTCACAATAAAAGTCTCCCACAGTAATTGAATAGATTTTTGCATCTTAAAAGAAAAAAACCAAAGAACCAAAAGCAGCTGAAAACCGATAAGGAGGGTTCTGACCTGTCGGTACAGTCAAGTTTACACAAAAGTTGGGGGATTTATGAAATAATCATTACCTCTTGGCCAGTTTTTGAGAATTTATAGCAACTACAATTTAAAATTTCAGACCTGTTTTATGCAGGTGTGAAATGTGTTGCGTATCCTTGAAGCTGCTATCCCTGTGCCGTGTACACTGGAGATGTCCAGCCTTATCCTGACGTCTGTCCACACACACACACACACTTGTCGTCCATATTTTCACGTTTGAAAAACGTGTTTTCATCGAAACAAAACAAATAAGATTAATCTAATTTTCATTCAATTAGAATGATTATTTATGCTGTTTATCAGTGTGCACATTTATTCCTTTAACCAGGGACAACCAACAGATCTTCATGTCGCAGTCGCAGAAACTAATGCAAACTCAACTAATCCCTGTGAATTCTGTCAATCTTTCAATTTTATTACCACGACTGTTTCAAAAGGTTCCACCAATTATCACCAAATGTTTCTTTCTCAATTCTTCAGCAGTGTCAGCTTGTTTTTGCAAGCTTTATTGAAACAGAATGATAATTTTTGACTGCAACATTGCCCCAAAACCGGGGATAGCCTTGAGAGGCTAACCATAGATGTGTTTCAGCCGTTTACCAGAAAGTATGTGGACGGCGCACATCCATGTTACATTTGATATTCATTCCAGAGCATTAACAGTCTCATTTTATTCATCAGTGCTTTAACTTTTGGTTCTTTAAGTACACCCTGACACTAAAGCTGTTGTGCTTTTTCATGGTTTAAGATTTTGAATACTAGCCTGTCAAATATAAGAATATTTGTGATCAGATTATTTCAAACCGTTGAGTTTTGGTTGTGATGAACTGTTGCAGGTTGTTTGGTTGACTCCATCCAGTTTGGTAAATCACAGAGCACCGTGGTGCTGTTCGTCAACACAAATGGCCAAAAAAATAAATCAATATGGACATGACAGTCGAACGTGTGAAGAATTGCTCCAGACCATAAGTACACTAAAGTATACATATTCTAAACATATTTTCTCAATGATCTTTGGTACAGAATAGTTGAAGATCACTTATGTATATGAAAAGTGTAAAATAAGGATTATAATTAGCAAGTTTGTTGGTGTGCAGCTGGTCAAGTTGGTTTAACCAGATGTGACAGGAAGTCACAAAAATCACTCTCACAGAACAGATTCGGTGAGTTTAAGCTGTGGGTTTGTGACCACGGCTTCTGACCTGAAATTTAGTTTACTTACAACTAAAATGTAACTTCAAACATGTTTTTATGAAAAGTGTGTTTAAAGACAAACGTATTTAAACATGTTTGTTCTTGCACATTAGTTGTATAGACAAGTAGTTTTATGTGTCCATATGGTCATAAGGTCCCTATATATGCTCCATATATATATATACTGTATGAAGTTAAGGCCAGCAAACAGTGCAGTAAAAACTTCCCCAAACTCATACCACTTAAGTAAAAGTAAAAAATATTTCTTCCTGACCAACCTGAGAGTTAATAAAACCTTCAATTTGTTGATGCCTTATTTTGAAAATCACAGGAACTACTGGAAGAAGCCTCGAACCTATCTCAGTTTTGATTGGAAGATCTGATTGACGCTCCATCTGACCAATCAACGACTAGCTTGTCGACCCTGGTAGCTATACTGCGGTAAGCATTGATGTATTCGTGCCATTTTGTTTTACCCAGCGTGAAGTGTGGCTGCTGCCATCATGTCTGGAAGAGGGAAGGCGAAGGCGAAGTGTCGCTCATTCCTCGCGGGCCTACAGTTCCCGGCAGGTCGTGTGCACAGACGCTCAGCGTGTCGGTGCTGGAGCCCCAATATTGCTTTATACTTAAAGTGGTTGTAATCAATATTTTCACTTGTATCAAATAAAAAGGTGACAGCAATATATATGACAAAACCCACTGAGGAAGACATATTATAATTGTAAAGGAGTGTGATGAAATTTAGCTTCTTTTCATTGACACAAACGGGACTTCTTAGTGGGCCCTGATTCTGATTGGTTGGTACAAGTGGGACTGTGTAAATGTATTTACCATGTCAGTTTGATCCACTAGGTATCACCATTGGCTTGTTGAGGGGAACCCAAAAGTGAAAGCAAACAAAACACAGT
>KV751334.1:12645214-12658167 GCA_001698575.1 Mola mola | reverse complement strand
AGAAAGGCAGTTGGTCCTGAGGACAGACCGGTAGAGGTATGAAGTGTCTAGGAGAGAGGGCTGTGGAGTTTTTGAATAAACTGTTCAACATGATCTTGGAAAGTGAGAAGATGCCCGAGTATGAAAGCATTTGAAGTATGTTAGATTGGTGCAGGGGTAACCAATGTCTTCAAGGTGAAGTGGGACTTCATCAAGGATCGGCCCTGAGCCCCTTCTTGTTGTTATGGTGATGGACAGACTGACAGATGAGCAGGAATCTCTGTGGACGATGATGTTTGCAGATGACGTCGTGATCTGTAGTGAGAGCAGGGAGCAGGTGGAAGAAAACCTGGAGAGGTGGAGGTATGTACCGGAAAGAAGAGTGCAGGCAGGGTGGAGAAAAGTGTCAGGAGTGATCTGTGACAGAAGAGCAGCAGCGAAAGTGAAACGAGGATTTACAAGAGGGTGGTGAGACCAACAATGTTGTAATTTGGAGACGGTGGCACTGACCAAAAGACAGGGAGAGATGATTCGCTGAGGTGACTCCTAGAAAATGCCGAAACCACTTAGGCTCCTTTTTAACATCAAATGGCGAAATCCGACTATCCGGATTTAGCATACAACAACGTAATTTTGACTAGCCGTAATTACATTTTGACTCAGCAGTATTTCAGTAAAAGATATTTGTATCTTATTTGGATATAGAAACAAAATTAATTTGAAAATATCTATAACTTAATATATACAGTATATTTGGGGGGGTTAAACGTATCTCGAACTGAATTACGTAGAACCATAAATTGGTTTCAGAAATCCATATTTCACATTGCAGATATGTAAAAGTGAATTAGAGATTTCCGTATTGAGAAGCCCCAAAACCCACGGGGAAACTTTCCCGGAGGAAGAACGCAATTGTGGATCTCTGAAATGTTCGTTTTGACGAGGAAGAATGAAATTACGGACATCCAGACGAGCGATTAAGTGTTAAAACGCCTGGCCATAGCTGGGCTATTTGCGGAAGTCGCCCAACCCGGAAGTTGGAATGGTTCGTTCTGAACACGCCAAACGCGTAGAAAAAAATCCCGCCCAAACCGGGGCCGTTGTCCTCTACCACGTTCGCAGAATGTGTTGAAATACCGCCGCTCCCTGTCAGTCATATCAGTTTCTCTTCGGAAAACAATCAGCTGAGACAGAATGAGTGGCCGCGGAAAAGGAGGCAAAGGACTGGGTAAGGGAGGCGCCAAGCGTCACCGCAAAGTTCTGCGCGACAACATCCAGGGAATCACCAAGCCCGCAATTCGCCGTTTGGCTCGCCGCGGCGGCGTCAAGCGTATCTCCGGTCTCATCTACGAGGAGACCCGCGGCGTGCTTAAGGTCTTTCTGGAGAACGTGATCCGTGACGCCGTCACCTACACCGAGCACGCCAAGAGAAAGACGGTGACCGCCATGGACGTGGTGTACGCTCTGAAGAGGCAGGGCCGCACCCTGTACGGCTTCGGAGGCTAAACAATCATCCACTGCTCGACTCACCGCAACACAACGGCTCTTTTAAGAGCCACCCACACCTCCACTGAACAGCTACATTCTGCTGTGTTTTCCCTGTTACGTATTCCTTTTTTAAAACGCATGAAATCTTCCGAAGAAAGCACTTTCACATCACTTTTAGGGGATATCAAGAAATGAATTTCGCAGCAATTGACCAACTAAACAAATCTCCAGGTCCTGACTGTTTACCAGCAGAGTTTCATAAACTGTGCCTTGATGACATCATTGTCCTTTTGACTTCGGCTTTTAATTCCGGTCCAAAAAATAGTGCATAATGTGTTATATAAAAAGAGACAAATCCAACTTGGATAATTATAGACATTAATGAATGCTGATTATAAAATGATAATAGACTCGATGTCCTAGAAATTATAACTGAAAAAGAACAGATGTGTGCCATTAAAGGTCACCTGATGTGGGACAATCTTTGTTACCTGAGAGAAATTATACACAACAGCATCAATTTCTACATCTTAGGACTGGACCAAAAGAGAGGTTTTGATTACTTGTCACGTGATTATCTGTGGGCTGTTCTGAGAGCATATGGCTTCCCTGCTGATTTTATCAAAATGGTTCAGGTGCTTTATGTAAAGTCCACCGTTCAGGTGAATGTGAAGCAAGACTGTCCTCTGAGTGCTGCCTTGTATGTTCTGGCAATCAGTCCTCTAATCAAAAGGATCAACAGTGATGGTGGCATCAGAGGCTACCTCCTCGGTGCTCAAAGAGTCCCAGCTCTGGCTTACTCCGATGACCTAACCGTCGTCATCAGAGAGCAGAGCGAGCTGGACGCCTTAAAGCAACACCTGGCTCAGTACGAGCAGGCTTCAGGAGCCCAACTGAACTAGGACAAGACTGAGGTAGTTCGGATCGGCTCAGAGTCCAACAAACCCCATGTTAATGTCCAGATACAAAATGAAATTAATGTTTTTGGCATTTGGTTTGACGGGAAAGACTGCTGCGGCCTGAACTGGTCTAAAAAAGAAAGAAGTTTAAGAGGAGGTTTCAAAATAGAATAAAAAATACAAATTACAAAGCCTGCGTTCATATTGAGAAAACGCATATAGTTTCAAAACTGCTGTTTTTATCAACCGTTTTCCCCCCAACACCCAAAACTATTACATCCCTAAATAAACTATCTGCCAAGCTTATTTGGGGAACAAACAGGGAGGTTACAAAACGAGCACTAATGCATAAAAAGTAAACAAAATGGAGGACTGGGGGCTCCTGACTTCCGACTCGTATTCAAAATCCCTTTTCTGAAAAATGTTTCAGACGCTCTGAATAGAAGTGTTGGGTGGACGGGAGAAAACGTCTCTCACTGGTCTGTTATATGGCAGAGCCAGATCCAACATTCCTTATTATAAACTCCTATATGGAGACTTTATCAAACAAACTAAGGATTAAGTATAAACTGGACTGGCTCTCCCTCTAAAGATATTTATAACACTTTGAACATAAACATGAACGGAGAATTATTCAAATATAAATACGCAGAAAAAATGAACACCCACAAATAATTAAAAACATAAACGATAAAGTAATTTCTGAAAACATGCGTGACACTGTGTGGCTGATCTCTGTTGGCAGATTACCTGTCAGAGCGGTGGTCCAGTGGAGCTACTACGTCACCACCAAGAATTGTCCAATGATTCCCTGTAATGAGGACGAGACCCTGGAACACCTGCTGCTCCACTGCCACCGGAGCGCAGAGATCAGACACAAAATGGAGAGTGTTGGCTTCACTGTTCACTGTAATGTATAATCTGTGATGTATGGTTTGTTCAGATAGAGTCTCACAGACTCCAAACGACGACCGTTTTGGCTGGTGATGTGTGTTATTAACACACACACCTGGAAAACCAGAGCCAAAGTTTTCATCGAACAGACTGTGATAACCGGCAACACCGTTTTTAAAAACATTATAACAGACCTCAGGAAGAGGAAAGAAAATCACAGATGGACAGGTAACCCCCTTCCTTGGGACGTATGAAACATTTAATGTGTGTTACTTATTTTCCTGTTTTGCCAGAAGGTACCTTTTTTTTTTTTCTTCTCTTCTGTGTGTGTGTGTGTGTTTTTGTTTTTCTCTTTTCCCTCTTTCAACTTGAACATAATAAAGGTTTGTACTGTTTTAATTGAAAAAATAATATTAATAAGACGATGAAGAAAATGGCCAATATTCACTCTGAGAGTGTAGGAATACAGGCGGTATCGAAGTCTTAAAAAAAAAAAAGCAAAGGAGGCAATTTATGTTAAGCTCCACAACTTCTTCTCTTGTTTGCTGCCGATATGGCCACCCCTCTCACTATGGCTTCATATGCTGCAAAATTTGGGAACTTGTGGGTAAGATAGAAGTACACTGGTGATGGTGAAGCTCCTAGTAGGGATTATGTTGTGGAGGAATTAATTCTCCAGACAACGTGGATTAATGCAATAACTGAACACCACTCGGGTTCAGATCGGGCAGGCCGTTCCTCCCAATCACACCCCTCCGGGTCTCGCCGTCATTGTTCACATGAGTGTTGAAGTCTCCTAGTAGGACGATGGAGTCCCTAGTAGGGGCACTTTCCAGCACCTGTTCCAAGGACTCCAAATTTTGCGCGCATAGGAGCAAACCACAGACAGGATCCATTCCCCAACCTAAAGGCACAGGGAAGCAACCCTTACGTTGACCGGGGTAAACTCCAACACACTGACAGAGAACCAGGGAGCTATTGATAAGCCCATACCTGCATCTCCGCCTCTAACCTGGGACAACTTCAGCAAAGAAAAGAGTCCAACCCCTCTCAAGAAGACTGGTTCCAGAACCTGAATTTATAATCCTGTAAATTAAAGGGTAACAAACCCCCAAATCACTGTTTTCAGCAGAAAAAAACAATTTATTTTGATGGTTAGAAGCATTGCTGATTAATTCAAGTCCAATTTGAATGCAAAGTATTAAATTTCATATTCAAATAAAATAAAATAAAATTTGTATAGCCCAAAATCACAATTTACACATTATCTCACGGGGCTTTGACAAACTGTACAGACGTGACATCCTCTGCCCTTAGACCCTCGAACCGGGTGAGGAAAAACTTTAAAAAAAAACCCTACACAGGGAAAATAAGAAACCTTAGGAAGAACCACAGAGGAGGGATCCTTCTTCCTAGGACGGACAAACATGCAATAGATGTTCATGATGCCCATTCTACTTTTGGAGATTCTTGGGATCACCAATAACCCTGCATCCTGGGAGCGTAAGGTTCTGGATGGGTGATAGGGTACTATGATCTTTTTAAGATAAAATGGTGCCTGACCATGAATAGCTTTGTAGGTGAGGACAAGGATTTTAAATTCTATTCTGAATTACACTGGGAGCCAGTGCAGAGAAGCCAGTATGGGGGAAATATGGTCTCTGAAATTAGTTCTAGTCAGTACACACGCTGCTGCATTTTGGATTAACTGAAGAGTTTTTAAAATCGTATTAGGGTAACCTGAAAATAAAGAATTACAGTAATCTAGACAGGCCGGGAAGTAACAAATGCGTGAACTAGTTTTTCTGCCTCTTGTTGAGACAGGATGTGCCTGATTTTAACAATGTTACGGACGTGAAAGAAGGCCATCCTTGAAATCTGTTTTACATGTGAGTTAAAAGACAGCTCCTGGTCAAAGAAGATAACACCCAGGTTTCTGACAGTGGTGCTGGAGGCCAAGGCAATGCCATCCAGATTAACTATGTTGCTGGATAATGAGTCTCTAATGTGTTTGGGGCCCAGCACAATGACTTCAGTTTTGTCAGAGTTTAACATTAAAAAGTTATGAAACATCCAGTTTTTAATGTCCTTAAGACATGACTGTAGATTAGCTAACTGATGGGTTTCATCTGGCTTCATTGATAAGTATAGTTGTGTGTCATCTGCATAACAGTGAAAATGTATGGCGTGCTTTCTAATAATTTTACCTACAGGAAGCATATATAGAGTAAATAGTAATGGTCCAAGCACAGAACCTTGTGGGACTCCATGACTAACCTTGTCATATCTTGATGATTCATCATTAACATGAACAAAATTATATCTATCAGATAGGTAGGACTTAAACCATCTTAAAGCAGACCCTTTAATGCCAATTTGGTGTTCCATCCTCTGTAGTAAGATGTGATGATCGATAGTGTCAAAAGCTGCGCTAATATCTAATAAGACTAGTATCGAGATAAGTCCCTCATCAAATGCAGTGAAAAGGTCATAGGTAACTTTTACCAATGCCGTTTCTGTGCTGTGATGCTTTCTGACCTGAAAATCTTCAAATAGACTATTATCCTGAAGAAAGCCACATACAGTAGTTGTTTAGCTACTGCTTTCTCTAGAATCTTTGAAAGAAAGGGGAGGTTGGATATTGGTCTATAGTTGGCTAAAACTTCTGGGTCTAGGGTAGGTTTTTTTAGGAGCGGTTTAATTACAGCTACTTTAAATGACTGGGGCACATAACCTGTTACAAGGGCTAGATTGATAATGTTTAGTAGTGGATTTCTAATTAGGGGTAAAACCTCTTTGAGCAACCTAGTAGGTATGGGGTCTAGTATACAGGTTGATGATTTAGATGAAGATAATGTTGTCGTTAGTTCCTTAAGGTCAATTGGATGGAAGCTTTCCAAACACACATCAGGACTAATAACGGCCTCTATAATTCCTGTTGCTGAACTGGAATCTGTGGAGTGTAGGATATTTTCTCTGATAAGTCTAATTTTATTATTGAAGAAGTTCATAAAATCATTACAGGTGAGGGCTCTAGGAATGCATGGTTCAATAGAATGATGGCTCTCAGTCAGCCTGGCTACAGTGCTGAAAAGGATCCTGGGCTTATTCTTGTTTTCTTCTATCAACGCTGAGTAGTAGTCTTTTCTTGCTCGGCGAACGACCTTCCTGTAGTCTTTAAGGCTATCCTGCCAGGCCATGCATGACTCTTCCAGTTTAGTGGAACGCCATTTCTTTTCAAATTTATGAGTTTTCTGTTTTAACTTGCAAGTATTAAGAGTATACCATGGAGCTAGTCTCTTGACTGGTTTTGTTTTCTTTTTAACTGGGGCAATAGAATCGAGTGAAGCACGCAGAGAACTGGAAGTGAAACCAGCAAGGTGATCAAGCTGGGAGGGGCTAAAATTAAGATATGACTCCTCTGTTATTTTGGGATATTAAATTATTGCAGAGGGAATAATTTCTTTAAAATTTTCAAGTGTCCTCAGTTATGCATCTGCTATAATAACTAGTGACTCCTGGTTTATAGCTGATGAGCAGAAATTCAAATGTTAGAAGATAACGATCTGATAAAAGTAGATTCTGCGCAGAGTTTTTTAAGTGCTCAATTTCAATGCCATATATCAGAACAAGATCAAGGGTGTGATCAAAAGTGTGAATTGATTCTTGTACACACTGACAGAAGCCAAATGAATCTAATAGTGACAGAAATGCAATACCAAGGTTGTCATTTTCAATGTCTACATGGATATTAAAGTCACCTACAATAATAACTTTATCTGTTTTAAGGACCAGAGCTGAGAGAAACTCTGAAAATTCAGATAAAAATTCAGTGTAGGGTCCAGGTGCTCGATACTCTATAATAAACATAGTTGGAGTTTTCATGGTTGAATCAGAAATGCCAAGAATGATATTTTCAAATGAACTAAAATTTTGTTTGGGCTTAGGGTTTATTAATAGTGCAGAATTGAAAATGGTTGCAACTCCACCACCTCTGCCAGTGTCTCTGGGAATGTGTGTGTTAATGTGACTGGGAGGAGTGCATTCATTAAGACTTACATATTAATTTTGTCTTCAGCAACCACACATCCCTGTCTTCTCCTATCACTCTGCTGCATAGTTTGCAAAGTATTATTTCCTGGTCAGTGCCAGTGCCAAAAAATCCAGTGACATCAAGTATCAAGTCATCACTGGCAGTGCTCGTTTCTGGGGCATTTTTGTTGCTTCCAAAATTGCATACTACGCAGTAGTTGGTCACTTCACCTCTATCAAAATCTGAAATACCAATGCTCATGTTAGCAAGTTAACAAATTAGCAATCAAAACAGAGTCTACACATACAATGTTGAGGCCAATTGAGTAACTAAGAGAAGTATACCACACCTTGCGAGGTTACACCTTATACTTACGCTTCAATTGATGTGCTGTGTTACTGATGTTACAGAACTTCCTGCCATCCACAGTTGTCTGCATTGCTGCTGACATCACCGCTGCTTTGTATTGGAAGATATTAGAGAATGCATTATTAATAGAGTGCAGTGCCTGCACACTATTTTCATACTATGTCTTTTGACATATTAAGATTTTTAACCTATAGTTGAAAATAGTTAAATAAAATAATAAATAGTATACTAGTACAGATTTTCATTTTGTGTCAGAGTGTGGTGATCTCTGCAATGTTAAATGTCGATAATTTTTGCAGTAGAAAAGTGGAACATGCTTTATAAAATTGAGAAGAAAATAAAATTGAATATTATTAAATATATTTAAGTAAAATTATTTGTTTAAAAATTGTTTTAACAAACCAAAGTATTAAGTGGATTTTAAAAAATTGAACAAAGATATTGTTAGATATACAGTCATGATAGAACTATAACAGGAAGTGGAAAAAAGTGATAGTTAACTGATCATACCTAGTCTCTTAAGGAACTTCTCGTTTAACCATGTAACGGATCTTAACGGGATTCTTATACATTTTAAAGGTAGAAATGACGAGAAGAGCCTTACGGCGGCAGTTGATTGTTTTTTTTTCCCGCAGAAGTTAATTTGAATCATGTATTGGTGCAGATAAAACACAAACAGCAGACATTCTCTGCAGCAGGACACAGGCCGGGATGGTTCTCATGCCGTATTTAAGTACAGCCCACTCGCTCGTGTCGTCATCAGCGCTGCGACGTGGCTGAGAGAACATGAGCGATCGTGAGAACAAACCGACATGCAATCCTCCAAAGGACAGATGCTCCGGGAGAAAACCGATGTCGGACAGCCGAGTCTGCCATCCCGGACCGGAGAGGGACCCTGGGTACATATACATAGCTACAGTAAAGCTGTAGCTAACATTTAGATTTAAAGTGTTGCTTTAAAGGATTACACGAATGAAGAGTACCTAGATGATCATCCGATTATCCACATTTTTTTTATGTAACCCCCCCCCACCCAAAAAAAAAACCTGCTCTGGTTTTGATGCGACATGTTATCTGCAGAGTATTCAGTAACCTATTAACTACATTCACCGATGTGTTAAACAGCTGCTGAACTGTGCATACTGTCACACACTGTACCAGACCATCCTGTTAACATGTACTGCCAACACCAACTATTAAACTAAATTCTATTCAAATGCCTTCCAGAAAAACCAATCGACATTGAATTTATATAAGTAGCAGGAAAATACAAGAGGTAGGATGTAGCTGTTCAGTGGAGGTGTGGGTGGCTCTTAAAAGAGCCGTTGTGTTGCGGTGAGTCGAGCAGTGGATGATTGTTTAGCCTCCGAAGCCGTACAGGGTGCGGCCCTGCCTCTTCAGAGCGTACACCACGTCCATGGCGGTCACCGTCTTCCTCTTGGCGTGCTCGGTGTAGGTGACGGCGTCACGGATCACGTTCTCCAGAAAGACCTTAAGCACGCCGCGGGTCTCCTCGTAGATGAGACCGGAGATACGCTTGACGCCGCCGCGGCGAGCCAAACGGCGAATTGCGGGCTTGGTGATTCCCTGGATGTTGTCGCGCAGAACTTTGCGGTGACGCTTGGCGCCTCCCTTACCCAGTCCTTTGCCTCCTTTTCCGCGGCCACTCATTCTGTCTCAGCTGATTGTTTTCCGAAGAGAAACTGATATGACTGACAGGGAGCGGCGGTATTTCAACACATTCTGCGAACGTGGTAGAGGACAACGGCCCCGGTTTGGGCGGGATTTTTTTCTACGCGTTTGACGTGTTCAGAAGGAACCATTCCAACTTCCGGGTTGGGCGACTTCCGCAAATAGCCCAGCTATGGCCAGGCGTTTTAACACTTAATCGCTCGTCTGGATGTCCGTAATTTCATTCTTCCTGGTCAAAACGAACATTTCAGAGAGCCACAATTGCGTTCTTCCTCCGGGAAAGTTTCCCCGTGGGTTTTGGGGCTTCTCAATACGGAAATCTCTAATTCACTTTTACATATCTGCAATGTGAAATATGGATTTCTGAAACCAATTTATGGTTCTACGTAATTCAGTTCGAGATACGTTTAACCCCCCCAAATATACTGTATATATTAAGTTAGATATTTTCAAATTAATTTTGTTTCTATATCCAAATAGGACACAAATATTTCACTGTAATACGGCCGAGTCAAAATGTAATTACGGCTAGTCAAAATTACGTTGTTGTATGCTAAATCCGGATAGTCGGATGCAGCCATTTGATGTTAAAAAGGAGCCTAAATGGTTCCGGCAACACGTCCTATCAAGCCGACAGTCGCTGTCGGTTGGAGACAGGGTCTGACAAACAGGAAACGCGATATCACAGGGAGGCAGTTCCCTTTATCACCCTGCTCTCAGTAAGTCCAGGTCATAGTCTCTACCAGCTGTGCAGAAAATATGGTCGTGGCTTTCAGGATGACTATTGATCCCACCAGCACCAGTGCACAGGAGGTACAACAAGTTGTATAATGTCGGACTACTCTAAAACACCAAAAATAAACATGCGAAAATTGAGTTCATGTCTTCAATTTATTTGTCAGATTTTCTACCACAGACTTTAGGGCTGCTGTGACGTAGATAATGTATGAAGAATTTAGAGTTATTACAGTCTACTGTAGTAAATCATCTGCTCTTCCGGAGAAGGTGGGTGGCTCTTAAAAGAGCCGCTGGTTTGCAGGTTCAGGTTAGCGGGATTATCTACTTGGAGCTGGTGTACTTGGTCACGGCTTTGGTGCCTTCGGACACGGCGTGCTTGGCCAGCTCTCCGGGGAGCAGCAGGCGGACGGCGGTCTGAATCTCCCTGGAAGTGATAGTGGATCTCTTGTTGTAGTGGGCCAGGCGGGAAGCCTCGCCAGCGATGCGTTCGAAGATGTCGTTAACAAACGAGTTCATGATGCCCATGGCTCTGGACGAGATGCCGGTGTCTGGGTGGACCTGCTTCAGGACCTTGTACACATAGATAGCATAGCTCTCCTTCCTGGTTTTTCTCCTCTTTTTGTCCTTCTTCCCAGTCGCCTTGGTGACGGCTTTCTTCGCGCCCTTCTTTGGCGCTATTTTCGGCTGAGTCTCAGGCATTATTGCTGTCAATGTGCGATACAAATTCGGGTATGTTGTGTGCGAGCTCTTCTTATAGACCTTGTATGCAAATATTACTGCGCTGTTGCGTTCTTGCGATTGGTTGATGTTTCCAACGCTTTGCGTGACTCAACCCGAAAGTCTCCATGCTACATTTCTGTGTGTGTCTGCTGCTTGTATTGCTGCTGCTGAAACAAGTCTCAAAAATCCTTAATCTAAAAGCAGAGATTATGTTCTTTTGGAAATTGCATTGTCATTTATGGAATCATATTAGGGTTTAGTCATAGCTATATTTTAATGAACACTTTATTTAAGTAATTCATGGCTTGTGTCTAGGTATTTCTAGTCTGTTGTATTAATTCTTCCTCTTTCTGCTTTTTCTAGGAGTCACCACAGCAAATCATCCTCCTCCTTCTCTCCCTGTCTTTTGGTCAGTGCCACCGTCTCCAAACTAAACAACATTGCTGCTCTCACCGCCCTCTTGTAAATCTTTCCTTTCACTTTTGCTGCTGCTCTTCTGTCACAGATCACTCCTGACACTTTTCTCCACCCTGCCTGCACTCGCTTCTTCACCTCTTTACCACAATCTCCATTGCTCTGAAGAGTTGAACTTCATTACTTAAACTCATGGACCTTTTCCTCCTCTACTCCCTGAAACCTCACTGTTCCACTTGCCTCTCTTTCATTCACACACATGTATTCTGTCTTGATACGACTGACTTTCATTCCTCTTCTCTCCAGCACATACTTCCATCTCTCCATGTTTTCTTCCACCTGCTCCCCGCTCTCACTACAGATCACAATGTCATACTGTTGTCATACATATCCTGCACCAGTCTAACATACTTGTCTGCCACTCCAGATTCCTCCCTTGGCACCCTGTCGTAGGCTTTCTCTAGATCCACAAAGACACAATGCATCTCTTTCTCACCTTCTCTATACTTCTACATCAGCATTCTCAAAGCCGATCTTGGCGTCTGTTGTGCTCTTTGTTGGCATGAAACCATACTGCTGCTCACAAATCATCACTTCTTCTCTTAGCCTCACTTCCACTCCTCTTTCCCACTTTGCTATTGTGTGACTCATCAGCTTTATCCCTCTGTAGTTGCTACAACTTTGAAAATCACCTTGTTCTTAAATATTGACACCAGTACACTTTTCCTCCCTTCCTCAGGCATCTTCTCACTGTTCAAGATTGTGTTGAACTGCTTCATCAAAAACTCCTCTGCCCTCTCTTCTTGACACTTCCATACCTCCACCAGTATGTCCTCGGGACCAACTGCCTTTCCATTCTTCATCCTTTTCAAAGCTATTTTCACTTCATCTTTACTAATCTTTCAAACTTCCAGTTCCACAATATATATATGTGTGTGAATGTATAGATAGATATATAAATGTGTGTTTGTGTATAATTTATTACAAAAAATGTTCTATTAATATATTTTTGATTCTCTATGGATGCCTCATCCAGCTAAGATTAAACTGTTAAAAAAAACCATTCTTTTTTAACATGCCAGATTGATATCAACTGAAATAGTACAAAATATATAGAGTATTGTTTTTCAATTTAATAAATAAATGTTATCCTCCATGTTTCACTGCGTTTTGTTTGCTTTTACGTTTGGATTCCACTCAACAAGCCAATGGCGACATCTAGTGGACCAAGCTGACATGGTAAATACATTTACACAGTCCCACTTGTACCAACCGATCAGATTCAGGGTCCACTAAGAAGTCCATGAAAAGAAGCTAAATTTCATCACACTCCAGTACAATTATAATAATAGTATGTCTTCCTCAGTGGGTTTGTCATGTATATAGAAATATTCTATAACATTAAAGTCCTCCTGAAATGAAAAATTTTAATTGTAACCATTTAGATCACATCCTTGATCATATTGTTGCCTTTTGAAGGATATACCCCCATGCAAAAAAGACAAAATACACATTTGTATTTTTCTATGAAAATCTGATATCGTTTTCCGCTGGCAAACCCACGTCCCCTGATATTACATCACCATGTACTAGCCAATTTCAACCAATAATGTCATGGCAACCGACTGTCAATCAGTCTTCCATGTTTAGTGGCGTTCAGCAAAGATTAGCTGAGCTCTAGTTACCCAGGTATCTAGAATCATCCCAATATTACTGCGCGCCTTCAC
>KV751334.1:12611320-12640309 GCA_001698575.1 Mola mola | reverse complement strand
ACAAAACCACCACGATTTGGGTCAAAATTAGTTTAGTACATATTCACACCAAAGCTGTTTGTTCCACTTTAAACAAACCCTGCTGTGTTTTTTTTCCTGTAGTCTGGTTCGTTTAGGTTGCTGGGAAACCTCATTGGAACTCTGGACTGAACTCTGGTTCTGGGTCGCTTCCAAGAGAACCCTGATGCGGTTCGTTGAGGTGTGAAAGCAAAGCATAGGAAGTGGACCAAAAAGACAGTGCATCTTGGGTAAAAGGAGGGAGAACAACTAACCAGTTGGGAGAGAGAGTGGAGCAATGACAAGGGTGAAGGCTCTGATTGAAATATGGTCAGATGATCATGATAATTGCTTGTGACCACTCACAGAGACAACGAAGCATTTAAACTAGTTAGCGAGTGAATGTTGTGTCCACCCGTGCGGGTACACAAGCGGAACACAGATTTCCCCTCCCTGTACTGACGTGAAACCCGTATAAATCAAACAAAATGAGCAACGTTGGTATGTCATGCGATTTCAGGTAAGTAACTAACATTTAACGTTTAGCTCGCTGCCAAATCTAGTTTAAATAGGGACAAAAACGTTTGATTATTTTCAGGAAAAATGAAAGAAAGTTATAAAATGTTAGTAAGTCACAGACGGACAGAGACGGTTTAGGCCCCAGTGCAGAACAAGTTCAGTTCATTGGATTTTCCTGGTCTCTCACGTCAAAACGTGGGCATAGGTGAAAAAAACTGTCAATAAATCTAAAATCCACGAATTTTAAATGACGAACGCAAGAAAACCAAATATCAAATTAAAACCATTCATAAGGATACAAGAAACTAGAAAGAATGACACAAGGAATAAACAGGAAAAATATCGAGAAAGCTAACGTCTAGCACAGCTGGCTAACGTTCCCTCAGATGCAGTGGCAATAAGGGCTTTTTGAAATGAACTGATCGTGAAGAAATATGGCTTTGAAAGCAGTAGATAGTGATTCATGCTGGCGCGTGGTGACGCTATTGGGTGTTAAACGGGATGAAAATCTGTTTTGGTGATGGACTCTCATTTCTTTTTATCTACTTTGTGGCTGTGTTTGGGTCGTGATGGTTTAAAACTATCAGAAGTGGGCCTTAAGGTGCAAAAGACTGACATCACTTCATTTTGGTTTAAATTGCTCCCCAGTTCATGTCCCATCCAACCAAAGATGTTTCCCTGACTGAATTTGGTAAAAAAAAAAAAAAACGAAACAAAAATGTGGCGATCTAATTTGCACTGTGCAGGATTCCGTGCGGAGCCTGTATGGATCCTTATAGCGGTTGGCTTCTGCAGAGTAGTCGACAGGCAGCTCAGGGTCTCTATATGTGCCTCCCACCCCCACTTTTTACCATCTTCCTCGAAGTTAATCCCGGCCGCAGTGGCAGATGGTGCTGGAGCATCCGCATCTCTGCCCCCAGCGGCTCCTGCAGTTATGAATGATTGCATGGTCTTAGGTATTAAGTTGGATCAGTGTAATCCAGCACAGCATATGCAGCAGCCCGCAAGGGCCAAATCCAGCAAGCAGTAGAACGTTAAGGCACCACGTCACTTGTCAAAATGCCCTCCAAGGAGGTGTTAACATGGCCCCCCAGGTTCCGACCCCGCCGATCAGTACAGGCATCAGAGCGCCGGCCTCAGATGACGAGCGGCGTTCCAGAGTATCTTTAAAGATGGGGGTTTTAGTTTGAGGGATAAACAGAAAAGACGGGTTTAATCCTATTTTGCGAACCTGAAACTGACACCAGAGATGAGTCGTCACGACCCACTGGGGCCTCATTGTTACAAAACATGCAGTTAGCAGTTTCAATACCAGTACCCTTAAAGTGATAGTGTTACAGAGTACTTCATCCGATAGCACCATATGAACAGAAACACTGAACTGCAAAACTCCTTCAAATAAACCACGTTCATCACAGACTGTGTGGATCCCAGTTGCAGTGGTAGTCGGCCAATCACACGTCTCAGTGAATCGATGGAAGGGTGCGGGGGTTAGCTTTGAGTGGAAGTGTCGTAATCACAAATTTTTTTCAACCTCTGATGCGAATGCAGGAATGACCGGGGAAGTTTCGGTACTGTGCTCACTGGAAAACACATACAAACAGGATTGCATTGTGTAGCCGTGTTGAGCTGATTGATCTTGGCAACCGAACTACATACTGGCATAATTTTTGAAAAAAAGATATCTCTTGAGTGGTTTAGAGACTAAAAGAACAGGAAGTAGGTCTGAATTTCAAAAATACTGGAGCTTTCCTTTAACTTGCAGTGCATTTAGCTCTCTCTCCCAGCATCTAAAAGTTCTGAATACCGACACTCACCCATAGACATGAATGTTTTTATTGAAAGTGTGATTTCAGCTACACTGTCTGTGCCAGCTAAAAAGTGTTTGATATCACTTGCATTCATTCTTACAGCAGAAATGGTAGACAGAACAAAGATACGGTAATAAAAGCTCCTCTAACGGAAATGGAAAGTGGAGCCTTTCAATATGCATTAAAATATTTAGAAAGTGCATTTTTTGTGATTTGAAGAGTTCCGTGATCATGCTTCAGCAGATGCACGTCTCCCTCTGCCCAGTGATACAGAGAAACTAGCTCATCCATGAAACTGCTCACAAGCTCTGTGGATTATTTACAGTAACCGGCTCAAGAGTCTTCTTGTTCCAACATACTGAAGAGAAGGCACACATCTCTACAGCTGATTTCTCCAAAACACCCAAAACAAAAAAAAAAGGGCGAACTGAACCTTTAAAGTCGCAAGCTGGTAAAATTTGAGCTCAATTTAGTTTTCATAATCATTTATACTATGTTTGTAGTTTAAATTTTGTGACGATGAGCTCGTAAATAAAGATGACAGTGAAACGTCTGTAGAGAAGCACGATGGGAGTACTTCAGTGAGGTACTTTCATTGACTTGCAGTCACATTCACATTTTCATTCAGAACGTGGAGAAATCCACCAGCCTTCCTGCAGTGGTGCTGTGAGGGATTTTTTTTCTGAATGGTTTAATCATTGATTATCCTGCGGTCGCTCAGCCTGTAATCAACGCGGCGATTACAGGACGTCTTGATCCGTCCTCTGACACGAGAGTGATTAACTGCGAGTCATCCCCACCAAACGAGGAATCGGTTGAATGAAATGTGAAGACACTCCTCACATTTCAGGAATCCGTTCAGCTGCGTCACCTCCGTCCATCCAACCAACCAATCAGTTTTAAACTGCAACCTAAAGCTCTGTGGCCAGATTACCACAGATTTGATCATTTCAGCTTCACGTCTTCACAGCCACCTGTTTTCAATATCTAACATTACACTTGTTTGCAAATTCTGCATGTTAGCTTTAGTGCGTTGCATTTCATTTTGTACAAGACCTTCTTACTCCCCCAGCAAACACTGCCCCTGAAGTGCCTAAAATGTGTCATCAGTGGTTTCACCTTTACTCCTGTGACTAAGTGACATCACTGCGTCACACACACGTCGCATGATGTGCCCCGCGGCTGGTGGAGCTAAAGAGCTCTGTGTGGACTCCTCAAAAGAAAAAGTCAAGAAACCTCTGGTTAAACTTATTTTTTTTACCACAGACTTTAATTTGTGCTCATGACCATCTCATAAATCAGAGCTGACTGGGCTTTTCAGGAGGGCGGATCTTAAAGAGACAGCAGTGTGTTATTTTTAAACATTAAAGCTTGTAAACATCTTCTAGTACAAACCCAAAATAAAAATATTACCTTAAAAAATAGCAGAATACACAGCAACAGTAAACATTTTGGTCCTTTGTAGGAACCACTGTGATGATTATGGCTTATACAGTTAAATGGACATATTCTAGTATTTACAAAATGGTTTAATCTTCAATGCTTATTAATTTATTTCCCATATTTATTCATTATTTATTAATTTTCTGTCATTGCTTTTAGCCACTTGTCTGATTTTATCTTCCTATTCAAAATGGCCAGAAAATTTCAAGGTTTACAGTGGAAAATGTAAAAAAAAAAAAGAAAATCTAAATGTGGCACCCCATTGTCTCTAGTCTGTTCTGAGTTTGTCCCCTTGGTGGTGCTGTAGTATTTCCGCAGACTTCTCCTGTGTGGGAATGTGTTTATTGCTCTTTGCATCTCAGAGGAGAGATTCTGCTTAGTTTGTTTACTTCATGGGTTTGAAGGTTATTCCCATGCATGTCCTTAAAAGTGTTTGCACTTTCAACATGTTTGGTTTCTATGCAGGAAGCTGTTTTGTGTTTTAAGTTCTACGGGCACAATTCACAGCTCACATGCACACACGGTGACACACACACACACACACACACACACACACGCACACACAGCTTGACCTCTGCAGATGTAATTTCACATGGAGATGAAAACGGTGACATTTGGACTCTCACTCTCGCTCCACCAGTCTTATTCCACACCGAACTATCTGAAGCATGAATGTGTCACATAATTTACCCCCGAAAAACAGTTCAAAAGCTCTGTGTGATGTTCGTATGTGTATGTCCATTAGTATATCCGTCTGTCCACTGATGGATCCGTAGTGGAGCTCTGGAGGAGGACGTGTCACCACCAAAAGCAAGATGTGTCCTGCATGCCTGGCATCACACAGGGGGAATATATGCACAGAGGGAAGCAGCTTGTGTGTGTGTGTGTGTGTGATGATGATTCACTGGTGGAGTTGTGAACATCACGCTAACCTGGAGGATGTTTTTTATTTTTTTTCCTCTTTTTTTGCTGTCAGCTTCGAAACTAGAAGAGATTTTATGTGTTCTTCTTTTTATGTCCCACTGCTCATTTGGATTTATGCACGGTTGCCACGGTTACCATTACATTTGCTTTGTTCATAGGTGTAAAGGTTGCGTTGGTGGGGGAGGTGAAGCATCCCACTCAATATATAGAATATATTCACACACACCCCAAATAAAAATATGAAGATAACAGAGGACTTTTATTTTGATGGGCCACCACTGCATACAATATATTCAGTTACATAACTACAGATATTTGCACAATAAATTGGTGTATTTAAAATCACATAATGTTTGCTTTACTGTGGTAAAGTCATTGAGCCGAGTCATCGCATCACTTCTTCCAAACGGTATGAATGAGTTGTGCTGATTTCAAGCTTTTAATAAATATGAAGTTTGGAGACCAAGAAGTGCCCAATGTTGCTGACAATCCATTTGATTTAATTACAATAGACCACGAAAAAGTTTGCATTTTTGATTATAAATAATAAATAACATTATTATTTTCATTTTGAAAATATGCTTTTTGCTAAATGTTACTTTTTTGGTAATACATTCAATTCTTGTCCATGTTTATGTCTTTTATGTAAAACTTGTCACATTTGACAAAGTCTGAAAGCGTTTAAAATTAAATTTGATTAAACTATTAAACTTTAATCAAATTAAACTGTAATTAATTATCTGCTCACATCTTGAGCTTCATTTTTATTTTATTTTTTACCCTTTATATTTTATTTTATCTTATTTATATCCTTAATTTATGTTACCCTTTTAAATCTAATTATTTGTTTTTCAATATTCAACATGAGATATGAAACTCAATGTCGTATGGTCATTATCAATCAATGAAAACAATTAAAAGTGACACACTACAATGTCCATAAAATCAGAAAGAGAGAATAATTAACAATTTTAACAATATCAAATTGCTTTTGTTATACTTCTTATAACATTTTTATCATATACATTTAAAATGTTTTTGTTTTCAGTGAATAACTCAAAAAATAAAGCTGAAAAATTAAATGCAATTTCACTGAATCATTGAATCAAAGCAAAGTGCAGTCTTGTTGTTGCTGCTGAGAGTAGTTTTATCAACTGTCAATGTCTTTATATTCTTTAATGCTAAAACAAATTTACAACTTAATAAACAACTTTCAGCATTAATTACATTACTGCGAGAAAAAAAAAGAAAACTTAAATCTAATGGGACATACTAGTCATACGAGTCATATTCAATAACACAGATTTCTTTTTTTTTTGCCAATGTTGACCATAGGACCTCCATAAGCAGCTTTAAATTAAAAACATACCTATTGGATGCCCTAAACTAAGCAGTGGTGACTGAAGAGGTGTGTCTGCTGGATGTGGTTTTCACCAAAGACCCTCACTGACCTCTGGCCGAGGAGATGGTGGATCGCGTAGTGAGCTCAGCATTATGTACTTAATAACAGACGGACGGGTCCCCGCATCAGTCAGCACAGCCTGCGGGACTTAACTTGAGCCAAAGTGTTTTTGCGACCATTACACAAACACGACTGTGGTTTTAAAAGGCTCTGCACACATTTCAGAGCCGGCAGGGAAACACACACACACATCTCAAATCTGGATGCTTAAATTGACCATATACAAATCTATTTTCACACCCAAACTACAGTATTTTTCATGGAAGGGAATTATGGGAAATCTGACAGTGACAAGAAGAGGCCTGGAACAGTATGTCAAAAATACACAACTGTTGGCTTTCAATGTGCATTCGGACCAGTCAAAATATTTGCAGCAAAGACAAATCACAACATTTCAGCTTCCTCCCCATTTATAAAAATGAAGCCAACATATTCGGATAGAAGTGCTGCCATCTTGTGCTGGTGATGTCATTTGGAGTCAGAGTCTGTGCATTGGTGATTGGGGGTGGATTCACAGTATCGTGTTCCATACACCAGTCCACCCAATCACGAGCAGAGCTCAGCTGTCAATCATGACATTTTATATCATAAGATCAGAAATAACTAAGTAAAACCAAACTGAGGAGAAAAACGAACAGCTGAATATATATCAGCGCGATAAGAACTACCTAAAATGACAGAAAACATCTTTTAGAAAAATTGGACATGTATTTTGAAATTTTAATTTGGCCCAAGCCCAACTAAAGTGCTACAATAATGGAGGGCGGTGCGTTTAGGAGCCGTACTGCGGGCAGGGCAAAAAGGGGTGGTCGAGAAGTTTACGTTTAAGTCATGTTCGGGCAGATCTCATGCCGTCCATCTTTATGTACAGTCTATGCGGCAGAGGCTTCCATACGCGCTCATCAGGAGCAATAATGCGCCTGTCTACAGTCACATGACCTGACTGATTCCACATGTTTGAAACAGATGTAAAAATAACTCAATGCCTATTCAGTCCAATGAGAGCTGCTCGCCAGGTGCATATGGCAATGAAATTTTCTTTTTTTCTTCTTTCAGGTTGACTTCCTGGTTATGTGCTGTAATGTTTCTCTCAGCCTATGGACTTTTACATTGTCAGCTCAAGCTTTACAAATATAAAACCTTGACAGGTCAAAACGTCATCATAAAAAGAGTCCTGATTGAGCTTGTTGGCAGCTTGAAGTGTCCAGTCAACAATGTGTTAAACATGTGGAATCAAGGGAGTCATGTGACCTGTGTTAGGCAGGAGTCTTTTTTATGGTGGTCCGTGGGGAATTTTTATCTGCAATACCAAGAGTAACCACTAAGCAGTCCTGAGCGCATACCTGATCTCTCTCACTGTATCAACTTCCAAATGTGACACTCATTGCTTGAGACAGTGCAAACTAGCACTTCAAGCTACTCATGAGTCACTGATGCTAATGCTTCCGAACGCTATCAGTTCTGCAGGTGTTTGTACACATGAAAAGGGGGCTTGGCTGCACACATAATGGAGTAGATACAATTTTACATAGCTCCACCAATAACTGATTTGAAACAGTTTTTCTTCAGGTTTTGACCTAAATTTTTACAGCATGGGTTCTAAAGAACACGAAGACGTCACATAAACACTTAACTCTAGTCTTATGCTCAACTGAAGAAAAGTTTAGCGAGCTGGCTAACTACCTCACAGGGTCAGCGCTGTGATGTTAGCAGTGAGCAGACAGACTAAATTAGAAGAACCATCGCTAGTCTAAGTAAAACACTTGATGATAAACTTTTTATTCTGCCAACTTAAATCCAAAACCCCCAGTTGGATGTTACAGAAACCAGAGAGCACGAAAAAAGAGGCATGAAAAAAGTCGACCTACGGGTGGGACTAAATGCAAAATTGCGTAACAATCTGGTAATAAAGTTACTACAGTTCATCCTGAATGTGTGACCAAATTTCATGACATATCATCACAAAAGTCATGAGCATTCATTCTCTGGGGGCCATGGATGAGCATTTTTTTTTCTACCAAACACTGACTGGTAAACATGCCCACCACAGAGGCACACTGTCAGTAAAGGCTAACAACAGCCATAGTAAACCTCAGCGAAAGGAGCAGAACAAGAGAGAATTTAGAGAATAACTTATCACCTCTCCAGAAAAATGTTTGGATTAAAATGGATGGCTAAAACAGATGTATAATTTCATACCAAAAGGTAAAAATCAGCTCTTAAGAGGAGCTTAAAATGTTTCTGTGATGGTTCATCGTGTGAGGAGAAAATGTTCCCCTGTTGTCATAGAATTTCTGCTCCATTTCCTCAACGGTTTTTTCAGGAGTCTGAGATGAACGGAAGAACATTCAGCGTCGACACAGCCTATGAATTCACACCTTCGTCTCCACTGAGAGGGAAGTGTGATGGAGCGGAGCTGCAGTGAGACTATCTGCTGTGGAGACGCTAGACCGAGTCGCAGAGGAGACTTGAACTGATATCATCCCAGCTGTGACCGGCCTGTACGCGGACGGCTTGATTCTGCAGAGTGTTTGCAGTGGCAACATCAACGAAATGAGCAAATCAGAGACGGATGTGTCCTACAGAGCTGTGTCCTACATTAGACAATTTTAAAACATGCAGGAGAGATCGTTAAAGCCGCACGGAGACTCACTGAGCCAACAAAATGACAAAAACCTCCATTTTTACTGGACCAAACAATGAGTTTCCCATGATGTAAAAATCCGTACAGAACTGCCACAAACACTGCAGCTCCACTGAATGTTTTAGCTTCTTCGTTAGCTAGTTTTTCCTGCATGCACGAAACTGGAACATGTCATAAAAATGAGTAATAAGAGTCAAATAATGGATTATGTGGGATTTTTTTTCTGTTTTTGGTCAAGCTGAGCGGTGATGTCTTTGGTGGAGTTTACAACTGTAATGTAAGTGTTGGATTAGAGATATTAAGAAAATTGTAACATAAAGGAACATAAAGGTATAATGGAAAGAAAAATGCTCTCAATAATGTGATGTATTCAAATTTGTTTGGGCCTGAAGCGACACAAGACTTTCACGTGCACGGTCATCGGACAGGAATGGGTTATGTGTGCAGGGTAATACGGACATGCAGAAATCATTTAGCACATGTGAGCTTATTGTGACTGTTTGCCATTTTCCCGTTTACTGCACAGGTTATAGGAGTGCTAATTTTGTTTATATATACTTATACTGTATGTCTTTGTACATAGACCACATCTACATATGCAGGCAGTGTTTATTTGTTTATTTATTTGTTGTTATTTGATTCAGTACTGATTGATTATGGATAATGTGCAATAATGTGATAGCTTTGAGCGAGTCGCTGTTACAAGTTAGTTAATATGCAGCTGTACAAAAAGAGAAGCAGCAGAGTAGGTTGGAACGACACTGTATGTTGACTGCTTTTGTAAATTTCAAACTACAAGTGGAACCACAAGCAGCAGCTGCGTCTCTCTCTTTCTCTCTCCAAGTGCAGCTTTGTATAGCACTCTTTATACGTTGGTTGGTAGCAGCAGCCAAACAGCAGACAAAGCCCTGAGCGATAAATGAAGATGGCCAACATGAGAGCTCTCCAGAAATGAAACAAGAACATCTGGATCAGCCCTGGTGGTAAGCTGAAGTAACTCTCCACTCTCCATGTAAGCAAACGGGACGTGAGCCAAGCTATGAACTCAAAGTACACATCACACACATTTTTCCCAGATATTGTCTGTTACTTCAGCTAGTTCTCGTCACATGGATGTATGTTCAAGTGTTCACTTTATCTGACCACTTTGGTTTTTAATCAGTTAGTTGATGCTACCAAAAGGGGGTATAACATCACATTTGACAGGGGGTAACTAGAGCATGTGAGCTAAATGGAGCTCTGCCCGCTCGCTCAGAGCCCCTGCAGGCCGCTCTACACATCATCACTCCACGCTCCAGTCACATTTCATCCCACTCCACTGAAATCAATCACGCTTCATCCAGATAAAGAAAACACATTTTGTATTTTTGACAGAAAGTGTGAGCCGCTGTGCACTAATAACACGAATAAGCATTCCTGACCGTAGTCAGGAAGCAGGAGAGACCAGAGCCAGTTGTAGCCTCGGGGGTAACTCCCTTCACTTAACATTTTCACAGAACACTGTTTTACCGGACTTTCTCCACAGCTTGTCTGTCACTCATTCCATAGCTGCTTATATGCACACACACTGATCTGCCCCCCTTCTCTGAATGGCGTTTTCACATGCACATAGACATCTCCTCACTGTACTATCTCTCTCTCTCTCGCTCTCTCTTTCCTATTAGACTATTTGTATAAACCAAGTCACACATGCTTCAGATGCATGGCGTGAGCATTACCAGGAATGGATGGAGTGCAAGATGAGGTGAGCCTGAATTGTTCCTCACTCGCTCCTGCTCAGCTCCACTCTCATACTTTGGCAGTTACTCGCTTTCATGGCTCCGCCCTCCGACCACTCCTGCACAGACTCCAAATTACATGACCAGCACAAGAAGGCAGTGCTCGTATCCGGGACATTTGGGCTTCATTTTTGAATAGTGGGAGGAAGTGGAGACGCAGCGGTCAGCTTTATTCAGGTCAGCGCAGTGAATATTTTACTGGTGCGTTTAAAGTCAACTTTTGTTGCCGCAGGTCTAATTAATGTACATCGGCTTTCTCCTCTGAAGCTGATAATTATCACTTCCTTTAAGATAAACCTTAAATTAATCAGCTTTTTAAAAAAAAATAAAAAGCACAAAGTCTGAGTGTGTGATATAAAACAATGAGTTCAAGAGCTAAGAGTCTGGACAGATGGGAAGTAAGCAGTGGAACCCCCGTCTCTAGCATTAAGAGGGAAATTCCTGTTAGATCACCCAAAGATGGGGTTCCACCACTGCGTCATGTTACTGTGTTTTTCCTTTTTCCAGCTGACTGGCTGCGGCGGCACGTTCGCCTCCGTGTGCCACATTAGTCATGCATGAACTCACAGATTTGATTGCTCAGTAATAATATTCGCCATGTCTGACTGCAGATATAAATAGAACGTGGCTGTGTTTATTCCAGAAACTAGAGCGGCTCTGCTGCCGGTGTCAGCTCACACACACCAACAGGCCCTCACAAGGGGCGCGGTCACGTGCTGGGGCCAATCCCAGCAGGCCTGGCTTGACTGAGTTTTACCGGTTGACCCTCCGTTAACAACACGGCCTCCAATAGAGCCTCCGGCGCTCACAGATGTGTGTCAGCTCTGATGCTCACATGACCGCGTATGGATTACTCAAACACTCGACTGCAGTCAAATTTTGAGGTACTTCACACTTCACTGCAATCATCTGACAACATTACTGTGCTGGCTCAGATTACAATACAAAATATAAATGAGACGATACATTAGTATTACTGTAGATCAAACCAGCATCACCCAATAAACTGCAGAGGCAAGAAAAAAAATCTGATTATATTTTATTATTGTTAAAATTGGTTGAATTCACAAATGATCAGGGAGCGATGAGTGACATAATGAGGTAATAAAAATTTTGTAATAATATTACATTTATGAAATGCTTTACTAGCCTAAATGATTGATTGTCAGACTCTCCATCCTTTTGTTACCGTCCACTTTTCCAGGATGGAGTTGAGGTTGCACGATCTCTGTCAACCTTTTCCATCTTAAAAACATAATATAATGTCATTCTGAAATACTGTATAATGACTAATGAGTACATTTACTTTTGTTACTTAAATGGAGACACGCACGCACGTAAACATCCTGCAAGTTGAAGTGGATCACCAGCCAACATTCATTTTCCTGGAAAATGTTGGCAGCAAGAACTGCAGAGCGAAGTTTAATTTAATTATTTAATTTAATTTTAGGGCCAAAAATGAAACACAGCACTGCAGATATTTCACACAGAACCTTGTGTCCGTTGTTGTCCGGTGTTTTCTGTTCAGGCTGTGGTTATCTGCTAAATAATCAAACATTTCTTTGGAATAAATCTATTTCAGGCATGGGTTTTTCTTTTAGGCAGCCTTGACTGCTGACTGCTCCCCCATCGCCCTGAAGGAGAGAAAACACGTTCTGTTGTAAACACTTTTTGGGGTCCAACCTGTAGCCAATCTGCTGGGAAACAATAAAGATGAGGTGTTTCCTGTCTGACCTGAGACATCTGACACTTGTTGAGATGGCCTGTGGAGCTGGAAAAGATCCACCTCAGTTTGACCTTTGCTCAAAGTGAATTTATTACATGGAGCTGCCAAATACTGCACATCCAGTCCTACTGAAACCACAAATTAGGTTGGACATCGAGATGTCCGTGGGGCCTCACGCCAGCTTCAGGGGCCAGAATTGTTGGTCTGTCATCACTGGAGCATCTCTGACCTGCCCGTTCAGTGGCTGGAAGTGAAAGAACTATCACAGAGGCATGCCGTTTGTCCAAATTATCCAAAACTTTATTTACAACTGCCTTTTCTTTCCTTTATTTAATTGTGCTGTCCATCCTCTGAGCTCCATATCACCTTTAGACCAACTGCAGATTTACAGTTAGGTCCATGTGTATTTTTGACACAGAACTGTGGGTATTTTTACACTTAATATTAATATAAATTCCGTTTATTAAAAACACAGCATTGAAAACATTTGCAAAATGTAGCTCTGGCTGGACGCATAGCTGAGAAGTTTTGTTTAATGTGTTAAAGTTTGCCTGCTACAAGCAATGCATGTGGGTTGTTAGAGATAAAATAAATTACAGTGTTTGTGAAAGCAAACCAGTAACAGCGTATCACCAACAATGGTGCTAAAAACAGAGTCTAGTGGATTCTGACCTAAATAAACATATTACAAACTATTACTTTACCAAAACATGTTGTCACGGCTGCTAAAATCTGCTAAAATCTAATACTCTTTAATTAATTTGTAATCACATCTTATCCACCTCCTGATATATTGATTGAAATAATTTTGTTTATGCACACAAACTGTACCTTTGTTGGCTTAAAAATGAATCTTCTCAACACTCTGTTTTCTGCATTTACTTTTCCCACAAGCACACGTATTATCTAACAGTCCAAACTGACCTATGCTCTGTCAAACAGATAGTCTGCAACTCGATGTCTCTGCACAATGAAGCACACTAAGGGTTGTATTGGAGCTGCTGTGTTATGTAAACACGTCACGTTTACATGTTTAGCACTATAGTGATCTGCATGTGAGCATCTGTTAATGCTCAGGTTAATCAGAAAAAAAACATTCATTTTAATCCAAGCTACATTCTGTCTGTAAACCTGACAAACAACAACATTTCCCTTCACAAAACCAGATTATTACCTCCACTGAGGTTTTGGTTTTGCTCGGCAGGTTTACTCAAAAGCAGCTGGTTGGGTTTCAAGTAACACTTGGAGTGAGGATGAGGGAATAAGCGTTCGAGGCAGATTCAGGAATGTTATTTAAGAAAGCTGCTGGGCCTTGGCGGAAGTATGTTCATGCTAACTGGCCACATTTGCCTGGATACATATTTTGTTAACATGGATTCAAGCTCAATTTATTTGAGGGCTGCTTTTAGTTTTTAGTTTGGGGTAGTGCTACCTGTAATAATGGAGGAGGTGGGGTTTATCAGTTATACCAGGGTCAGCCACCTGGGGGCGGTAAAGATGCTTTGGTTACACTATGGGGAGTTCACACGCTGCCCATCTAGTCTGTGGTTTGCTGCTAATTACGTCCAGAAACACTGAATGTATCATGTAAACCTGAATACAATGGTGCCGCTCACCCTAGCCTCCAGTTACACCGAGTGGCCAGTCCTGGTATTGCTGCTATTTCCCTGCAGGTGTGTAGAACATCCATTATAGAAGACGTGTGTAAAACTGGGCACAAGATGCCTCAAACTGCAAACAAGCAAAATTATGACTATATGAATAATCTTTGATCCACTGAGATTATATATTTGTCAAAAGGGATTTTAAAGTCTTTGGCGTCACCATATAAAGTCCATGAGTGAGCAGGAACTTGTAGGCAGAGTCAGCGGGAGATTGTACACATTCATTTGGCCGCACAACCATATTTCTGCTAATACATTTATATCAGCAGCATTTTGGTGGGTGGCTGCTGACAGCAACCATTGGAAATCAAAACTGAGCTGGTTCCAGACTGTCGATGTCAGGCTATCCATGTAGGAGACATTGAACCCCCCTCCTAACCCCGGAGGGGAGAGGAGAGTTGGGTACCCGGAGGATGTGCGTGTTTGCTGCAGTGTGTCACCAGGAACATGAGACATGTAGAGGCTATGCTAACAGCCTGCTGAGGGTTAACAGAACTCATCAGCTGGGCACGAGGAATGTATCTCTATTGAATGTAGCGACTGGACGTGCTGTAATCTTAGGTAACACAAAACGCCATCAAGGCAGCATCACTGCTGAACAAATAAGGTATGCCTTAACGCTGCTGTCGCTTCTGCAGGTTTAATATGTGATTAGCTGCAAGCACTAGCGCCCTGAGGTGTCATCATCATCACCATCATCATCATATTCTTCAGTGGAGGTGCTGTGGTGCTCTGCGGCTGACAGTTTCTGTTCTGTGCGTGAAGCCGATGATGCAGAAGTGATGGCAGCAGCCACTCTTTTGAAAACGCAGCATTCAGTCTGGTTAGATAACGTACTGATGCCTCTTTGTCTGCTCTTTTTTTGCTTATTTCATGTTTTCCCCTCTTTCTTCTTGGATCCAAACTGCTGAGATGCATCTGATACTAAAATATTATCTGCACTCAAAATGTGTATTTTTAATGAGCTAGGGTTTCAGCCTGTAATAATTTCACAGATCACTTACACCAATGAAAATATCACACTAAACTGAGAACACCAAATTTGTGAACAGTGTCTGTTTAAATAACTTCCTGCAAGATTCTCAGTGAATATCACATAAAAACAAAGAAACAAAACAGTCATCATGTCTTTTCATACAGGGAACAGCTGACTTTACGCGTCATTGTCTTCATTTGGTCTTAGACAGTATATGTTATTAGCAATGTAAGTATATATATTTTTTTTTACAGTAAATGAAAGGAACACTTGTTAAAAATGTATGTCTTACAAACAAGCCCTCTATGTATTTCGATCTATGTATCATATTTATTTTTTCCCAAAAAAATGATCACAAAAAAAAAAACAAGCAAAGTTGGCCTTCTGCAAGTTTACATGAAAACTTGGAACTCTAACAACGTTCACCAGGAGCAGCACCGTTTGCCTGATTATCGTCATCTTGTCACTTTATGAAGAAATCAGAAAACGATAAATAACAACTTTCTAGGAAAATTCACATGAACAGACACTCATGTCGCAAAACAACTCAAGAAGTAGATAATCTTATAACACAAATTGTTGATTTGACGTCATAAATGCATAAACATGGCAGAGAACAGTCAATGTCAACTTGTTTTATTAACTCACATTTTAAATTTCTAAATTTCTTTCTAAATTAGTTAGAAAACATCATTGTTTTAAACAAAATCTGATAACAAATCAGGTAAAGCCATTTGAAGCTGTACTTTGTGGTCAAGAATAAATTGGAAACAGCTGTCGACTTCTTGTTTAAACACCCTCAGCATTAAAAAGACACCCGCCTTCTTTAAAGCGCACATGGTGTTCGTAACACCTCAAAGCACATGAACACAACTGCTAGGCCCAACAATCGAGTGATCTTCCCAGCTCCAACTATTTACAACTTTTAACACCTTGGTGCTAATTACCAGACATCTGAAAAGGACAGGCATACAAGACAAAGCCCAGCTCTTCCCTCTCTGCTCTCGCCGTAGCTGGAGCCAAAGAGCTCCTGCTGAGGACAGAACAAGCTCAAATTTAGCCAGCAGCAGCAACCGGGCCTGCAGGCTAACCAAAAGGAATTACTGAAGAGTTCAGCACATCTGCTAACTCTGCAAGGAGCAAAAGAGTGACCGGTTTCCTCCAGCACCAGGACTGAACAGCAAGAACAGCATTCTCCAGGAGAATTCCACGCTAGAACTTCAACTTGGACACTCCATCAAACAAGGATCTCTTCACCAGGAGAACACCTCTCCCCTTTTAAGGACTGGTAAAGTTGACCTGGGCACATCAACTCAGCACATCACGGCTAAACGTGTAATTGATGAAAGCATTTGTCTTGAATTTATGAATGGTATTGTGACTGTAGTCAGGTTATTATTAGGTGGATTAGCCACAATTCTAAATTAAGGCTAGTTAGCAGATACATACTCAGTCTTGCATGCAACTAACCATCTTCCTTCTAACCTGGCAACACATCCTCACACATACACAACTCTGTCTTAACACAGGCAGGGTCTCAACAAGCAAATGGTCTGAGCCCCCAGTAACAAAAGAACATGTGGGCTGACACTAAAACAGCTTTCTGCCATTTTGCCTTTAACATCCATCGGCCTCAGCAGCCATTTTGATTCTCTCTTATATGCACACACACACACATCCTTGTACATAAATGTATATAATGGTTTTCATCCTAGATTAGGCATTTTGTGTTTCTTTCTTGTTAATTCTTGAATAAATACTTTTGGATAAACACGCTGTGTGTTTAATGTTGCACAAGAGTGAATTTTGCCAACCTCCACTCTGTCAAGAACTCCAACTTGCTGTTGATGAAGGAACGTTGCTTGTAATTATTAAGTTAATTATTAAGCAAGTTTCCAAATTCACAGTTTGGTAGATTTCATGATACTGATTAATTGAATTGGCTAGTTTTTCCCTTCTTTAAGGGTGATGCACCGAGGTAATCTAATTAAAATGACCTTACTATTCTAATAATCATTAATTATCCATGAAAATTACTGATTCATTTTAGTAGCCAAATTCAACCATTTATTTGTCATCTTGTATTGTTAATTTAGTCAAATATTAAATCTATATTTTTCCTAAATTCCTTCATTTCTCCTCTTAATTCTGTAAAAGTTTCAGAAGCTACACATTCAAATGACATATTGTGGTGATTTATTTATAGTTTGATATTAACATTTTTCAAAATAATTAACAGAATTTGTGCACTGATGGCCACACAAACACATCTCATTTCTTGTCGTCACCAACTGTCATAAATACATGCTGGGTGTTGTTCTGCGACCTAAGACAAAAAAAAAAAAAAAGTCAGACCTCCTGCCGAGCTCAGCGTCTCTACGTACCTCTGAGGATTATTAGGCTTATTCACATTTCATACACGCAGCCATGATTAGTCACAGACGTTTGTGATGTATCAAGTTCCAGTACAGGAACACACAGAGTATTAGCATTTTCACTGGCATTTACATATATTTGCTTACTTCAGGCCTCACGATGCTCTCCATTTTAAAGATAACTGCTGTTCTCTGAGGCCAAACAATTAAGTTACATAAGCTGATCTGAGTTGTACGCTCCCATGTCATAGACCTCGAGCCAGCTGAGCAGCTCGGCTCCAAACCCTTAAATTATCGCGCGTCAACGAGGCAATCATTCTTTATTTACTTGTACACACAGCACCAGTTAATGAGCCACGTTCAAGATAACCGGCACATGTTCATCAGTCATGTTAGGATAAGTGTTTTCAGAGATGGTTTTGAAATCAGTTCAGTCACCAGTCAGAAATAAAGCATCTTGTGACAGCTGAAATTCAGACAGATTTCATGATGTAGGCCAGCAGATGTCAGAAAGAAGAAACATAAAATATTTTATGTAATTTATGAGCCCGAAGCAGTTTCCGTTTCTGTTGAATTGGGTCGGCTCACAAATTACCTAATTTATGGTTTTAAATTAAAAAATTGTGTTAAAAGGGAGCAAAACAAAATTAAACATTATAGTATAGTACAATATTTGAAACATTGGTTCAAGAGAAAATCTTATTTTATTTGTGTTACATTGTTGAACTGGCAAAAAAGGGAGTATTTGTGTATTTTTGAAAAAAATCAAATGAAAAGCCAAACAGATAATTCAGACTACAGTGTTTTAAAAACAGTTTATTTATGTAACAAATTTTAGATATGTTTCTTAAAGCTTTATTTATATTATATATATTTTCAAATGGGGCTGTTGGGATGAAAACACAGTTAACCTAACATTGTTGTGGATTCCGTAAGTCAGGTGATTGATTAATTTTGCAAATCATGTTTCTCTGTGTGACTTACACCAGTGAACAATCAGGAGTTAATTTGTTACTTTTGATCACGTTTCACTTTAGGGGCTGACAAAAGACAAAATTTTTGCTGCTGCAATTTCTGTTGGCCAAACTATGTCTCACTGGGGAAACCAGCGTGCATGCAAACATTCAAAAAGCAACATAGCAGGAGCCCGTGCACACAATTCATAACATTTAACCTGCTGGCAGCACAATTAAATGGAAATAATGTCACTGACTCCAAATGTGAAACATCTGACTTGACTTATTCAAGCACTTCTAACTGCACTCATTTGCCACATTTTATCCAAAAGTCCACAGAACTTTTTCGTTCCTCATGCAACTAAAAGGTTCCTGTTGCCTGCGTTTCCACCTAAAGTCACAGATGATGCATTGGGCACTACACCTCCTATCCAGTAGGTGGCGATACAACAACAATGACGCTATATAAAGCAACAGCCAGACCAGCATTATAATTTGTGCAACACAACACTTAGCCTGTTAGCATGGAAAAGATTTAGGTTGTTGCTGCAAATTCCTCCTTGAAACAACGCAGAAAAATAGACGAGCACCAGGCTCAAATCTTCATGTAAACCCGTCATATCTGGGCTCTAATTCTAGTTGCCACTGGACGTCATCGGTTCTTCTGTCCTTACCATTCCTCTCAAGCTTATCACGAAAGGCTAAACCAAGCAGTGGACTTATTGTCATGCCGGTGAAATACAATACTGCGAGTACTCAGACAATCTGAAGTACAAAAGTATCGAGCCCTGCATGTCCCACCCCAAAGTTCCTGAACATTTCGAATGTACTGGACCTCTCGGGGTAGATCAGTTGCCAAGGAAATAAATTTAGGCCCTGGTTCCTGCGGTCGAAATACACCTAGTGATAACAGCGATAACTTTTTTTTTTCTCCACGAACATCCCGGACATTTTGAGTGACAAAATATTAAGGTTAAAATCTATCTGAATTTGAATATACACAGTCATTACTGGAGATGAGACCAAGTCCTGCTGAGAAAACTGAGCTGTTACAGCTGAGCAGCGATCTCACGCTGAAGAGAAGTCATGGACGCAGGCCATTATCTCGCTCTGGATATGCATTTCGCCTGAATGTCCTGTCCTGTCCTAAGCAAGGCGAGAATTCTACTCCTCATCCCTTCCACACCCACATACAAGTGCAAAGTGGGATTTTCGGTTTTAACAGAAATAAAGAAGAAATACAGGAACAGACCGAACGCAGCAGCCCATAGGTGTGCTGCAGTCTCCTCCTCACCTGCAGTAATTTAAAAAAGCAGCAGGTTTGTATGCATGGACTTAATGCTCATGTTAATCAAACCTTCATACAGGTTGGAAATGTCTGGTTTACTTATTCAAGATAAAAGAAAGCGTGAAACATTGATTTGTACCCGGATTCTTCTCATGATTATCAAATAAGACCTATTGTGAATTGGGTCAGGATGGTTTGTCGTTTCCAAAAAAGGAAATGTTTGGGAAACACTGATTAAAAATCAGACGTATTGGTCACATGACTGTCTGCCCCAGGTTGGTTATATTTAGGCATCAAAACTTTGTTAGGTTTAGAAAGAAGTTACTTCAGTTAACTTCATGATGTAAATTATATCAGGGTTTATTTTGGAAACAGGCACTGATCATTTATGATCACGTTTGGTTTTGTCTTCTGGTAGTTACCTCGACACGAGGAGCTCCAGTGCTCGCAGGTAAATTTGTGGATGTGACTGACTAGGCTGCTCAACCTCCACGCTGAAGATTGGCTCTTATGCAACTGCAGGCTTCAATCCTGCCCGTCAGCCAGGGGAGATTAGAGGGGGGGGGCTGATGGAGGAGCCCGAGGACAACGTCGTTTGTGCTCGTTTACAAGCAGCGAGTGGCTTAAAAGTCGTGATCACAGCGTTGTGTGTGTTTGTGTGTGCTTGTGCTTCAATCAGCTTTTAGCTCTGCAGTGAAGCATCACCACGACAAGCGGATCATCAGTAACAAGTGAAACAAGTTCACCTGAACAGAATTCAGACATGAGGACATAAACTCTTCCCCAGCTGACCCTCCTCCCCGCGTCCTGTTCACAGGAACTGACCCCCAGAAGATGCTAACCCTATGACACGCAGCCAGCAGTTGGTGGTCTTGATATTGGCATTGTTAAGCAGATTAGTCATTGCGACCAAATTCTATTTGGAGTATAACACTACATCCAAGCTCCAGCCCAGGTCCAGCGCTGCCCACATCCTCAGGCCTGATCCTAGCCTGTTGTCAAATTCAGTTAACACATCTTTTTCACCTCGTTTAGAGCTCTCGCAGGCAGACAGCAGCTATGTTAATCCACACAATAATGCTAACCTATTTGGTGTTTGCCACAAACTCAGAGATATTTGTCTCCTCTTTGTTGGCTCATGTTTGATTCTGGTTTCTGACTTTGTCCTCTCACATTGTTGTGTGAAATCTGTCATCTTGGAAATCAGTGTCAGCCTTATGTTGTCATTTTGGCTCTCGAGCTTCAGAGAACGTGACACCAGTCACAACCACAGTCACTGCGACGCTTCAGAAACATGTCTTTCATCAAGATGTCATGTTGTTAAAGATTTTTAAAATGTTTTTCCAACATTATCAGACATGGTGGAAGCTCCCCTGGAAACAAAGAGGAATAGGTCCCGTCAGTCAGCGATGGTCAGGATGAGCTCATCTCTGCTCGATCGCTGGTTTCCAACTTTCTCTGAGCAGCAGTGGAGGTTTCAGCTGAGGACTGCCACTGCACGTGTGTGCGTATTACGTAACTTCCTCATTGCATGGCCTCTCCTGCTTCCAGCGCTTTGCAGCCTGAGCCGAGCAGCACCGGGGTCGAAGGAGTCGGGAGAGTTTCAGAAAGACCTAACGCTAATCACCTCACCCTGAGAAATCGCTCGGCTGCCTCGCCCTGGCTGTGTGCCACTGTGGAGCTTCAGTCATCTGTCTCCAGTTGAGCCATGGACTCACATATTTAAATGTGACTGTCCCGCGTTAATAAGACTAATCACACTCGATATGCGCGTGCGCTAACAGCAGTATAATTGGTTGTGCTGCGGCAGCTCCTCAGTAATACATCTTGCGTTGCTCCTCTGTCACGCAAAGCATTAGACGCCCCTGGATGAAATGCATTAATGAGGGTAAAAATAGAAAATATGATGCATCCCATGTAAACACCGTACTTCTGCTGTGTGTTTATTTGTGTGGATGGTGGAGACTCGCTGGCCCAAGATTACAGAGCAGTGGGGATAAGTCACATTTCCACAAGCCGAGAATCACTCAATCAGACGGCCGTGACCGCATGTTTCTGCCAGCACTCAAAGTTTTGTTTTAATCTCTTCAAATTTTTTGAGGATGCAGCTTAAAGTTCAAGCATAAAACCCGCCGCCACACCAACAGAAGGCATCCAAGGACAAATGGTGGAAAAAAACACAAGACGCAGAGGCCGCTGTTCAGGCGCCAAGAAGCTACTTGAGTGTGGCAGGTGTGAAAGAGCTAAGACGTGATTTAGATTAAAGTAACTTTTCAAAGCAACCTGGACTTATTCAACGACACTGATTCTTGTTGAGAAACATTTCTCCCTAAAAAACCTGAAAACAGCAATGTCTCTTTCCAGAAATCATGACCTGCTTACTGAAGATGATCTACAGAGCAGGTTGGGAGCTGTTTCATGGAGGAACTATTTTCTTTCTGTATCACCTCACAGACTAGACCTCACTATTTACTTGTCTGAAGCTGGTAATCCCTGAGCCATAGATGGATCTGGGGATCAATGTGATGTTTGCAGGTGGCTTCCATGTATCTGAGGAATATATTGCGCCTCCTCTTTGGCAGCTGTCATCTGGCAGTGCACGGTTTCCCCTTACTAGGGGATCTGGGGAGCCGCTGCCAGTTCACCAGATTACACAGGCAGAACGCACGAGTGCTGGCCGGCATCCCGGAGCTCCTGGATAGTCCAGTTCTATCTAGCTAATTGATGTTTTCCAGAAGATATCGAGGGCCGTTTAGCCTGATGAAAAGCAAACCGCAGGGAACAGGTGGATGTTACACTGCATGACCCAAATATTACATAATATTGAAGAATTACTGAACTCATGATTCTGACATGATGGGCATTAATGTGCTGCTTTAACCAGCTTGGCTCTGGTTTCACTCCTTTAAAACCACAATGTCTCTTTGGGGAGCTGCAGTATTCATAGATACGAACATTTATTCTAGACATTTCCCTTGATGGATATCATTTCTCTGGTACCAACGTGTGGTTAACTTTTATCGTTCTGAGTTAAAAATGGAAACAGTGAATTTTAAAAAAGTTTTGTCCTGCTCAAGTTGAAGTGCAAGTGCATTTCTTAATGGTTTATCTAGAGCAATCATCAGATCAGAACGATAATACTAATGTAGCCTGGGCTGTGTTTACTGCTAATTAGTGAATGTTAACCCGCTAACATGCTAAGATGTTAAACACTGCAGCTGCTGAACATCAGCATATTATCAGACGTGTGTGACGTATTGTGTGAATGTTGGATTTTTAACTCGAAGCTCTGCAAGTTGCTAAAAAGGACATTATTATTCGCTTGCTTCGTTGAATCTCAATTTGCCTCCAGCTTCGATTAGCTCACATCTGCCACTCTATCACATTCTATTCAGGAATCAAAACTAGAATGCCAAATGTAAAAAAAAAAGTATCTCACAACTGTTTACAGATGTTGAAAGCTGACTGACAGAAACAAGTAACCGTGAGCGTGCAAGGGAGGAGACGACAGAGGGGGCTGTAATTACCCGGTTCAATCAGATGAGAGCGATAAAAGGCTAACGATTGCATCGGCTTGTGGTCGGCTGCGTCCAGATGCTGCACCGCTGGCCCTGTGTCAGCGTAGGTGAGTCCTGCAGCTCTCTGCTCACTCACACAAGCTCGAGCTTCTCTCATGCAACTGTTATCATGGTTATAAAGCCTGCTTACTGAAAAAAAAAAAAAAAAAGAAGGAACAAAACATTATATAATCTAACTGGATTCGGGCAACGAGGAGACCAAGCGGAAGAGATGATTAAAGGCAGGAGGAGAGAGGTGATGAGGTCAGAAAGAGGATTTAAATCCCCCAAAATATATGTCAATTACTCATTTTAGGGATGCTTTAAAAGCGGACTTTATAATCATCATAATTTAATTTTTGATCTGGGGTCAGCCTCAAAAACACCAGAGGTCACTGTGTCAGTGCGTGCACTGTATAGCCAAAAGTTCACGGACACCCCTGTCCACATGAGCGAACGTTTGTCCTGATCATTACAGACTAGTTTGGACTTCCAGCGTCATCAAACTTCTTTACTATGTATGTCACATTCCTAAATGGGCGGACGTGTAGTTTCATCGACGTTGAGAGTAAGAAAGTTATCAGTGTCTTGCCCAAGGACACTTGGGCAGCAGGGGTCAGGAATCACACCAGCAACCTGCTATACCCACTGAGCCACGGCCGCCGGCTGCTTAGATCTTTCATTGTGTTTATCTGAAGCCTTGTGTAAGTTGTGTAACCACCTTTATCAAAATGTATCCTCACCTGCGTTTGTAGGTGCTAATAATGTAATAACATTTCGTCGGGGACGACTAGAGTCCAAAGCTATGCTCACATTAGCGTTGCTTTACTATAAATACTAATGTCAGAATACTAATGTTCAATATATTCTGACACTTTTGTGAAGTAGAGCATGAAAGATGTTACCATGTTCAGGGAAAGTAAAAGAAAACTTAAGATTATTAAGACTTATTTAAGATTATACAAATGAGTATTTTTGCTTAAATTTTGCCCAAAGGCACTGGACGCTCTGATGCTGTGTCCTACTTAGACACAGCGGAGCTTCAAGACAAATGTCAGCATGCAAACATGCTCACAATTTAAAGTGTTCACCTCATTTTAGCATGTTAATATTTGCTAATTAGCAAACCACAAAGCTGAGGGAATGCTATTATTTTTTTTGTGGATGTGGATGGATTACAATTTTGAGGATGGTGCTATATTAAAGAAACTATAAAATTAATTTAGAACTCTTCACATATTTTTACTCAGTAGATTATTGTTGATAGTCACGAGTATTTTATAAACTCATCTATTATGCATGACTGATAAAAGTTATCACTTCTCTAAATGAATTCACAAAAAAATAGCATTTAAACTTAAATATATTCGTGCATTTTTAAGACATGTTTCTGACTCCCAACGTTAACTGGAACCCTTTCACCCCCAAAAAACAAGTCTTATGTCCACACAAAGCCAGTCTAAAGCAAAGGTTTTCCATCCTGTTCTTCAGTCAGGTCAGACACATATCCAGCATTGTTTGGACCCGTACGGGTCACGATGAGGTCGAGTGACAGCATGTAGAACCTGAAAGCAAACTGGGCCCACATGCTGTTCAGCTTGAGCACTATAAAATTGGACTAATCCATCAGTCATCTCAGGGCTGCAGGAGAATCACAGTGAAACAGATATTCTCCCGCCGGGAGTGACAGTTGGGGCTTATTTACAGGGACAGATGATAATGTCCTGAGCTCCAAAAATAAAGCCTCCGTCTAGTCAAACAAGCGTGTAGCCTAGAAATGACACTAACATGCTACTAATTTGCAGAATCAGAGGGCCAGGACAGGTTTATAAGGTCAACCACAAAAATCTCAAAATCCAAAGAGTTTAAGTCTGTTCTGTTCAGAGTGGAAGGTGGAGAGGAAAGATGGCTGACGTAGAAAGGGAAGTGATGTGATACTCTTTAAATATTCAGGGAAACATTCACAATGTCGATCAGCACAAATGAAGTGACAAAAACCGTTGTCCTCTCTCAGATTTTCAGACTGTAAAAGTTAGTTTTCGAACCTGCCATCAGAAATGAGGGGATGCCTGATGCTATTCCATCATCTGACAAGCAGTTCTGATTATGTGTAATTCCTTAAATTAAAGTTATTCATATGAAATAGCGTAAAATCTTGGTTGTGTGTTTTGCGTCGAGTTCCCACCCATACACCCACCTGCCCAACCACAAGCAGAGCTCAGCCGTTCATCATAGTTGTTCTTTTTTTCTTTTTTACCCGATTGTTATAGCACCAAATAGCTCATTTAAACTGATGAGTAAAATGAACACTTGAACGTACGTCAGTGTGATGAAGCTACCTGAAAAGACAGAAAACAAGCTATGGCAAAAACGGGTTTGATGTTAACTTTGAATTTGACCCATCAGCTAAAACAGAGACGGCAGCCATTGGAAGCTTTGTCCGCCCTTCTTTTACAGTTTCTCTTTTTCACTTGCAACATGTCTGTATTTGTCTGTGTCTTCTCACACAGTGTTGGGACATATTTCACTGGGACAAATTGATCTAATTTTGTGCCTAATGTTCCTCCGTACACTGAGTGGCTGTTCTTCATCAGAACTCAGCAGTGTACAGACGACGAAACATCCCATCACACACAACCACACTTTAAAACCCAAAATATGTTCAAAAACTATCTTTGACACTGACCTGGGATCAATGCTGCTCGAGCTGTCCGGATGGTCTCTGTGCCGTCCTCTTGTCTTGGCTGTCGCTCCCCCAGTTTACACTTCATCTTTTAAACTTAAAAAATGCTGCGTTGACTGAAATACTCATAAAACAAGGCTGTTGTTCGACATCTAAAAACTCTGTAGGTAGGTCCTCTGATAGCGAATTGACTGTCATTTAGAAAAAGAAAAGTTGCATCTTTGACAGAACCTGAGTGGAGGAAAACAGGTGTCTGCACTGATTTTTATCTCCAGATCTACAGCAACGCCGTAATCCGGTTCATAAACAGCATATGTACATGTTTTCTGCAACGTGTCCACGTAAACATAATGACTAAAGGTAGGGGAAGTACGAAAAAATAAAAAAATTGGCTTATTCTTGAGTTGCACTGTATGTGGACCGCTCCCTGCTTTATGTACAAGAGTCGGGTTTGGTCCTGTTAATCCTCTGGCGATGTCAAGTAATTATTCCAAGTCCTGCTTGTGCTTGAATATCTGCAGCATGAGCCACTAACATTTCCACCTCATCATCATCATCATCATCACCACCATCACTAAACGTGTTCCCGAGCGGCCTCACGTGTTCTGGTGTCGACCTTTCACCTGTTGAGGCGGATTTAAACGTGCTGCTTCTTTTTTTTGTTTGTTTTAAATCAGCCCCCGTGGCTCTTAAAACTTTTCAGGATTGCGAAGTGTTGATCCCCGGGCGGCTGTGTGCAGAGACTGAAGAGCTCATTAATCGGGATGTATTCTACACAACCACGGGCCGTCACACTTTTTAGGGAGGGAGGAAGAGGAGCTACAGGTCTGTCTCCCGCGTGTCCAGGCAGAACGCGTACAGGGATCTCTTGAAGTCGACGTTGCTGCTGTTCGCCTTCATGTTCGCTTTCTCCACCGACGCGCTCGCGTCGTTGTTCTCCACGTCCTGCGACTTCGCCGACGACTTGCTCCCTTTGCGTTTGAGTTCGGGGCTCGCTCGGCCGCTGTTGGGCTCGTCCTTCAGGGAGGACTGGTCCTGGTCCGTCTCGCGGTGGTAGAAGTAGTTGAAGTTGGACACGATGACCGGCACCGGCAGCGCGATGGTGAGCACGCCGGCGATGGCGCACAGCGAGCCCACGATCTTCCCTCCAACCGTCACGGGCCGCATGTCGCCGTAGCCCACCGTTGTCATGGTGACCACGGCCCACCAGAAGGCGTCGGGGATGCTGGAGAAGTGTGACTCCGGCTCGTCCGCCTCCGCGAAGTACACGGCGCTGGAGAAGAGGATGACTCCGATGAAGAGGAAGAAGATGAGCAGGCCGAGCTCCCTCATGCTGGCCTTGAGAGTCTGCCCCAGGATCTGGAGCCCTTTGGAGTGTCGGGACAGCTTGAAGATGCGGAAGACCCGTACCAGGCGGATGACCCTGAGGATGGCCAGGGACATGGCCTGCTGCCCGTTCTGGTGCTCCTGGCCCTGCTGCTCCGCCAGCTCCGTGCCCACTGTGATGAAGTAAGGCATGATGGACATGATGTCGATGATGTTCATGATGGTCTTGGAGAACTCCGACTTGCTGGGGCACGCGAAGAAGCGCACGAACAGCTCGAAGGTGAACCAGATGACGCACGTGGTCTCGATGATGAAGAAGGGGTCGGTGAAGGTGAGGGACGGCCGGGGCGCGGTGCTGTTGTCCAGCCGGCTTGTCACCGGCAGCTCCCTTTCGTCCCTGAACTCCGGCAGCGTCTCCAGGCAGAAGGTGATGATGGATATGGTGATGACGATCACGGACACGATGGCGATGCCCCGCGCCGGACTGGAGCTCTCCGGGTACTCAAAGATGAGCCAGACCTGCTTCTGGAACTCGTTCTGTGGCAGCGGCTTTTCCTCCTCTTTAATAAAGCCCTCATCCTCGCGGAACCTCTCCATGGCCTCCTCCCCCAGCTGGTAAAACCTAATCTCATCCGCGAACACGTCGATGGATACGTTGACGGGTCTGCGGATCTTCCCCCCTGACTGATAGAAATACAGGATCCCGTCGAAACTCGGTCTGTTGCGGTCGAAGAAGTACTCGTTCCTGAGCGGGTCGAAGTATTTGATCCTTTTGGTGGGGTCTCCCAATAAAGTGTCCGGGAACTGGTTGAGGGTGCCCAGCTGGGTCTCGTACCTCAGCCCGGCGATGTTGATGAGCACCCTCTCGTTGCTCTCCGTGTCCATGTCCATGTCCAGCATGTCCTCGTCGAACAGATGCGGACTGTGGTCCGCGCGTAAAAGCGCATCCATGGCGTTCTCGCTGCAGCTGAAAGTGTTGTTCATGTCGTTGATTTTCCAGGAGCTCTGCTGCTGGTGCTGCGGCTGCTGATGAGGGCTCCCGCGGGTATTCAGTTCCTTGCCGAAGTCCTCTCCCAGTCCACTTTGAACGAAGCCCGACTGAGGGACGTCCAGCGCGTTCCGGCAGCTCTCCTCGGCATTGTTGCCCCCGCCGCCGCTCCCTTTAGCGCCGCCGTTCTCAAAACTCACCAAGGCTATCTCCATTCCGCAGCCATCCACAGTTACTGAGCGAAGAGGAGAAGAGACTTGTTGAGCCGGAGCATCTTCCGAGCTGCCCGCGGAGAGAAAGTTGAGAAATCAGCGCGCGGTGGATGTTTGGATCGCGGCTCCTCCGCTCATGGATGTGATGCTGCTGTTGTCATTAAGGCTGCTGTGGAGGAAAGTAAATATTAAAACCACAAGAGACGAGAAGGACAAGAGGACCCGGATGAAAAGAGAGAGAGAAGGAGAGAGAGAAGGAGAGAGAGAGAGAGAGAGAGAGAGAGAGAGAGAGAGAGAGAGAGAGAGAGGGAGAGAGAGAGCTGCAATTATTATTCCTGACGTCAAAAGTGCTGTTCGGAGCGTTTAACTGCCTCTGAAAATGTCTGTGGATGTGAGACAAGCTGTCACCTTCCCTCACTTTCCCTCTCTCGCTCTCTCTGTTTCTCACTCTCTCTCCCTCTCTCTCTCTCTCTCTCTTACGCTCACACTCTCTCTCTCTCTCTTTCTCACCCTTGCTCTCCTCTCTCTCTCTCTCTCTCTCTCTCTCTCTCTCCTCTCTCTCTCTTTCTCTCCCTCTTTCTCTCTCCTCTCTCTCTCTCTTTCTCTCCCTCTCTCTTTTTTTCTCTCTCTCCTCTCCCTCTCCCCTCTCTCTCTCTCTGG
>KV751334.1:12590028-12610847 GCA_001698575.1 Mola mola | reverse complement strand
TCTCTCTCTCTCTCTCTCCTCTCTCTCTCCTCTCTCTCTTTCTCTCTCTCTCTCCTCTCTCTCTCCTCTCTCTCTCTCTGGGGGCGTACACGTGCTCAGTTCATTTTCAGGCTTTATGGCAACAAAGTGCGCGCGCAAGCAACTCTGCACCACATTAATACTGCAATAATAATAATTTCGGTCTTCATAATAAGAAACACAACGACATACGACCAGTTGGAACTAAAACAGTGGGAGAGTATTTAAGATCCCCATTGAAGTAAAAACACTAACAGCACACTGTGATAACCAACCCTGTGGTCACTGGTTGAATTCCCTGGACTGGCAGGATGATCTGAGTGGGAAAAGTGAAAGAGCAGCATTTTTTTAATTAACATTATTTTAGTCCAGCAAATAAAACACTGGCCTAGCTTTTTATATTGATTTCATTAAACATATACATTTTAACATTCACCGTGGCTGCTTGTTGAAACCAAACTAATAACTACATTAACTCGTTTAACTATTGACTTGGATTTAGGAGTTGATGCAACATGTTTGATGTGTTGGAGTCCCAACAAACAGGCCGTGCGCACACAAAACGTGACTGTGGGATGCAGGACACTCAAGTTATTGTAGTTTCCACAACTTTTACGGTTATGAAAACGCGACATCCCCACTTCCTATCTTCTTTCGTTTCTCTAGAGCACTTTTTATTGTCTGCTCCTTCTCCTGCCGTCGCTCCTCTGTGTGGAACTCATTCACTCAGGTCGAAACACGATTCCGATTGGCTAAAAGGCATCACGTGAGATTATTTACAATCCATACCATTGGTCTGTGAGTTGGAAAAACAAATATGTCCTGGTTAAAACACAAAGGTGACAATTATCAATTATGTTAGTTATGAATGGTCCACCTGTTAGTGGCCTCTGGTCGAAATAGTTCCTGTGAGAGGTGCGGGCTTTATAAACTTTATAACCAAACTGAATCCTTCACCTGAAGCATTAAGACCACCCGACCTGGATGAATAAAAACCTACACAAACAAGTTCATGGAGGAACTACTTTCTCTCCGTATCACTGCGCAGAGGGACTCATGATGCTAGCTTGCTAAGCTAGCTAATGTTTCAGCTAAGCCGAGGAGGACACCATTAATGTTTGCATTACTGCTCACAACAAGGTCTGCAGATTATCTGAAGCAGCTAGGCTGTGGTTTCTGGAAGGAGACATTGCTGTGGAGTTTTTCCAGACGTATTTCCATCCATTCCCATCATGTTGGAGAGAAGTCAGACATGTTTACAGCTGATATCACTAAAACTAGGCATCTCACGCCAAAACTACCTGGATGATAACAGCTCAGATCCAGGCTTTGCTGTATTTCGCTGAGTTTAAAACACATTTGGAGATTTAATTTCTGCTGTTTTGATTTTCTCTCTTTATGTCGTCTTATATAACCTCTCTCTGCATGCTTACGGCTCATTTTCAACCTCCTGAATGCACATGAATGTGGAACACAAAGAGCGGCTCTGCCTGGTGATGCTTGTGCACTCCCTTCTTTCATTCCTCCTCCTTTTGTTGCCTTTGTGTCCGAGTCCTCCCCTGCTCCAGGGACGTTCGGGCCCCGGGGCCGCACTCCGCTGTTTTTCTGCATGTTTCCTCATCCTGCTCGCTTCGAAGAAGATGGACGGGGCCTTTCTTTACTTCCACACACACAGCGTGCATGGTCACTGGGTTTGTTGGTATTTAAAACACAAAGAAATGCGAGCCGTGACAGCTGTTATCTTCAACTCATTGTTGTGTGTTCAGTTCAGCAACATGCAATGAAGTTTCATGATTTACACAAAAAGCGACAATTAATAATAACCGTTCAAAGAGAAATAAGATGACTGGTGGGCATAGAAAGAAATGTCAGGCAACGTAGTATAACATGAGCAAAGATTCTAACCGATTCTTCCCCCCATCACATTTCCACAAGTCGCACGTCTTCCAAACATTCTGATACTTTTAGTGATTTTTCGCTCTTACAAATCAGGGGATTTGTCTGGAGCTGGAGAACGCTCTCTGCCCCAAGCAGCACTCTGGGAGAGCTGGATATGAGTAGCAAGCATAATAAGCCAGCAGATCAAAACGAGCTGCAAAGTGAGGCAAATCCTCACATTTTTGACCATATGAAGTGTTGTATTGTTTCAGCACAAACTGCAGTGATGTGTTGGTGTTGAAAATGCTTCGCGGCGATGACTGAGAGGAAAGGACACCCGATTAAATGTAGGGTTGGTTGTGACAGTTCACAACAGGTTTTTTCATTATTCTGTTTATTCCATCATCCTCTGGTTTTCGGTTTTGGTTCTCTCAGTGGTTTTACTCTCTTGGCTGGCTCGTCGGCTCCTGCTTGTCATCGACTGCTCACCCGCAGAACTAGGCAACGGCATTGGGCGAATTAATAAATTGCTTTTTTAAATCGGAAAGTGCTTATTCCATGCTGTGGAACTCTGCTGAGTAAACAGACATTACTTTGTAATACAGCTACACAAATTCACTAGTTTAAGCGTAGCTTTTGATCCTGAGATTAAAAATGTGTCAGGATAATTTGAGGACGGTCATGTGAGTCCAGGATGAGTCATCGTATGTGGTCTTCTTTGTGTCCTACACAGGAAATGGTTTTTTTAAACATGACCTCTCAAATGTGAAATCTGTCACCTTTGACTCCTGGATCAGCCGAACGTTTGTTAATTTACCGTGTTTGCTTTCATAATCCCTCCTGCAGGTTATTTTATACACACAACGACGGGATCTGACAAGATGAGGGAATGACAAAGACAGACTCAAAATGTGATTAAATCACCCACTTGACTAAAAAAACTGATTGGAGGTGAATGATTTTTGTTGATCTGACCCTTTAACCGAGGACCATCCAAACTGTAGTAATGCTCAGCATCCAAAACATCCTAACTGACTCATACAAAGAGCAATACACACACAGACAGACGCACACTCTGAGAGAGCCAGAGCATTGGCTTCTAAAAGCAGCGAAGGTGACCTATTTAAAAGGTTAGTTTCTTACCCCCGTGGGTGGATTAGGAAAACAAAGCACAAGCACTATATTTATCCTTTTCCTTATCTAATGCTCCAGCCTCATCATGATAAGAACTATGTGCATCTCCCCGCCCCTGGATTAGCGCACTGTCCTCAGACCACAGCCATGAATAATAACTCTGCAAACATCCATCTGACTGGCCACTGGCGACACAGCAATTTCACGCACTGGATACGACCATTAGGCTGTTTTTTTTTTTATCACAAACTTTGTCATGTTTGTCACAACAATGGTGGAACATGAAAGAGATTTTCATTTTGCGTGTGTTTGTGTGCGTATTTCATATTTTGTTCTTCATGTGGCATCTGATAACAGGACTGCTGACGGCCCAGTCGCCACAGTAACCACGTGCCATGTTAACAGCCCTGCGGTAGGTTTCAGATTACATGCTAGGACCAAATTCACTTCATGAGTGCAGGAATGAGACATGGGGCTTGTCCAGAATGGGAGGGCCATGGTTGACATCAACCATTCCTGAAACTGAATTGCCACCCCCCCGCAACTTTCAATCTAATATCCTAATGTATGTACTGCCCTGTTAAAATTTTTGAATAGTTGTTGACTTCTTTTCGTTCACTGTTTCCTATCTCCCCAAAGAAACTTATTTCAGGAAAAAACATGAATGATAGGTGAGGGCAAAAGACATCCTTTTTTATCCAGCGTAAACTGTAACATGAATCACAAATATTGCAAATATCTTTTTGTAAAAATACAAATATTGTAAAAATAAATAAGAGTGTTTTAGTCCAGTGAAGAACATTTATTTTTTTGCCTAATACAAATTCCCAACATCAACACGGCCATTACGCTGGCATAGAATAAGTTCTAAAAGATTTTTTAAAAAATTGCTGTAAGTCCGCCTCCAAAACTGCCGCGACAGAAAGGAACTTCCATACTGTGGCTCCACACCCGGTCACTAATGCACTGACTCCAAATGTCATCACGAGCACAAATCCGGTAACGCTCTTACTGCAAACATTTTGGCCTTTTGGCATTTTTGTACAGTGGAATGAAGAGTGGAGACGCAGCAGCCATCTTTATTTAGGTTCAAACGTTTCAGTGTGTAATAAATGAAACGTTGCCACAGTAACTATAGACGTGACTGTTGGGTCTTTCTAATTACATATATTCATGTACAACATGTACTATGTGTAGGTGAATACATGCTAATGTTAGCAGGTACAATATGTTGGTGGTCTTCAGTCATCAAATGGTGTGCAGGTGTGACAGAACAAAACGCTCTCTTGGACCGTCCAGTTCCGCCTAGAGAACTAAAAATCGCACAGCCTTTTATTTTCATGCACATTTTTTTGATCAAACTACCAGAAAAATAAGATCATAAAATCACTTTTTTGATTGTGCCTTTAATTATTTTTTTTACTTAAACATTTGGTATCAAAGTTTTTTTTATTTTTACTGTTTAAATCTCGTTTATATTTCTCAGCTGCTCATTTGCTTTTATTTTTCCTGTGAAGCACGTTCATCTACATTTGAAGTATGAAAAGTGTTACATAAATGAAGTTTTTATCTATTTAATTATTGATTTACTGTGCTGAACAGGCACGGCTACAGGTGTAAATTCTCTCTGTGGTAACACACAGCCGAAGTTTTATATCTGCTAGAACAATACTGATCCCCTTGCCCTTAAATCCACCTCTCTTTCTTTCTTTCTTTCCTTCTGACACGTGTGTTTTTTAGCTGAACGGGCTCCTGTTAAGTAATAAGGAGGTTGTTTCATGTAATGTATGAAACAGAGCATACCTGTCATCGTGTGTACGTGTGTGTGGGAGACAGAGAGCTGAGCTGAATCCCACTCTGTGGTACTTGAGTCCTTGTTGCCAGTGGGATGGAAACAGTAACCATAACAACAGGTAACCACTAACAACGAGCAGCCGTTATGATGTGGGCTCAGAAATTAGCTGCTGTAATTAGAGCGATACAGCTCAGAGCTGCTGCTGCTGATAACGATGCGCAGCCTCGTCTCTGCTGCAGGTCGCCGACAAACTGAGCGGATGGTGAGTTCAGAATCTGGGTTCACTTTGTGAGTGCAAAGCGCTCCTCACTGAGATGTTTGACTATTGTAAAAGACCTCTGGGGTCATTCATGCAGAGACACTGGAGTTCACGGAGTACACTGGAATGCGCCGTTTAGTTCCATCAAACACAAACTGGTTTCAGTGCTGCTTTGGAGAAGGAACCTGCTCTGAAAACAGTTCTCCAGCAATAACACTGGTTTGAGAGACAGACTTTCAAGTGAAATCCAACCCTCAAAAACTAATTTCAAGCATCAAACACTGATTTCACAAAATTTAGATTTTATATTCAATATCAATATTTTCCTTGAGGTCATAAAATCTCTTGGATGTAATTCTTAACCTTTGCTTCATCTTGGTTGTGGGGCTCTATGAGTGTGCTGCTTTAGCCCCGCCCTGTGTCCACTCATCTCTACGCCCTTCGCCTGCCACCAGAGCGAGCTGGAGCTGACTTGCTCTGTCATCTTCTGACTTTTAAACTAGTCTACTATGCACTGCACAGTGACAAGTTCTAACATCGGAGTAATTCAGCCATATAAATTCAGAAGAGGAGGAGGTGACGGAGGTACAAGGTTGCCTACAAGTTAATGCATCAGAGTGATGATATAATGATGTGAGGCTTATTCTTGTGCAAAAGGAAACTGTTTCTCATAACTCTGAAACAGCTCCAGCTGAAAACTACTTGGTTGACAAGAGGTTTTACTTGGTCCATGGTCAAGGTGATCCCGCCTCCTGCTCACCGACACCCCATAGAGACACTCAAAAAGTTTGCCAGTCTGCAAAATATGCTCATCTGGAGTCAGAGCCCAAAACGACCATCCCTGAAAGCACCATGTAGTCCCTCCCCCAGCCCACCTGTGATGGTCACCTTACCTTTGACAGCACAGCGCCCCCTGTGTCCTGTCGTCGTGCTAAGCTAACCAGCCACTAGCTGTAGCTTCGCAGTAACTGTACAAACCTCTGACCGTCAGGAAGAAACAGAAGAAGAGGGTTTCCCAAAAACGGTATGGTTGTGTAACAAAGTGTAGCCCTCCTGTGATCGGCCGCCAGCGGAGGCAGGGATTCGTCAGTGTGTGTGTGTGTGTGTGTGTGTGTGTGTGTGTGTGTGTGTGTGTGTGTGTGTGTGTGTGTCTGTGTGTGTGTGTGTGTGCGTGTGTGTTGGTACAGTAGCGGTAAAACATCAGATTTGGTGCATGTGAAGAGACAAGCGGTGCCACGGGGCTGACAGTGGGCCTGAGTCAGACTCTGCAACACCTGAGGGAGCTTCAGCACCCTCCCACCATCCTACATCCCGTGTGTGTGCGTGCATGCGTCAAACTCGGCCTGCACTGGTCCGTGTGGTAAATGTGTGCGTGAGTGTGTTTGCGGGCTCAGGGCGGCCGCGTGGAGGGGAGCGCTGGAAGAACGCCACGCTGAGTTTAAGAAGTCTTGACAGCAGATGCCTGCATGATAACACACAGAGAGGACATGTGCAAGCAGGAAAATCAAGGACACCACGTCATGCGTGCCACTCATTTAAAGTCACAGTTTCCTCCCGCAGCTTAAAACGTGGAGACAGATTATGTGCGGAAAAGGCTGCAGATGCTGCTAAATGGATTTGTGAATCAGCGCTGTGAAATAGAGCCGAGGATGGATTTAAAACGCTATCTATATTCTTTGATGAGGTCGAGGCAGCAGGGACAGGACTTTTTTTGTGGCTGAAGTGAGATTTGTCATCGTTTGAGCAGATGCTGATGTATAGGAGGAGGAGGAGGCCAAACTCAGCTCCACGCCAAACTTCACTGCATTTTGATGGTTTTGGCCTCGTTAAGAAAGCCGAAACGCATTCGGGGTCCCGATGGCAAGAAACGAAGGGTTTTGGCACAACGTGTCATCCAATTCTGTCCTAGCTTGTCATCTTGAGTCTCACTGAAACAATCTGAGCGCGCTCAGAGGAGAGCTGGCTGTCAGTGTCAAGATGGCAGCCGTTTAAAATGGGCTCCTCCTGCGTCCTCCGTCTCTGAGAGGACGGGCCTCTCAAGGACATCATTTTTGGATGATGATCGAAGATTAAAGGGATAGGTCAGCCACAGTGAAAAGAGACATTTATTCATTGAATTTTGATCACTGGTGCTGAACAGGCAGCGCGACAGTATTGTGACAAACACTCCAAACCACACTCAGAATCACGTCGAGATGTCTACACGGACGTTTAACTTATTAAACAAATACAACGCTGTTTCCTTTCTCTCTTTCCTTTCTTTTGTTCCACGCTCTGTCGAGATATACAGTAATATATATATTCGTCAAATTAAGTCAGTTTAAATTACGCAGACGACAATAACAAACCAACAACATCATCGTCATCCTTATACATTCAGTTTGGATCAAGATTAAAAAAAAAACAACAACAGACAATCTACAGCTGTCTATTATCTGCATGAAAATAACTGTTTCTATTGTGTTGACGTGAAAAATATCTCCTCCCACTGTCCAAAACGGAAGCCGAGCTGTGAGCGCTGCCCATCTTCTCTTCTTCTGCTGCTCCACTACTCGAGCTGACGTTAGCTTCGCCTAGCTAAGTTCGCCACAGTCACCAAACAACTAGCACAAGGTGCGAGTCCAAATTCCAAGCCAGGGTTTGAGTTCAAGTGGCAAGCTAACACAGAAGAAGCTAATGTATGTACATGCCGATAAACACTGATACCCCAACTGATTCATTACCCCACACCTTCTACAGGAGTCATTCTCAACCATATGGCACATTTGCGTTCCTCTGAGTACCAAGGTTGGATTTGTTATGTTTCTTTGATGCTTTAAGTTCCAATAATATTGCTTATGTGTTCGAGGATTCAAAAAAATGTTCTGTGACAGCTGGCTCACATTGCCTTTCATGAACAGATCGTCTATTAACATTCCTTTTCCGACCAAATGAGAATGTTCTTGCCTAAATGGAACTACTGTCTGGATTTGAAATGAAATAATACAAAACATTAATAATAACAAGAAGAAGAGAAACACAGAAGCACATAAATATAAAGCTTAAAGTAGAAAACACCACAACATTTTACAAAACAAGCGACACAAATATTGCAGTTTTCTGTCTACCAGGGCCACCGTACAAACGTGCTCTGACACAGCCAAACCAAAGCCAAAAGGACACAAGGACAGCGTGACAGCAGCCAGACGGAGGACAGGAACGGAACACTGACAGGCTGAATGAACGTGTGCACCAGAGGATCCTCACAAGTGTGGAAGAAAAGGCCTCTGCGTGTGCCTGTGTGAGAGAATGAGCACTGAACTGGAAAATAAGCCCGACTGGAGGAACCATGGGCCAATCATCAGCCTCCACTGGTCACGAATCACACCTCCAGCCTCAGCATGCAGCATGGGTACCCCCGACACGCAGAGCTGGGTAGGATGGAGGAGGGGAAGCCTACCCAGACCTCGCGTGTGTTGGAAAGCCCTCAGGAACCCAGATCACCAGATACAAAAATGAAAATCTCTGCTTGCTCACGGCGGCCTACAGAGAATATTAACAACACCCACACACACAACTCAACAGAGACTGTTGTGGGTTGGGGGGGATTACAGCCTTGAAGAAATAATAACAACAGCCTCGCCTGTTTTTTTGTTATGTGTGTATGCAAGTGGTGCAGGAGTGCCGTTGAGCAGAGGGATGTCGGTGTGCTGGAGGAGGAGAAGGATTGTGTCGAGGGATTTTAATTGACAGCTGTCCAAATCCCCAGACGGATCCCCCCTCTCTCTCTCTCTCTCTCTCTCTCTCTCTCTCTCTCTCTCGCTATCTCTCTCTCTCTCTCTCTCGCCCTCGCTCCCTTTGAGTGCATGTCACACATCCTATCCTCTGTCTCTCTCTCTCTCTCTCTTAGACGAGGGTATTAAGAGTGAAAGCATTAGGAAAAGCGAGGTATTAAGAGTCCTCTGCTCTCTATCTCTCTCTCTCTCACACACACACTATATGTGTCTCTATACTTATAGCACATATGCACTCACATGCACAACACACGAAAGTACATATGTGGAGCCACGCTGAGCCTCCATGTTGGATTTTAACAACTGTTTTCTGAAACTGTGGAAAATAAATACAAGTTTTGGTGTAACAAATGCCGCAATGAACGAAAATACCAGGATGTGCATCTGCTTTGCTGTTCTGACCCACAATCCTCTGCAGCGTAAGATGCGTGACATCGACTGAGAGGGCAAAGAGGGATGACTGGCAGATGACAGAAGCGGCAATAACAGACGACAGCTGTTTAACGTTTACTATGTTCAACCATGATAGCATAGCATGATAACATACTCCTACTATTTACTGTGTTCACCATCTTAGTTTTCAAGTTAGCATGCTAACATACTGTTGTTTAATGTTTACTATAGTTCTTCTTCTTCTTCTGTCTGATATTTTCAATCTTCACCGTCTTAGTTTGCATGTTAGCATGCTAACATACTGTTGTTTAATGTTTACTATAGTTCCTCTTCTTCTTCTGTCTGATATTTTCAATGTTCACCATCTTAGTTTGCATGTTAGCATGCTAACATACTGTTGTTTACTATAGTTTTTCTTCTTTTTCTTCTGTTTCTTCTGTCTAATACAGACTGTATTCACCATCTTAGTTAGCATATTAGCAAAATGATGCTGTCTGATATTTACCATGTTCACCAGCTTAGTTTAGCATGTTAGCATGCTAAGATGGCTATCTAATATTCATTATGTGAATATAATATCATATCTTTGGTATGCTTTAATGATGTTAACATATACAGTATATATATATTACATGTTCTCATTCCCGAATGTGTGAATATATCTGCACATGTACAGTATAAATGTATAGAACTAGATTTGTAGCGTCTGTTTACACTGAAGTAGATCTCTTCAGAGCCCACAGAGAAATGCACACACGCTCACACACACACAGACCAAAACACGTACACACACCCCAGGAGAGAAACATAAAGAGGAAGGACAGATTTCTTTCGGCATGAGGGAGCATCGCCCTGCACATTGAATTCCCAACCACAATACACACACACTCACAGGTTGGTCCTGTATGCTTCTTGCTGTGCCGGCAGCCTCGGCCCGTATTCAGAGGTCATTATATAATAAAATTTCTTTTCATTATATAATTCCTGCTCCTTTTTTCACATCAGACAGATTCGGAACCTCGAGGGGTTTTTACCATCGCTTCACTTTAAATGTTCGCCCCGCTCACACTTCAGATGCTGCAATAGGATCGTCTGCTTTCAAGATGGTGAGTACAAAAATGAATAAATAAATTAATATTATATTCTGTAATTTGCAATAAGAGTTATTCAAATATTTGAAGGTGCTCAGTAATTCACATAAATTAAAAGTGTCTAATTGAAATTAATTTTAAGGACATTTAAAAATCACCAGTGTTTCCATTACTAGCTCACATCTGCTTATAATAGCTAAAGAGAGCCAATACTAAAGGACTGCGCTGATATCTACATCTACATCAACAATCAGCTGTGTTGAAAGTAGGGAAATCCAATCACACACCAGTATTTTGTTTGTCCATGTGTACAATTTTTCTTTTCATTTATTTGAGAAAAAAAAAATTCAATTCAGTTGCAGAAACCACCTGGTCTAGAGAGAGACCTACAGATACAGCAGTTATTTTTGGTGAATGGCTCGGACGTGCTGTTTGTGTTCGTGTTTGTTTGCTTGTTTGTTTTGTTGTTGAAGACGTGCCCGGCAGGAAGGGGTCGTCCTACTTTGTCTGTCATCGAGGCGCTCACACATCAGAGAGTGAATATAAATGAATATATCATTTGGGTTTTTTTTGTGTTTCCTCTCACTCACCTCCCTCAGCTTTTTGACATCCTCTCGTCTCCTCCCTCTCACCAGTTCAGCGGTTGCCATGGTGACACACAGTAGTGTCTGCCTGTTGCCAGGGCTCGTGTCCACACGCCGCGCTGTGATGGATGGATGGATGGATGGATGGATGGATGGATGGAGTATGGACGTGTAGTACTGCTGTGGAGCCACAAGGTGGAGGTGGAGGACCTTTTACAGGAAATCACTGACTGACAGCTGCTTCCTTTGCTCACACCTGAGGCACGTCATAAATGCTTTCATGCAGAAAAAACTTTTTAATTGAATTTACTTGTTTCCTGTTTTATTTTGTAGTTTTTTTTTTTTTTCACAAATTGATGATTTCATCAGACTGAATAATGACGCCGGCTGTTTGCTTAATGACAGATTCCAGGTCTATTAATTTCATATTTGATCTTTGTGTTTTATTTACAGTTTAGTAATTAGTAGATCTTTCTCGCCGCAGCCATTTTGATAGAAAGAATAAGCGTGTTATTAATAAAGCTTACTGATCTTACTCTGTTTCACGTAGTGTGGCAGAGCTGACTCTGTTGGAACCTAAATGGATCAGAACATTCATTATACTGTTAGTATGATTTCATTGCGCAAAACGTGCCTAATTTCCTAATAAAAAATATAATGTCACTTTTCTTACGTTGATGCACAGTGCAGCAATCTTGGATTTCAAGGTTGGGATTATTGAAGTGCCTCAGAGTTTCTGAGGTGTAGTTCAAACCATTACAGAGGACTGATTGTCCCTGCACTATTTGTAAAATATGTTACACACCATATATATTTAAAAATATGATAGTGTAGCTACAGGTCATTAAAAATTCGTAATACTGGACCATACAGTATATGCTAAAGTTAGCATATCCTCATTCACCGCCTTTGAGCTGAACTCTCATTGTCTGAACACTGAACTAATGTTTTCCACACTCTCTGTTCCCAGCTGGAAACACACCCAAACGCTTTATTGGTTCTGCATTAAGTTCCATGGCTTCATCCTTTTACACATCATACCACTGTTGTCAATGGTAAAAACTCAGGCTTGGAGACGGTTAAAGACAAACACATTATTAGGACAAGAAGAAATCACTTGATTACAGAATAACTGTAAGCAAATCTAAAGTGATGAACACATCAAGCAGTTGTCTACTTCAGCAGCTTCACTGCAGATTGATATTTCATAAAACAAGAAGTGAAAAGAGTCGGATGAACTTTTGATGTCTGATGCCAATCATCATTGGCATTTTAATTTCCTACCTCACTTCTGGTATCATTCTATCTTCTTTCACGCTTGCTACCATCAAACCCATTCTTAAGAAGCCCAGACAGCCCCTGACAACCCTGAAAATTTCAGACTCATTCCAGACCTTCCATTTCTTTCCAAAATTATGGAATATTCTGTCGCTATTCAACATAAGAAATACCCACCCCAACCAGTTGTATGAAATATTCCAATATTGTTTCTAAACTCACTACAGCACATAGACCTCTCTAATTAAATACGCCAGTGATTTCCTTTTCACATCTGACTCTGAGTCCCCTAACATTCACCTCCTCCTTGACTTTAGCGGTTTCTTTGACACGTTTGACTACTCCGTTCTCCTCAATTGCCTACAATCGTGCATTGACATAACTTGCACTGCACTTTCCTGGCTCAGATACTACCTTTCAGACAAATTTCAACACATTTCCTTCAATAACTGCCTATCCCTTACCACCCTAGTTACACGTGGTGTCCCCCAAGGCTCGTTGATAGGTCCCCTCCTGTAAATGTAACCCTTTGGTCACATCAAACACTGCCAAAGACTACAATTTCCTTGTGATGCTGATGATATCCAGCTGTATATCTTCACAAAAAACCATCACTCCTGCCATTCTCTCCACCCTTACAAACTGCCTCGCTAATATAAAACGCTGGCTGATTGGCAACTTCCTCTAACTCAACTGCAAAAAATCTGAACTCATCATCACTGGCCCCAAATCCTACTTCTCCTCTTCTCAAGACTTTTCACTCCATACTGATGGTCAAATGGTCCCTTACCTTGGCATCATCCTGGAGCCCACACTCTCTTTCAAATCCCACATCAAGAACGTCACTAAAACGTCCGTCTTCCACCTTGTCAACATTGCATGTGTTCATCCCACCTTCTCCTCCTCTGCAGAAACATATTCAAAACTTCATTACCTACAGCAAAACTACTACTGCAAAAGTATTATTTATGGCCTCCCCTCCAGCAACCTCCAAAAACTACAGTATCTCCAGAACTTAGCTGCCCTGTGGCTCACTCAGTCCCGTTCGAGAGAACACATCACACCCACCCTTCAACACCTCCACTGGATCCCGGTACAGCACCGAATTAACTTCAAGATCCTGCTCAGCACATACAAAGCCCTCAATAACCTCACCCCCTCATACCTTTCAGCAGAGTCCCACACAGGTCCAGTTTTGATAACCTGTACCCACCCAGACCCGTAAAGTTCAGTACCAGAATCGACCTGTTACCTATAATTATCTCATAATCAAATCTGTGCCCACATGGACCCATTAATTTTAGTTCTGCGACCTGACGCGTGGACTGTGATTAACGACACAGACTTTAAGAATTGTGTTTCTTGAAAAGTGTCTCACAGTTGCCACAGCAACTGCTGTGCTTCTGCACCTTCCTAGCTGCTCAGGGACGATGTGATGTGCCGTTTTGCAGCTATCAAATGCTAACACTTTACAGCAGTGTTTACGAGCGGCAAAACCACAGACAAATTTATTCTCACAGTCTGTCATCACAACTCCCAAATGTTCAACATGCCCTTCAGCAATGTATTATCCACAGTGTTGTTCTCCACTGGCTGTTCTTGCTTGTATAGTTTTTATTCTCATTCAGCTAGCAGCGAGCTGCCATTGCGGCGCATCAATGATGTTTAGGCCCGATGTCGTGCGATGAAAGGTTGCATCGTTGTCCTTCACAATAAAGAAAAATATAACTTATTCATACACAACAAAATGAAAGAAGCTGGATTAGGCCAAAGCATTGAAAAATGAAAAGCTGCTGGAAAACTCTGACACACATCAACTACAATAAAAGGCAGAAAGTACTCAGAGAGTGCAAACCTCTGCCAACACAGCTGAATTCCCTATAATGTGCTCACCATCAATAAATGCTTACCTTTCACATACAGATGAATAACTAAATGTTTATCATATGTAGCCAGTGCTACAAAATGACGCTATATATTTTAATTCATTCTGGATTTATGGCCAAAAAACATGTTTCTTGAATTTTGAGTGATCTTTACCTTTGACCTATGGCCACCAACATATAATCAGCTGGAGGTTGGGCTAAGCGACATCTTTGATGAAAATTTCATCAAAATCAGCCATGTAACTTTTGTGTAATCTTGCTAACCAACAACTAACCAACCAACCGACGCAAGTGAAAGGTGAAGTGAAGCGAAGGTGCAGGAGATCTGTAAGAGTCCTGCAACTGTTTGGATACCCAACAAGTAACCCGCAAAAACGCTTTGTAAAAGGTAAAAATATAAATCTATATAAATTCACGGGTATGGGCATGGGTAAAAATAAAGAAAATTTGGGCAGGCAGTGGGTGAGAAAAAAATGCATTTGTTAGTTTTTCAGGATAAAGCAGAAAAAAAACTAATGTGCAGTATTTGACCATTTGAATCATTAAGTTTATCAAACTGAGTCAGCTGCAATATTGTTAATTCTTATTTTCCAGCCATCAAGGTGTCCAATGACGGACAGTTCTTTTAGAGTTTCTATTGAAATAAACGGCACAGAGGACCATTCCAGCAAGGATGCTACCATTGTTGTGGAGCGGAGAAACATATATTTCCCATGTGTTTCCTTCAGGACTGAGGGCAGAAAGATTGCAGCCAGGAAATAATTGACATGGTACGAGTTGAGTTTTGATTGGTTAATGAAAAAGTTTGTTCTACTACTCTACAATCAATTGAAGTTTATTTCTTTTTGGACCTTTTTATTCCAAAGTGTTTATATGAAACATTTATATGCTGTTTGGGCTTTGAAACCAATCATCTTTTTGAATGTATAACAGGCACCAAGTAAATGTACTTAGTAATGTGGGAGATTAGCCTGTGCCAGTAAAAGTTGCAAAACACGGGTAAGAAATATGACCTGGATTGATAGAATTAAGCAGCGGCACAATGGTGCAGTGGTTAGCACTGTCGCCACACAGCAAGAAGGTCCTGGGTTCTCTTTAGGTACTCCGGCTTCCTCCCACAGTCCAAAAACATGCAAACTGGGGGTTAGGTTGATTGGTCACTCTAAATTGCCCGTAGGTGTGACTGTGAGTGTGGATGGTTGTTTGTCTCTCAGCCCTGCGATGAATTGGCGACTTGTCCAAGGTGACCAAGGTTTTCATTATTAATTTGGGAAAGTGGCCCAGGGAAATGTTTTGATAATAAGAAAATGGCATTAAGTAGCAAAATGTTGAGAAACCCTGATGTAAACTGTCATTAAAGACAGTTGGGATGAAATGAAGCGAGCAGAGTTCTCTCTCCACGCGATGACCTTCCTAAAGGAAAGACTCTCCGTCCTCACTGAGTAACACGAAGCTGACACCAGTTTGTCCTGATATGAAGACACCCCTCAAAACTATCCCGAAGACTGGACGTATTATTCACAGCTTCTATTTTTAGAGCCATGTCTCCGACCTCCAATCCTTACAGTATGTGCACTTACATGAGCAGAGCACCCGTCTCCGCTGTCAGGGCGCATTATAGGCACGCCGTCCCATCCTGTGGACGGTCTCGCTACAGGGCAAAGAGCCGGCATGACGAAAGCCGTGGAAACAAACCGGAGACAGAAGGAGGCAAAGGGTAAGGGGCTGGCTTATGTAAATGATGCTGAGGCTGGCTCACGCTCCTGTACTTTAAGTACAAGTTTTCATAACATGGTCTCTAAACACAGCTGCTGGCGTCGACCCAAATTACTCACACAGTGACCTCACCTTTAATTCCTGCTAGTTTTGACAAAAATTACTTTTATTAACTGTACAATGAGGTGTTTGCATCATGCATAACTGTAGTAACATCTTCCTCCATGTTCATGTCTGAGGTCAGGCTGCTGTGTTCACACGCTTCCACCAAACTCAATTAAAGTATGTATAGTTTACTTAAGATACATAACTGAACTCATTTGATACTATGATGTTGAGGTATGATAGCCAAATCATATTCATGCCTAACACTGCAACCATAAGTCGTGTGATTAAGACAATGAATGTCACGTGATGAAAGTCACCAACTTTGGTGAGCGACTCCTGGGTTTGTTGTCCCACATGTGCTTTAACTGAGGAGTTAAAGCCCAAAACACACAGTCTCAGATGACAGTCACCTGCCAGGTTTTGTAAGGTTAAAATAAATCTAGCTTGATACATGACATGAAGTTCATGCCTTGACATGAACTACCGACTCGTGGATTAAAGTTCTACATCCCCCACATCCATCCTCCTGACCCTGACATTGCTTTCTCTATGCCATTAGATGCATAAAATGATCTTCGTAACGAGTAATATAGACAGACTGAAGCATGCCTTGTAAGAGAAGAATTAAAGGACTTCATCTCCCAGCTGGCACAGCTGCCTAGATATCTGTCCATGTAGGTTCCTGGTCAGCGTTTGGGCTGACAGCCCCTCCCTCGTGATCTCACATCCGATTAGTGCAGCTGAGAGGGGATTTGGGATGTTATATTTCGTTAAGGCGACCCACTGACAGCCCATCATGCTTATCACAGGGGAATCCGAGTCATTTGCTTTGACAAATATGTGTCCAAAAGAATTAAGAAAGAAGGAAGACCTGAAAAGAAAAAGAAAGATATAAGATATATAAGAAATTTAAATTTTATATCACAGCCAAAACTCACAGATTCACATTTAATTTATATTTATATTGACGTTTGAATATCTTTGACCTTTGAGCTTTGGCCATGAAAATGTGATGATTTGGGCCCAGACACACCATTGGTAAACATTTCCGCAAAATTGTTTTTTTTTTTGGCATTTCTAACAAACAAACAAACAAACCAACAAACAGACCCAGGTGAAAACATAACCTCCTCATGCTTTGTTGGTGGAGTTAAATATGCAACATTAAGGGTAACAGTACTTGTAATAATTATATTTGTTTTTTTCACTGTCAGTGGGCCTTAAAGACATTTGATGCAGGTGTCCCAGACAAAAGAAGGATTGTTGGTTCTTGGTGAAGGCGTGTGCTCTCTGAGTGCTCATGCTTAACATGAAGTCATCTAATGATGTCACTCGTTCTTCACCAGGAACAGCAGAGGTGATTTTTAACATCGAAATACACAGGAAAAAAAAGTATTTTTAAGATTTTCAGATCAGATTAGAGTCACATGGCACATCCAACATCAGTTTTTCAATCAAAATCCTCCCTGTCCAGACATTTTTTATTCTGGCAAAACAAATTTTACATTCACCAGCTGGTAACTGTTTCTGGGGGGTGGGGTCTCGCAGATTATTACACAAAAACAACTTTATTGATTTGTTTATTTCATAATGGACACATGGAAGATGACAGAAATGTATGCCCGCCTGACTGGATCACAACTCAGTATTATCCTGCCCTGTGGAAGAGAGACTTTCATAGTGAGAGCAAAGTTCAACGACAGCGAATGAAAATGCAGCTCTATAGACAATAAAGTGTGAAATATACATTTACAGAAACAGTTTAAACGGATTTAAGACTGAGGGTAAACTTACATTTACTTAACTTTGTGTCTGGATGCTAATGTTCCCTCCAGCCTTCGTTTTACTTTGGTTCAGCATTAACTACTATTAGTTTTGTGTGCTTATATGGTGAACATTCTGATTCAAACAGCATCATCTATTTGCAGTTTTCCACCGACTTCAGGTCTGTTTTCTGCACATGTGAATGATGTCAGCCATACAATTTCAGCTTTATTCCTGCAGTTCAGCTGTGTTTTCCCCATGTTGACTTCTGCCTGAAGTTTCATCTTTTCTCTTCTCAACATCTGTAAGGAAGAAGAAAGAACTGTCATCTATCTGCCGCTTTTAGGAAACAGGTAAAACAATTCAGTAACATGTCACAAATACCTTGAAGTGGTATTAAAGTGCATTGATGGATCAAAGTTTTCTGTTACTATCCCCCTCTGTTTCCATCGCTGCACTGTTCAATCAGAGCCGATGGTGTGAAGAAGCGTGTGTGTCCTCTCCGAAGGGGAGAAGTCTTTTGTGCACTGCCTGCAGACAGGTGCACATCGAGACACCTCGTAAAGATCAGGCCGGTGGAAAAAGTCAGTGGAGCAGACGAGTGAAGATCACATGCTGGGATAGGTGATGCTTCGACCAGCAACAGACATACAGACTGAGAGACAGACAGGAAGTCCAACATGTCCTTGTTTAAACACCACCAGGATGCAATGAAATGTAAGTGAAATTAACTGTAAGGTATCTGATGTCGTTCTAAACCTTTCTTATCATCAAGCATCATGAAAAACCTCGTTAAAGACCCAAACCAACAAAATGTCAATGTCTCTCAGCACTTTCTACCTTGCTGTTTGTGACTGCTACCTCCATAACTTCTCTAAATAAACCTTCCTTTTTAAAAAAGGCTTCAGTCGTTTCCCTTAAACAGCTGCTCACAGTGTTTATAATAAAAATAACAGCAGGAAATTATTTTTTTGTTGGGGACTATTTCCAGCAGTGGATGAATCCATATCTGCCAGTATTAGTGAAAGTCGAATAGTGTATGTGAGTTCTTGGTGATTAAGAAACAGGTTTCAGGACTTGCTGACAACATGAAACATGAAACAGCAACATTTGAAAAAAACAAATACTGTTGTACTGAGCTTTACTCTTCCATTCTTGAATAAAATGTTGTAAAACTGTGAATAACATGTTGTGAACGGGACAGTTTGGGAGGTATTTTGACTGACGAGCACGAATCTGGTGAGTTATCTTGCTGCTATGACAGTTTATCAGTTTGACCTCTGAGAAGTCTCTACGTACCAAACTTCTGCCTGCCTTCCTACGTGGACAAACCAGCTTCTCTTCGTGGTGAGTTTCCTTTGAAGGAATGTATGTTTTTATTGACAGATTATTGTTTAGCTAAGTGTATGCTCTAAAATAGAAGCAAATAGCTGCCATTCCCACCACTGTCTGGCAGTCAGAGCCACACAATCCTCCCGTCAGTGCTATGTTTGTGACATGTTTGTTTGGTTTTGGTCTTCACCATCTTCTGAAAGAAACTTCTTGTGTTTTTGGTTTCGTTAGCTATTAAGCTTCGTTGACAAAAAGAGTTGCAATAAACACTGAGACTAAAATGAAAGCATGCCTAAACAAGGAGCCATGGGCTGAAAGGAAGGTCAGTGGTCCTGTGGGATAGTCATTTCCACCGCAACCTCTTCTCTTCTTACAGTCAGCTCGTGCAGTGGAAGTACAGGTGTGAATATTTAATGACCTCATATTAAGCAAGAGGTGAACAGGACACCTCTTGCTCCGTGGAGCTGCTCCCGCCATGCTGCCCCAGGAGCAGGGGTCCACTCTGGCACGATTTCGTCATATGTGGAGACACACGGTGCCTACAACATTTTTACAACATCTTTTTCAACTCCTCTGTGAGCTTCTTGTAGACAGAAAACTGGTCTGTCAGTAAATGGAGGGATAGATTGCCCTGACTTACATACACACACAGTGAGGGGATGGTTAAAACACCAAACTCTACTGCAGGACACTAGGGTTCCAGTCCTCACCAAATGTGACCAAATGTGCATGTTTGTTTTGGACTAAGTGATTTAAAATCCTAATTTTAAGCCAAAGCATGAACTTAATCAAATAGATTCAGTGTCTCTAACCTGATGCTATGATGTTAGCTGATGCTAACAGAGTGCCTTGGATTCTGTCTGTTTAAAACTTCCACTGCAGGCTTCAGTAGTTGACTAAACCAAGCTTCTGTATTTGAAGACTTGGCAGTGAGGATGATTGAAGCCAAAATATCTCAGACATCTTGTGCTGGTGCCAGAGTTTGGAGCCAGAGTCTGTGCAGTCGTGACTGGTCAGTGAAGTACCATAACCTCCCACCCAATCGCGAGCAGGGTTCAGTTGTCAATCATAACCTTTCATCCACTTTTGATGGAATTGAATAACTAATTAAACCCAAACTGTCGAGAAAAAGGAATACTTGAAAATGCACCAGCATGATTAGAACTACCTAAAATGACAGAACACATATTTGGGAAAAAAACGTATTTGATGTGTACTTTAAATTTTTAGTTCGGCCCATGTACTAACATGGAGGGGAAAGGTCTTATGAGCTATACTGTGGCCAGCCAACAGGGGGCATCAGGATGTTCTGACTTCATCATATGGCATCACACCATGTTGTTGTCTCGTGAATGTTGGTTCGTGAAGTTATAGGTCAGTTTAAACAGCCGCTGTGACTTCATCTGACTTCCCCTCAACTTGAAGGTGAGTAATGATTAAAATGAGAAATGATGTAAACATGTAAAAAGAGTGATGCTGGTTCTGGTATCTTCCAGGGCTTCTCACTGTGAGTCCATATGGAAGCTGGTATTGAGCTGTGTGTCAGCAGATGGAGGGATGAAACCCACTGAGCAGCTGTCTGAGGCTCAGAGATGAAGGCACACACCGGCCTGGATCCCTGCACCCCTCCTCCCAGCCCGAGCGGATCGATGGTAAGAGCTGCAACGCTGCGGTGGAAAAAAGAAACCGGAGGAGAGAAGAGGTCATCTGAACGTCTGCCTGAGCGAGGTGTGTGGGCACATGTGAGTGGGTGTTCGCAGCTTGTGCCAGCAGAGCGCCTACATCCTCCATCAGCTGCAGAGGATTCATC
>KV751334.1:12555015-12571707 GCA_001698575.1 Mola mola | reverse complement strand
ACAAGAACATTTAATATAATTTAAAGTAAATTATATATATAGTTACTTGTCTGTATATATTATACACTTGCGGTTGACTAACTGGTCAGTATCAACAATATGTTCGGCTGTTGATAAAATAAAGAATAACTAAATTATAAGTTAATAATATGCCATTTAAGCAACACTTAATGTGCATCTGCAAGTTAAAAATATTTGCCTCTAAAATGCTGTGCAGTATAATAATGTAATAAATGTAATGAAGTTGCACAAAATGGCAATAATATTAAATAAGAACAAAATATACCTCACAACTGTACCACTAGGTTGACATTTTAATGTTCTATACTTCACCTACACACACTCCTTCATTAACAAAAGTTAGCTACCACTAGCTAAAATGGTGGTAAATATTATACCCAGGTAGCACTGTGAACATGTTAGCATGCTGCCGTTAGCTTTTAGCTAAAAGCTCCCCTAGCATTTCTGTGGATGGTGTGAATGAGTGGTGATTTAAGACAAAGCAATGATCCCGGTGTCTGAAGAACATCAGAACAGAGGAACTTTTCAAACCGGTGAACCCTTCGACAGCTCCTCTGTCGGACTCCTCTCATGTGTTCCCTGGTCTTCCTGTGATGTGAAAAGAGGAAGAGGAGGAGGAGGAGGAGGAGCGATGCCTCTGCTTCACACAGGCCGATGCTGCATCCCTCGTGGCAACACACAGTCCCGTCATCCCCTGCCTTGTGCTCGTGCCCGAATCAGGAGCAACACACTCATTAAGCCTCCATCTTTACCACTGGGGCTCTTCATCGCTCCCTCCATCCTCCCCCTCTCCTTCACTCCTTCCAAAGTCGTCCTACATCCCTCTTATCTCCTCACTCAGCGCACCTCACCCGTGAAAACCTCAGCAGAGCAAGCGAAGGAGAAGAAGGTGAAGAGGAAGACAGAAAAGCTAATGTAAATGTGCTGCTTCACAACAAAATGCTAAAGCTCGCATTTTCAAGCAAGGTCATCATACTAATATGGAAGGCTTGTGTAGTTATAGATTTTCTGTGGGTAATGGAATGAGTGCAGGGGTTTTCTAGAAATAAAGAGCAAAAAATAGTTTAATATTCAAGTTTTTTTTTTTAATCCTAAATTGAAACAGGTTAGAGCTCAGAGAAAGAAAGGTTTCTGGAAAAAGCAAAGCTAACATGTAAAATATTCATTGTTATGCTATACTATTATGCTAACTGCTAATGTGCCAAAATGTTAGTATTAGCCTTTAAGATTCTGATGCTTGCTTGCATAGTCATATAGTGTATGCTAGCATAATGGCTCTAAAGAATCAAAGCCAACGTTCTGTTACACTGGCATGCTATCTGCACATCAAGGTTTAAACACTAAAATGTTAATGTTAGCTGATGCTACATTTATTATGTGCCAGGAGAAGGAACTCAGAAATGACCTGTTATGGAAAACAAATCCAGATTTATCCAAAAGCAGTTTGTTTGGGGTTGTTTGCCATCAATTTATTAACATTGCAGTTCTTTGCATTTAGCGGGTGAGTAATTATTCTGAATTACAACTATGAAGCTAACATGAACCTTTTTCATTATTGCTTACCATTTACAGTACATAGGGACCATTAACATGATATGTGGTTTTATTTCAAATACTTAATGTGACTTCTTCGGAAACTGAATTTTTCAAATCTATCCTGATTAAAGAGGGTTGTGTCAACCAAAGTCCGTTGTTTGAATTAAAACTGCCTCTGATGAAAATTATGGCCTTTGACCTTGTTAATATATCCATGTGGTGTGTGCTAAGACACTCATCACGACTGAAACAACCAGTCATTATAATGGTTAAGGATTTCTGCTTTTATTCTTCAATCTACCAATGACTGCCTCCAAAAAGTAAGTTCTGACAGCCCGGGTCATCTGCATAGAAAACCAAGGAACCATGACTTGAGGGGTGGGACTTAATGTTGTAAAAAAAACAACTTCTCATTCTGATGCAACTTGAAGGTGACCTTGGACAAGTCACTCCTCCTCTTCTGTATCTGGTTCAAACATGTATGAATGAATTACACAAATGTTACAACTTGTGCAGCGTCTAGTAGACTAGTTTAAAAGTGGGAAGATGACAGGTATACTCCAAGTGCAGCTCCTAGATGAGGAAAAGGTGTAGAATTTCACCCAAGAAAATTTAATATCAGAAAGAGAAAATTTAAGATCAAAAACAGTTTGGTTTTTTTGTTGTAAAAGAAAAAAAATGCTAATTTACGAGTAGAGCTAATTTTTTAAATGTTTGATCAATGGCCGGAGCAGGACTTTAGGTAAAACCAGACAGAGAATACGGCAGAGTAATGTCAGTTCATCATGATGTTAAATCATTAGTCAAAACGTCGGAACATACCATGTACCTTGCAAGATGAGAATGTTTGCTAAAATAACATGCTAACATACGAAAACTTTAACATATCCATTTGTCCAAATGCTAGCATTAATAATGTGGAGCTGATATGTCTCAAAGGAAATGGTTTTCCTTTTAAATTTCTAATCACACATCGTGTGTACAATGCAAACATGATGTAATTTACATGATAATTATGCAGGATTCTGTGCAGATTTCATAAACACATCTGATTTCTCATCTTAAACTTTATGTAAGTGGATAATTGAACTAATTGCCTTTTCTGAGATGTTTCAAGATGTCTCCTGTATTGTGATTAATTCCCAAACAAGCACACTTGCTGTTGTTGTTTTGAACGAAGTTACAGTTAAAGTGATTCAGTGTTGAGAAATATTTGCTTATCACCAATTTATGTACAGTTTCAGTATGTTCACACATGGTTGGGGAAACGGTCAGACGAGAGTGTTTACCGCAGCAGCTGCAGCAAGGACTTATGAATGTACCAACCAACCCCCTACTTCTCATTCATAAACACACGGGATGCTTATATAATGCCTATGCAGATCCCCCCTCTTTCTCCTGAGCTATTTATAAGCCCAATAGCATGCAGGGAAAAGAGCAAAGCCAATTCATGCCGTGCCCTTCAAGTCCAACACATGGCCCTTGGGGGCTGCTGGCCCCGACTTCAGGGAGCTATTATTAGAGTCACGTCATGGGAGAGCCAGCGAGGACCGAGCGAGGCGAAGTGTCAGATGGGGGAGGGGCGAGGTAACAGACACGGAGCAGAGCAGAACTGATGATGATGATGATGATGATGGAAGGAATGTGAACGATGTTGGAGGTTCAACATGAGAGCACAAAAACAGCTTTCAGATTGTTGTTTCAGGAAATGTTTTCACCTTGAAAGCCCCAACAATTAAATGAACGTCATCATCATAATTCAGAAAATCATTCTGATGCAAAAGCTGTCATTTTATTGATGATAGTATTAAGTATTAATTCCAGGGGAGACAGGGGAAAAAACACCCCGATCCTGGAAAAAATATGGTTTGTCCTCTCCATATATTGCTGTAAACACATCTCTAACATTTCGAAGGTATCCATACGTCAATCCTTGCAGTTTCTACCACTACTACTTACTCAAGATCATTTACAGAGCCTATTGTGAGCGGACTCATGAAGGAACTATTTAAAGCTAATGTTACAGGTGAGCTGACAACAATGTCATGTTTACACCACACCTCTCATCTATGTAGATGGTCTGTACACTTTTTCTTCTGTGCAGTGATACAGATCAATAGAGAACTGACACATACCTGACAAAGAGTGGTGTTTACACCTGTGAGTAGTAAGCCTGCATGGAGTTGGTACAGAATAGATAAACTAGAAAAAACAAAAATCACTCAAAGCTCATAACTCTGCCACACACCTGAAATTGATCTCGAAAAAGAAATAACTCATATAACCCTTCTAGTGTTAGTATCCAGGTAATTGGAATGTACCCAGATCATGATGTCAATTACCCAGATCCAGGATCAGGATCCAGATCAGCTCTATATCTCGCCGAAAACTGGAACATTTGTTTCTTGGGCCAAGTCTTACTAACACAAATGTCCGTCCAGTAGTTTTTGAGTTTTATTTGTTTGTACGTTGATCTGATCATTACCAAAATTTAACCACTTCCTCGTTGTGTCGCACCAAAGGCCCACACCGAACTCCAAACTCTAGGTGTTGTCCATGATGGCCAGCAGTTTGGTCGGCATCCTCTGCTCCACCACCTCCTCCAAGGTGGCCAAGTGAGAGCCGAAAACAGAACCTGCTATCCTGATCAGTTTATTCAGTCTGTTGGCGTCCTTTGCCTTGACGCCTGTGCCCCAGCACACCACAGCAAAGAAGATGGCGCTCGCCACAACAGACTGATAAAACATCAGGAGCATCCGGTTGGATACGTTGAAGGTCCTGAGCCTCCTTAGGAAGTAGAACCGGCTCAGGCTTTTCTTGTACACAACCTCCGTGTTGTGGTTCACTCCAGCTTGTTGTCCAGGTGAACTCCCAGGTACCTGTACGTCTGGACAATTTCCACAGCTAGCCAAGGTAAAGTCGTCAAGGTTGCTGTTTATGTTAGTGTCCTGCCTCTCGTCTTTGAGTAGGTGTATGGTCTTTGTATGGTTTTGGAGTGTAGATTGATATCCGCATCGCAGATCCCGCAGTTTTTACGCCTGAGAGACAAGAGGCTGTATAGGGTCAGGAGAGAATAACATGAGATGGAAATTTTAACATGAAATGTGTGACTGATGACATATGGTGAGAGGAAAATGTGTTTTAGATTTGCCCTTTAACACTGTCGATATTTGACGACGTTTAATCTTTCAGATATTCTGAAATGCTCACTTAGAAACAGCCCGCTGTTACCAATGTGAGCCATTTGTTGTTGTCCATCAGTGTTCTGACCCACGGGAGCTGTAGGACATTCTGTTGTCTGGATAACTTACCTCCTGTCAGCGTTGGACCTCAGTGTAAATAAGGAAACCTCAGCTGACCGTGTCGATGTCCAAATGGCAGTTTCATCATCACAGTGTTGACCTGAATGGGACGTGTTGTCAATGAGCTGATCGATAGGGACACTTGAGATGGCAGTGAGTCCCAGTGACATATTGATGCCAGAGGAGGTTCTGCACGAGCTGAGTACGATGACGGAGAGTCAACCTGGCAGGTTTGACAGCAGATAAGTGTCTTCCGATGTCCAACCCCCCCACCCCAGGAGGACGGCAGGAAAAGGTACAAAATACTCAGGGATGTCATGAAGTGTTCGTAATGAGTTCTTCACAGATTAGATTTGCTCATCATTATGAAGTAAGCCTACATATATTTCACAGTGTGATAAAGAAAAATGACACCATTCAGCCTCACTTTCACTCTGCTGTTCATGCTGCCACCAGGAAAAATGGGGGATTCGATTTACAGCACAAAGAACGTGCGTTAGAATCTGAGGATCCAAAGCAGGAAGAAGCATTGTTCTACCCAGTAAATATCCCCAGGTAACAGTGGAACAAATGGAATAACTGTGGAAAAGACAAAGAAACCAACTGATGGAGAAGATAAAGAGTGATAAGCGAATAGAGGGGCGTTCCATCAATGGAAAGAGCTCTGCTATTGTGTGGAAATCTGTTCTCCAGTCAATATATGTTATATGTTTCCATTAGCACCAGGACTTGAGAGGGTTAAAAACCATGGTTCTCAACGTTTTTAATTTAGAGGCTCTGATTTTTTTTTTAAATGCAGGTGGCCAGCTGTACAAATAACAAAATTTATAAAAATAAATATGATCTCAGGAGAAAACAACAAAGAATTTCTATTTATTTAAACATTTTTTACAAATTAATTACAATTAAAGAGCATATTTGCCTCCTTCATCATTATTTTGTTAAAAAAAAAGTATCCAACAGATCTTTAGTTAGTAGTTGCGGATTACATTTATCGAGTGATTGGCAAATGGAACTGGGCACTGAAATTATGCATTTACTTATTCTTTCATTAATGTGAATTCTCAAATACATTTGGTGAGAAAAATTAATAGCTCTAAAAAACTCTAGATCACAAGAATAATGACAGAATGACCATTGAACACTGCAGTCCACTACACGAGGCCCTCCAGGGTGTCCCATCCACTCCCATCCCAGATGTATTGTTTTTGACTTTGTTAACAGAGTCATGTGGTGTTTTTTATGCATTCACCGTTATGGATGGGGATTTCTGCTTTCCTTCTACAGTCTACTAATGACAGACACCAAAAATTCTAATTCTGACAGACTTTTACGTACATAACATGAGGACAAATCCTCATGTTATCCAAATTTAGCTCCTCCTCCTCCTCAAGTAATCTCCCAGATTGGGATCAATAAAGTACATCTATCTATCTACAGGTGTATACAAAAATCTCTCCACCCCCTGACAAATAGCAAATTTAATGATTTTTCAATTGAAAAGATGCAAACACAGTTTCTGTAGGTTATGGAAAAAAAAGAACAATATTACCAGCAAACATGAATGTACTGTTACTTTTTATTTCACAAACTGATCCTAAAACAAGGGCGGCACAGTGGTTCAGTGGTTAGCACTGTCGCCTCACAGCAAGAAGGTCCTGGGTTGGATTCCTGGGTCAGGGCATTTCTGTGTGGAGTTTGCATGTTCTCCCTGTGTCTGCGTGGATTCTCTCTGGGTACTCCGGCTTCCTCCCACAGTCAAAAACATGCAAACTGGGGGTTAGGTTAATTGGTCACTCTAAATTGTCCGTAGGTGTGAATGTGAGTGTGGATGGTTGTTTGTCTCTATATGTCAGCCCTGCGATGAACTGACGACTTGTCCAGGGTGTACCCCGCCTTCGCCCTAAGATGCTGAGATAGGCTCATTCCACGAGATCTCACATGATGTTACAATACGTCTTGTTGAGTGAAAAGCAGAGGCCCATTCAAACAAATTTATGACCTGTGGGGGGCAGCAATTCACATTTGCAGCTTCAAGTCTGCTTGAAGAAGAAGATAAAGCTTTTCTAGCCGCAGCTAACATGACATCGGTGTCTTTTAGCACTGAAGATGTTTCTGACATTGTTTTCAGTGTCTTACAAAACAAATATACTTCATTTTTTCAAGTAGTTTTAATAGCAAGGTAAGAGAAAATGCCGTATAATAATTTTAAAAGGACATTACATCATAATTATAGGTTAAAATTTTAATGTTAAATATGGAACTTTTGTTAACATTTTTACATTCATGATGTTTGATTGTTGTTTCAGTGTTGACACGTCACCTGACACTGTTTCAAGTACATGTCAACATTGACGGTCGGTCTTGACTTAAGGCTGAGAAAGTCTGAGAAAGGCAATGCACTTTTTTAGGAAAAGTGGATGCCTGACACTCTGGGCACAGACACTGTACCCGCTCTCCTGATCAAATCAAACTAGCTCACCAACTGAGCTTGCAATAATCTTTGGGTCTGCATGTCATGATAATGAAAACTTTTCAACAACAAAAAAACATCTTTTCAACAAGATGCAGACATCTACACAGAAGGCAAGAATCAATCAAATCAAACAGCTGTCCACAGAGCTCCACAAGAAAAGGAAAGCTTCAAGGATGCTGAACAACATCTGCAAGCCCTAAAGAGTGATTACAGAACAATTGTAAACATTTATCAAGGACCTGAAAACATAACTGTTTGGTTGGCTTTCAGCAAGGCAGTAGAATATGAGCCTATATTGTTAACAAACTAAACCTTTTTGGGACATTCGTCTAGAATTTTGTTTTTCATATAGTGAGGAAAGCCACTGTTTTCAAGTTAATTCATAGTTTATCTCTCCTGCACTATAATAGTCTTAATTTATAAGGGGGTTGTGTTATTCCTAATAGGCCTACCTGATTACATATGATATGACTTCTAATGTACATATAAAGTTTACGTCCTGGAATGTTAGGGGCTTGGTTAAATTGGTCAAAGTGCAACACATCCTCAGACTTAAACATTTATGAAGATAAAGAGAGGAGATAGCTGGAGCAAGTCATAGCAGCCTCTTACATATTCCACAGCTGAGGGTGATGATTCTGGAGTATCCAGATGGAGACTTCATCAGCGATGGCTTTCTGATTTCAACTGCCTGCTTTTCTGAGATGACAAAGTTGAATATTTGAAAAAAAAAAAAAGAGATAATGGTAAAGACGAGACTTCAGCTATTGTGAGATGAGAGGTTTTCAAAGCTTATATATTAGAGGCATGAATTTAGGCTATATTAGCATTATTATTATTAAACAACTTAAACTGAAAATGAATGAGCCTGACCACAGGATTAGGAAGATGAAGAAAGAAGCCATTTTGGATGACTCCAAAAACATAAAACATGAATTAATGTCTCTTAAAGCCCACTACAAGGATTTGTCCATATTAAAAACAGAGAATAGTCAAATGCATCTCAAACAGACTTACTATAATCAAAGTATATAAACAGGGAGATGATTAGCCTGGAGAATCAAGACATTAGTTCCAGTTCCAGAGAGGGCAATTAATGCAATTGAAACTCGAAGTAGGACAATATCAACTGATCCTCAAGACCTACGCCTACACCTCCGACTTCTGCTTCAACTCTGGAACATGCTACCTGCAGAAGTTCTCAGATGACTGCATTACAGATGTCAAGGAGGATGAGTACAGAGACCTAATCAATAATTTTGTGGGATGGTGTGACAGGAACCACCTGCAGCTCAACATTGGGAAAACCAAAGAGCAGGTAGTGGACCTCCGACGCAGGAAGAGACACCCAACACCTGTTTTCATATACGGGGAGGGGGTGGAGATGATGGACACCTACAGTTCTGTAGGTGCACCTAAATAACAAACTGGATTGGTCAAACAACACCGAGGCCCTCTACAGGAAAGGTCAAAGCAGACTGTTCCTCCTGAGGAGACTCAGGTCTTTCAGCGTGGACACCAGGCTGCTACGGATGTTCTACCACTCTGTAGTGGCCAGTGTCATCTTCTTTGCTGCTGCGTGTTGGAAAGGCGGCATTGGGTGCAGTGGTGCAAACAAACTGAACAAGCTTGTGAGGAAAACCAGCTCTGTGATGGGAATGGAACTGGACAGTGTGGAGGTAGTGACTGAGAGGAGGATGGGAGGAAAGCTGAAGGCTATCATGGACAATCCCTCTCATCCTCTATATGCTGAGCTGTGGAAACTCAGGAGCACATTTAGCCACAGACTCATCCAGCCACAGGCCTCATAGTGCTTGGGGGGCTCCTTCATTCCATCTGCCATCACACTTCACAACACCACAGCTCTCACCCCTCCCAGCACCACCCACTCCACTGATTAAGGACTCCATCCGTACACCGGTCTAGAACCAGAGCTGTGTCCATGTCCAACTGTTTATATACTTTATATAGAATTCCACTATTCGGTATGTAAACTTTATATACACACTATTTACTTATTTATAAATCTCAGGAACAATGCACTTTGTACAGTATATTTTATAATTTCTAGTATTCTAGTTTTTTATTTATCCTTTCTTATACTGCATAATAACTTATTTTGGTTCTTTAACCCTGCGGTGCTACTTTCACTTCTGTACTGCTGTGTCAACCTGAATTTCTCCCAAGTGGGATCAATACAGGTACATTTTACAAGATGATAATGAGATTATTACTGCTTACTATAAAGCAGAACATCGTGTTGTTATGTATGCTGATGATACCCTACCATTTCTTACAGATATAGAAAAATCTGTTCATAATTTAACCAACTTCATTAACAAATTTGGAGAGTTTTCAGATTTCGAAGTGAACAAAACTAAATCTTCTATAATGTTTTGAACAAAGAAGAGTGATTGACTCCATTGAAAGGACATTTTGAAAATGCAGTGAATTGAATGTATGAACAGATGGTCATGTATGCCAATCTACCTTTTAGCACTTATAAATAAATATAAAATCAATCAAGATGTATACATAGCCAAAGTTTTTATATTTTTTCCTGTTTATTCCTACTACTAGGAAAACTACTTAAGATAAACTTAAGAGACTCACACATAACCCCTTTGTCAGAAGAACAGTAAGTGTCTAGATTCAGTTTAGTTTTTTTTAAATGTGAATCCTCTCCACTCTCATGCTTTTAGCCAAGAAGTTCTTTTTAAGGAGGAAAAAAATTTGCCATTTGGAGAACTTAAATGATTATGGTATTCCACAGAAGCATTTTGCAACTCATTTATGCACAATCTGATTCACAGTCCTCCTCTTCCACATTAAACAACCGATCAGTGAATAATTGCACTGATCCCCTATTAGTCAAATATCCATACTCTAGAAAACACTGTTGAATAACTATAACAATTCCACTGAAATTAGTAGATACCATTGCATAAATAAGCTACGGGAAGACATCTCTAAGGCAGAGTGGGGTGAAACATGCTCAAGGTTTCAAAATGTAATATTTAATACTCATCTCAAATGAATGTGGTTCAATCATAAAATAAGGTCACCGTTACCCCATGACTAAGCGAGGAGGCTAAGCCAGCAGGTAAACAAAGCATACACAAGTTCTTCTTAGAGACCTAATCAAGAAGTTACAGCAAAACACACTGTAAATGTTGAGACCATCTGAGTACCACCAGATCTGGAAACCTGTAGCAATCTGAGACCAAAGATTAAGACTCTGCAACCATCAGCCAAGTCAGTGCAAGAACACTCCACATGTAAGCAGGAAGATGTACACCAGCCAAAGAATCTCCAGGAAGTGGAGGGTGAACAGATTCTGCTGCATGACTAAATTATGACGTTGTGATACATGAAACACAGAGTCATACAGCAGTAGGACTCTGATTCAACATGTACAGGCCTGATGTCCCACAGTGCAGGTTAAAGAGTAGGTCAGATTACACAGGGATGATTACACAGGAGGTTGTCAAATGCTAATGGTAGCCAATATGTTGTCACACATGTTGTTTTACCTTGAAAATTAACTTGGGGGTGGGGGCTGGAGCCTATTTCAGCATCTTCGGGCAAAGGCAGGGGTCACCCTGGACAAGTCGCCAGCTCATCGCAGGGCTGACATATAGAGACAAACAACCATCCACACTCACATTCACACCTACGGGCAATTTAGAGTGACCAATTAACCCCCAGTTTGAATGTTTTTGGACTGTGGGAGGAAGCCAGAGTACTCGGAGAGAACCCACGCAGACGCAGGAAGAACATGCAAACTCCACACAGGAACGCCCTGCCCTGGAATCGAACCCAGGACCGTCTTGCTGTGAGACGACAGTGCTAACCACTGCACCACTGTTCTCCAGTACGGAGTTTGGTCGCTAGGACTATTTAGCTCAACAGGGCTATACAATGTAACTGAGTGGGTAAATCAAAATGTCAGAAAATCGAGGTTGTCACCAGTAACTACTCTCACATGGAGTGGGACCTACAGTGAAACACCTGTGTGTTTTTGACCTAATAACTGTAAAGTTACCGTATATAACAAATATTTCTGCGTCCTTTCTGACGCAGATCCCCAGAAACAACCACTTGATTTACGAAGGGTCCCTATTTTTTACGAAGACAAATAAATTCCTGCACTGCACACTTTACTTCAAAGTAATGATTCATTATTTAACAGATTACTACAGCATGGAATACATACATTGAAGTAAATCTACACAAATGGCTTTATTTTTGGGTTTTAAACACTTCAAAAAAACAGCGCCCCTTTAACGATTGACCGGTTGTGTGTCAGGAGTAATGTCAGCAACAGGAAGTGGAGAAATGCAGGAATGAAATACTGTCTGTACAAACATTAATTTGTGATTTATTTCTGATTTTCCCATAACATTGCATTGTATAGCCTTGCTGACCTTAACAGTACCAGCAACCGAACTCCATACTGGAGTGATTTTGAACAAAGATGTGTTTTATCAAATGTTAGAACCAATAAACAGTGAGAAATGGGACTTAGATTATAAGAACACTCGTGTATGGACCTTCTCCTTCAGCCTGCTTTTGGCTGCATCTCTGCATGAAATGTTTTAAATATAAAGCTCAGTATTATAATAATCACTGCATTCAAGCCTACAGAGCCGAATTAACTTGTTTTATATCTTTTAAATTTGCTGTTGTTTGTACATTTCATGACATAAAGATGTTAATATGAAAACCAGAGGCAGCCTGCAGGGAATCCCTGCATGCAGCAGGAAGCAACTGAGCGTGTGTTTGTGTGAGTGTGTGTGTGTGTATGTGTGAAAGAGCATGAGCTATTTTTAGAACGCTCCTCTTTCTTTGAGGGGATTCTAGAGTCTATTTTTGTTGAGGGTCCGGGTCGTCCGCTCCATTTAACATCCAGAGGGATGTCAGTGTTACATGCTAAACGAGAGGATGCAGCCGCGTCCACATCAGTGTGTGACAGCTCATGCCGTTCAGCCTCGGCAGGACGTCAGTTAATTCTCCCGTCTGCCTGTGTCTGCACTGATGCTCACTGCGCTGACATAGAATGCTCTGTTTTCCTGCTTTCCCCCATTGCTCTCGACAGTGATGGTACAACCCAAAAAAATTATTTAAAAAAAAATAATATGTGCACACTTTCTGTGAAAAGAAAAATCGACCTTGTTCTGCCCCTCAGCCTGCACAGAAAAACAGATCTGTTCACTCACTGGACCAATGTTTTGCTGCAGATACTCTCACACAGAGAGTCAGAGAAAAATTTAATTTGTTTCTGCTTTAATCTGTGATTTTATTAGTATTTCATTGTTCGAAATCTTAGGAAATCACAATTTTAAAGTTAAATAGTAAAAAATGTCCTGGTAAGAATTTGTCCAATTAGTTTGCTTTTAATTGTTAGGATAACAGCAAGTGAGTGTATTAAATCTTCGAAAATATGGCAGAATGCACAATTCAACATATGTGAAGAACTTGACAAATTCACAATTACTTATATACTTTAAGGGCACAAATTCATTTTCAGTGTTTCGGAAGCCAAAATACTGCTGCACTTTCAACTTGAACGACAAAGAGACATCCTTAAGTTGTACGTCTGCACTGGCACCACCGGGTTTGTTTATGCGCTGCTATGTGCATGTAAAGTGAGGCAGTATACAGCATCAGCGCTTCCTGTTGTTTAAAATGTGTATTGATTCAATTAACATCTAAATCAAATAGTTGAGTGAGAGAAATGTACCTAATTCTATGTAAATCGCAGTGAATTGTTATATCCCTTGTGAAAGATATTAATTACATGTCAATTCAGGTACATTTTTATCTTAAATTAGCATCAAACTACTGAATTCTTTAAAGGAAATTCTATGAAAAACCTCACGTGTGTCAATACACAATCATTGTTGCTTTGCAGCCATACTGAATTTTTGGATGAGTGAAAATCTGCAGCGAAACCAGGTCAAAGTGTATTCAGGCTTTGTTTACTGTCTCGGGAGGATTTGGTACCTACAAAGTCCACTAACATAATGCTTCCTCTGGCCAACGCGAGCATTGGTGAATGGGATAATTTGACTCATAACTCTTGCTGGGTTACAGTAGCCAATAGCCCTCTTAAAATTGATGGGAAACTCCTTGGACTACAGGCTAATCCAGTTAAGATTTGAGCACCATGAGAACTTTGTGGCCATAATAAAGTAACGTCAGAGTTTGACCCATCACATAGAGCAGCCGATAATCCAGATTATTCTGATTGATTATGTGAACAAAGATGGTCATGCTGCATGTGGAACGTCGTCTCTCAGCCACGCGGGTGATTCCAGAGAGGTCCAGTGTGGAAATTTATGGGATGAAACCTGTTATTCTGCTTATCAGCAACTATCTAAAATCTCAAAGTGTGTGTTGCTTTACCAAAGACCAAGTGTGACTACAGTACCAGTACACTAACCCCTCAGGTTCTGGTTCCATGACGCACATGCAATCTCCCACAGTTTGTCTTTTCAGAATGATTATGATGGTGACAGTTCTATAAATCCAACTGAAAACACACAGTATATTCAGAGGTTCCTATAACCACTTTTTCACAAAAATTGCATGTACACACAGGTTTTTTTTTTTAACATCTGGAAGATCTGCTTACAGTTTGAAGTTTACTGCACTCACGCTGAGGATAAGGCAGTCTTTTGTTTGTGATGTCTGGAACAAGGTTTGTGAACAGCAGCGCCAGCACTAGGAAGTTCTGGAAGGCAACATGGTGGCCAGCAATGATGCTGTGGTGGTTATCGTTTTGTACCGTTTACTTCAGTCTACTTTTCAAACCCATCATTGGCTGAAGGATTTTAGAGCTCTATTTGAGATGGGTGGAAACTGTAATTCACTATTTACGTGCCACCATCCAGATCCTGAACGTGCGTCAAGTAGTTGTGCTAGAAATGTCTCAGAAATTACTACGTACACCCGGAGCTAATGTTTACATCACAGCCGACCGGGCGGATAAATACCTGTGTCCACTACAGGGTTAAGTGGTCTGAGACTACATCCCAATCATTTGTATTCACATTCAACTGAAAAAATTATAGTTAAACAGGAGACTTGAGGCTCATAAATAACTGAATTTCATAGGTGCACAAATTAAAAACACACGTATGTCCATTATCCCTCGTAAATTTGTATGTAAGTCCATTGAAAATATAAAATAACATTTAAAACAAATCATCAATGAGTGTGTCAATATAGGTTTCCCTTTCATAATAACATTGTTTTGGGTTTATTTTGTCAGTTACTTTAAAAGAAAAATAGCTTTTCCCATCCTAGTAATACAAACAAGTCAACTACAGTATATGTTATTTAGTAACATACAATGTGATAAATAAATTGTGGGACTCTGAAGAAGCAAACTAAGTCAAATGATGTTTCTATACGACTAATGATCATAATAAGGTTGTGGCAAGTCAACCCAATCTTAAGCAGAGTGCGGATGCCAATCATGACATTTCACCTTCTTTTCATAGCATCAGTAACTCATTAAGCCAAACTGATCAGAAAAAATAAGACTTGAACATGCATCAGCATGATAAACACTGCCTAAAATGGCCGAAACTATATTTGGGAAAATGAATTTGACATGAACTTTGTTTTTAGGTTTGTCCATCTGCTAACATTGAGGGGGTGGAGTTTATGAGTTATACTGCAACCGGTAACCAGGGGGCCATTCAGATGTTTTGCTTTCAGAGGAGTTAGAGAGTAATTTGGAGGATCTGGGCCACATTTGAAAAAAATGATTTGAGTTAGGACTTTGTTTTTAGAAACTGATTGTTTGATGATCTTCATATTTATTGTTTCGAAATGTTTGCTGTGAAATAAGTCTCCATAAGTTGAAGTTTTGCTCATGTACTGTGCTGTGAGAAGTTATTTGCCCTCTTCCTGATTTCATTATTATTATTTTTTTGCATATTTGTCATCAAACACATTTTCATATTAGACAAAGATAACCTGAGTAAATATAAAATGCAGTTTTTAAATGATGATTTCATTTTTAAGGGAAAAAAGCTATCCAAACCTAAGCTACTTCTAAGGTTTTGGAACCACAGTGAGATCCATTATCCACAAGTGGAGAAAACTTGGAACAGTGGTGAACCTTCCCAGGAGTGGCCGATCAACAGAAAAAGCACATTGATGACTCATCCAGGAGGTCACAAAAGAACCCAGAACAACATCTAAAGAACTACAGACCTCACTTGCCTCCGTTAAGGTCAGTGTTGATGACCATGATTTTCTCTATCAGAATATCCTGAAGGAGAATGTCCAGCCATCAGTTTGTGACCTCAAGCTCAAGCACACGTGGGTTATGCAGCAGGAACAATGATCTGAAACACCAACAGCAAGTCCAGCTCTGAATGGCTTAAAAAAAACAAAATGAAGGTTTTGGAGTGGCCTAGTCAAAGTCTGGACATTAATCCAATTGAGATGCTTTGGCACGAACTTAAACAGGCCGTTTGTGCTCAAAAACCCTCCAATGTGGCTGAATTAAAACAATTCTGCAAAGAAAAGTCCACAGCGATGTGAAAAACTCATTGGCACTTATTGCCAACGCTGGATTGCAGTTTGTGCCGCCGAGGGTGGCACAACCAGTTACTAGGTTTAGGGGACAATTTCTTTTTCACACAGGGCCAGGGACGTTTGGATAGCTTTTTTCCCTTAATAAATGAAATCACCATTTTAAAAATGCATTTTGTATTTCGGCTTATCTTGGTCAAATATGATTTTTTTTTTTGATGATCTGAAACATTAAAGTGTGACAAATATGCAAAAAAAAATAAAAATCAAGAAGGGGGCAAATACTTTTTCACACCACTGTCAGTTCAAGTTTGAGTAAACCCCATCTTTAAAGTTTCCTGCACCTCAACATAAAAAGAACAGTGCAAGATTTTCATTTTTGAGCTGTCCACTGTCCACAACACCACACATTTCCACTTTAATAAACAAGGGCTCATAAAGCATGGCTGGCCCTCAGCACTGATTCATGCAGGTCACGAGGAAGACAGTTGCTCAGTCACGCTCATAGCTCCTGTTCTGGCTCCGATAAGTGAAACCGTCTCGGAACAATGAATTATTAATGTGGAGTGAAGCTGTTTCACAAAGTGATCTTGCCTCTCAGCTGCTCTTCTGATAGCCACTCCAATTGAATGATGCTGCAGTCAAAAAGTTTCGTTAATAAGCACAAGCAGATTAGTTTAACTAAGACCCCTCACTCTTTAAATATAAAGGAACCCTCAATAAACATCATTTAGTGAGGGTCTCATTTAGCTAATCTGGAAAATTAAGTGACTTCAAGATTTGTTCTTTTCCTTGTTGGACTAC
>KV751334.1:12525830-12550484 GCA_001698575.1 Mola mola | reverse complement strand
TATTTTCCCTATCTATTTAACCACACTTTTTGTCTTTTTACATTTATTTTTGCATTGCTTGTTATGCAAATTAAGATTTGTCATTCATAGTCAGAGCTTTTTTTGCCTATTGGTTGATCAATACTTGATCTCAATAATGGTGCAAGGTGGAGATACATTATTAAATTAAACAAGGCCTCCATTTATTTTTGTCTTCCATACATGCACCATTTTGGGGAAATTTGAACATATAGGAAAACCAAGACAATATTAGCTATACTATAAGAATATCATTGTTTCCGTATATTTTTTTCTGATTACAAAATTTCAATAAACAGAATTTAAAGTATATTTATTTTTCATACCCCCCCCCAAAAAAAAAAATACAAATACAAATCAAGCATACTAAACATATCAACACACTGCTTCCCCTTTGTTGGATGAACTGAAATCACATCCTCTATGTAATCAAAAATAATGCCCTGGTGTTATGCTGTAGATCATGGGATGGCATATGAACCACAAACCATCATTATTTCACACCTTTTAGACTGTTCACAGCTGTATTTTATGAGGCATATAGGAAAACTAAGTCAGGTGGCTTTCGTCATTGTCTTGGGTGCATGACCTACAATTTGGTCAAGATTTAGGGAAAAGAAATGTACACATGGTAGGTTTTACAAAAAAAAACAATTCTCTGGTGTTGTTGTGGTGGTATTAAAGAGTTTTCATTTGTAATGTTTCTATTTCAGTTGGACCTTAGAGACCTACTCCTCCCCACTAACCATTTCCGAGATGGACCACTGGGCGTGCGAAGATAACGGATGTGATGGTGTGTTATTCCAACAGACACACAAGCACACACACGCACACACAATGGAAATGTCTACGGCACATGGAAAACCATCACAAAACAGAAAGTGACACATTGGCACGTGCAATGTGAAACACGTGAATATTGGACATTATATGAAAGATTTATTTAAGCAAAAATAGATTGCAATTGTCGATTATCCCAAAAATGTGGCAACAATAAGGCAATAATTGCTTTACACAAAAAATGAATAAAGAAATCAAAATGCATTCCCACAGTAACACCCAGACTTTTTGCTTTTCCTTACTTTGGTGTGAAAATGAGAGTGTCTGATGAGCCTGAACTGAACTCTGCAGCTGATGATGCAGCAAAATGCCCTCTGACATAAAAGGACGTTACATGTGGTGAAATGTACCAAGTGATGGATAAACAAATGGAAATCTGACCCAGATGACTCAAAGTCATCATCATAATGACACTGCTGCTCTCGCAGGGGAAATTCTGTATATTACCGTTAGACATACAGTATGCAGAATGCATTAATCAGCATGACCAACGCCTCTGTCGGGCAGAAATCGCCCTTGGCTGTTTTTAAGTCTGAGCCAAGCAAAACTACAACGAGGGTAAACTGCAGAGTTGATGCTAGTGTGTTGATGCAAAGTTTTCAAAGTCTGACCAATGATTTGTGATGATGAAAATAATATTTTAGCAAATTATCCATCTCTCTCACAGTCAATGAGAAGAAATATCAGTTTTTATCATCTCCAGTAGAGACAGGTCCACGGTTGATGTAATTGGACTGACTACTTCTCACCCACACTGTCTTGCTTTTACAGTTTGAATTCAATGACAAGTTAAACTATAGTTATTGAGGGTGATTTGTTTTGGGGTTTTTTTCCCCCGAGGTGGCCTAGCGGTTTACTCTTGATTGCACTTGTTTTGATAAGCTACGCTTAAGGTTCAAAGTTTTGAAGGATTTTAAATACATGAGCCAATGAACATAGCCTGTACACAATGAACCCAGCTTTTACACGCCGTGTTCAATGGTGCGACTGTGAGGATAGAAGTCGTGGGTAGGGATGAACAGGAAAATACTGAGGGTCGATACTCACAAGCTGCTCATTTGGTTTGTCTGATGCAGTTTGCTTTCATTGTATCCTTTTATTCCTCTTAATATGAGTATATGTATTGGTATTCATAATGCGGGTAACCATGCTGGAATAATGGTGCAGTCCATTTGATTTCGTTGGAAATTTGAGTTTTCAGTCGGATACATCACATTTGACTCCTGGTATAAAAAGGCAGCTTTGAAGTTGTATTAGCAGTTTTGGCTTACAACTTTTGCTAAGACAGAGTAACATTAATCATCTTCTCATCAGATTATGGACGACCTCTGAAACTTTCAAGATTCTTCCTTTAAATGTCACTAGTTCTGTGAAGCCTGAACATAACCCCCAAAACTAGATTATTGTACCTGTGGGGAAACCTCGGAAACCGTGAACTTTTATGGGAGACCAAAACTGCCAAACTCAAAAATAAAATGAATAAATATATATTCCATTAAATGCATCAAAAATATGAAAAAAATTATTCAAATTATTCTAAAATAATTTGTTAAATGGGACTTGAATTTCTGTTTTAATTTGTAAGTTGTATTAATTTACTTTTTAATTACTCCAAGTTCCCATTTAATTTCATTCCATATTTTAAAAAAATGAATATTTACTTTTCATACTATTTTAAGTGTTTTTGAGGACACATTTACGAACCCCAACTCCAAAAAAGTTAGGGCGTGTAAATTGTTAATAAAAACAAATTACTGTGATTTGCAAATACTTTTGAACTTATATTCAGCTGAATACAGCACCAAGACAAGAAAATTAATGTTTAAAGTTTTTAAATGTATTGTTTTTTTGGAAATATATACAAATTCTGAATTTGATACCTGCAACACATTCCAAAAAAAGTTGGAACGGGGGAAGAAAAGGGGTAAAGTGGTGAAATGCTAAAAAAAAAAAGCCGCAACATTCCACAGGTAAATAGATTCATTGGTAACAGGTGTTATTATCATGATTGGATATAAGAGGAGACTCTTGATTGGATCAATCATTCATAGGCAACGGTGGCATGAGGTTCTCCACTTTGTGTAAGACTGCAAGAGCAAATGTTCCTGCAGTTCATGAACAACATTTATTTAGTGCAGTTGCAAGGAATTAAACATGTCGCCATCTGCAGTCCGTAATAGTTTCACAGAATCTGGAGAAATCTCTACACGTGTGGGCCAAAAACCAAAGTCGAATGCCCGTGACCTTCGACCCCTCAGACTGCTCTAAAAGGGGCATCATTCTGAGATGGCTGTAACAACGTGTACTCGGGAACACGTCAGAAAACCCTTGTCAGTCAACGCAGTACATCGCTGCATCTACAAATGTAAGTGAGGACTACCAAGCAAAGTCAAAGCCATATATATCCACAACTCATCTGAGATGGACTGACCTGCAGCAGAATACTGTGCTGTGTTCTGACCACAAGTCCACATTGTCAATCCAGTTGATGAGGAAAAGGACCATCCAGATTACCATCTGTGGTATGTATGGGGGTGTATTAGTGCCCATGGCATCATGGGTAATTTGCACATCTGTGAAGGCAACTTTAATGGTGAGAGGTAAATAAAGGTTTTGGAGCAATATATGCTTCCATCCAGACGGCGTCTTTCTCAGGGCAGTCGCTGTTTATTTCACCAAGACAATACCAAGTCACATTCTGGACAAGATACAGCAGCATGGCTTCACAGTAAAGTGCAGGTATTAAAGTGGCCTGCACGCAGCCCAGACCACAAAATGCACTGCCCATTATGAACCACAAAATTTAACAATGGAAAGCCAGGACTCTCGAGAAACTCCACCAAGCAAAATGTGTAACAATTCCAGTTTCAATACTTCAATTATGAGTGTCTTCATTTCCGAGATTATTAAGTGTAGCTATAAGAAAATGTGATGTAACACTGTGGTACACATGCCAACGTCCCAACTGTTTCAGAGCTTGTTGCAGGAATCACATTAAGAATGTTTCCCAAAAATGATAAAATTATCAGTTTGAACATTAAACATCTTGCCTTTGTGCTGAAGTCAAGTGACTATAGGTTGAAAAGGATTAGCAGATCAGTCTTTAATCCAATTTTACACAAAAATACCAACTGTTTTTGAATTGGGGTTTGTATCTATTTCATATTTCTATACTCATGTACTTGTTTCATTATATTTTATTTTGCCACATTCTGTCCTGCATAAGTTCAGACCTTCGGCTGGCATGAGATTCAACCAATGAATTGCTTTGCAAATTTTAAGAGGCGGTTTATTCAATAGTAGGAAAACTCTGCAGTGCATTATTGGCCATAAATCAACTGAAATTTAAAAAAAAAAAAAAAAAAAATCACACTCATTCACACAAACCTTTGAACAATTTGTTAAATAAATTAAAATCTGCAAAGAAAATCAAGATGTTGTACTCCAGGATGACCCCCCTGGATCACATCAGTATTGGCTTTCTATATTCATCCCTAGTTATTATGTCTTATTATACATCTCTTCTCAGAAGTTTTTTTTCTGATTCTTTTCTGAAGTGATTAAATGGCAGTTCGTGGGGTGTTTGGGTTTATTTAATTGCATCCAGTGATTATAGAGGCATTTAGAAAGTTGATCCAGGTGTGATGACAGTGCAGAAACAATGGAGGGAGACCAGCGTCATTCAGGTGTTAAAGCTTCTGTCATTAATGAGCAGACACTGAGGTAGATGTAATCAAGAGAACAGATATACAGCATTATTGATCAAAACCCAAACACAATCAAAAAACATTCAAAATGATTAGAATTAAGAAATCTGATGTTAGATTTCTGCGATAAATGCATTTCAACCGTCTTTTCATCCACACTAACATTCTTATTTGGGCAGCTTTTTAAATGTTTTTTTTTAGCAGGCAGACATTTTGATCTGAGCTGCCCACTGAAGCAAACATGAAAACCCCAAAATAATTAAAACACATTTGCAAACATGTTAAAAATCTAAAAAATAATTAACCAATCCCTCTGCATATAAAACATATACAGTATGATACTTAAAAAATATAGCTTTATTAACCACCTCCACCAGTTGAACAGAATAGTTTGAATAATCTTCATCGATGAGCTGTCGTTGTTCCCATGTTACAGATTAACGGTGTTGTGTTGAGCCGTCACCAGATGAGTTGTTGTCTTCTGCGTATATGCTCTGCTTTCCCAGCATGCAATAATATGTTTTGTTTTGAATACGATACGCATTGTGCAGACAGGACTTACAAGTTTGTTTTTCTACAGAAAGCGCCCAAAAACACCTCTGCGTGATTATAGCCGGCAGACATGTTGTGAATATGTAGCATAAGATTCAAGTAATGTTACCTCAGAGTCCCGCTGCTGCTACGCTGCCTGCATGGACCGATCGGGATGGGCTCTCGTGAAAAAGAGGCGTGTCGTAGTTCCTTCCCTCATGCAAGTGTCCATATTTATGTCCACAGTTTGTTTCACCAGAGGAAGAGGGAGAAGCAAGGACGTCGCATTCTCAAGGTGAGGTGATGGAGGAGGAGCAGCTCATCGTTCTTCCCCTGAAAATCAAACACAAACAATGTTGCTCCATTTCAGCATTCTTGCATAGTCCGATTTCATACAGCGGCTTTTATTCTGTGTTGGATCCAAGATTTTACACTCAGCATTGAGACTAAACATTTACACTGACCAATCAGAGGCCTGTGCATGGTGTCATCAGGAAGGATGTGCTATAGTAGGCACAAGAATGTCAACAAATATGGTAAATAACAAAACTCTGTATGCTCATTCATTACGACTGTGCTAGCTTGAGCGCTCTAATCCAGTTCTCGCATCACTTTAGGCAGTTTTATATCTAAGAAGTTTAAGAACATCAGTTTAGAGAAGGCTGGACCCCTCACTTTCAAAATGATCCCATCCACACGTGCCAAGTTCTCCAAATCTGTAAATTTGAGCATGCCAGATTGGATCCAAAACTATCCAAATTAGACACAAACCCAGTAAATTTGTAGTCACGTTCACTCTACGTGATGACAATTAATTGCAAGTAGTGATCGTGCTCAGGCATGATCGCGTTTACAGCAATGTGAGTGCGGGTCAGCGAGGGAGTGGAGAGGATTGGAAAAACTGGGTCAACCGTGAAGGCCCCCTAAGTGCTGTCAAATGCGACCAAGTCAACGGGACCAATATAACTATAACGGCAATTCAGACGCACAGACAAGACGTCATTACCAGCTCTGTTACGCTAACAACAATGACAAGTACGTAAGTATAGGCATGCAAAAAGTGAGTTAGCAAACACTGGCACAAGTTTGGCTACATCTGCCTTGGCATCAAACTGTGTCATGTATCCCCTCTTAGCCAATCAGACTTGACGACACAAAGGGTTGTGCAGGCTTAACTAGAGGAGAGGAACAGCTCAATTGGGCTATGTCCAAAATCATTCCCCTACTCCCCTGCAGGGTTTCCCTGTATAGGGCACTAGATAGTGAACTCATTGGCCATAAGGAAAAATGCTTTTCGACACCACTGCATCACTTTTACTGGCCACAGGAATGACTTCATCGCTGTTGTACAATTTAAACATCTGATCGAATATGTGTGGACCTTCAATAAAGGATAACAAAATGTAAATACATACACACAATAACACAAATTAATAAATAGCTAGTGCTTTATGGTCATTTATGTTGTTCTGCTTACATTAAACATTATTTCTGAGCCACAAACCATGGCTCTGTGTCTCATGTTTGTTGTCATTAGTTAAAACAAACAAAACACACACCTCTATTGACTACTGCCACTTCATTTGCCCTCCTACTGTGAGATCTCTGTGAAAATGACACCTAATAATAATCATTCTGTCTTTTTTAGCTATCAAGATGTCATTAAACTGTAGTAAAAAAAATGAAAATTACATGAACATTACACATTGTCGTAATAACAAAGTTGCTGTACCGACCACTTTAAGTTTATCAAAGTTCAGCTTCATTTACTGTTTAAACTAGTGGTGATTTCCATCATTTACATTTATGAATATGGAACTTTGCAAGAAGAATGACCTTGGAAGTCTGACCTTGTGGTCATTTTGTGGTCATTCCCCTTTGTTTACCTTTTTTTCTGTTCACTCAGAGCAGTTTGAGGGACAATATTTGAGGGTCATTATTATTGGAGAAGCACTAGTAAGAACTAGTTCTCGGTTCTCCCCCAGCTGAAGTCTAACAAGCCAGAACCACCACTGATTGATTGTAGTGGTGACTGTCCTGAAGGTAAAAAAGGTGATGTAAAAAGCCACGCTAATACTAGTTTTGCTCTACCCGGGCATATTTTTGAGTTTTTGAGAGTCTGTGTGAAGTTGTCCTGTGATCATGTTCCTTTCACCATGAAGGGAACATGATCAAGCGAGAAGGGGACGTGATCGGTGATGTATGGCATCAAGGGGCTTTGGAGTGTGAATAATCTGCATTATCTTTTCTTTAATTAATTATTCATTACCTAATTTCCCCCTGAAGATTAATAAAGTATTTCTGAATCTGAAAGTAACACGTTACTTTAACGGCTTTAATAGTTATATGAATTTAAAGGTACAGATAAAAATAAACTAAATGCGGGCGGGCAGCGGTGAGAACAATAAATTCGGGAGAAACCAATCAAAATGCAGCATTTTACCATGTAAATAATGTAATCAAGCTCAATATCGTTTAACTTTGAAAGATGACAATGGAAACTTTGAACTTGTGACATCCTGCCAAAACATCACTGATACGACTGCAATGTCGGCTCAATGCTAGCTCCATGACAATGGAGGTTATAAAAACAAAAAAAGGTTAGTGCAGAACACCTCATCGAAGTTTGGTGAGAGGACACACATCGGCGGCTTTGCTGCTTTAAACAGCGCCATAAAGTGTTACCATTGGACAGCCTGCCGTCCCTGAGAAAACAGGTTGAAACCTGCAGAATGACACAAGCTGTCGTTACGGCTGAGAGATACTAACAATGCCGTCCGTAAGTAAACAAAACATGTGGCTATAAATAAAGAAGGATAAATAAAAAGAAATAAAATTTAATTAAAAGTAACTAAAACAGTGAGTAACGAGTCTCAAAACTCTCAGTTCAAATTCACAAGTTGTTGCTGTTGATTACAATTAAAATTGATAATTTTTTGCTAAATGAGATTTCAGACAAATTAGAAACGAAAGGTTTTTATTTTTCAGATGAAAAAGGCAAAATACTGTAAATTTTCTTATAATTTCTTTGATTCAATTTAAGTGTTGTAATGGAGGAAGATAAATAGCTGTCATCATCACTCCCTTCCACCGTACAACAAGCAAACAACTATCCCAGATGCCAGCGCCGCCATTTGTTCTGGTGAGGAAAGTGGAGTCAGATTTTTACCAGTAGTGACTGGGCAGCAGTCATTTATAGATTCCACATACCGTTGCACTCATAGACTTCATCAGCAACACACATATCTGGATACATGGACAACTAAGACTACACCTGCTTCTGGGGCAATAGATTTCTCATACATCTGGATAGACTCATGAACTCACACATTCTTACTAATCTGTTATTGTCATGTTGTTGTGTTCTGTACAAATTACATCTAAGATCCTCCATTGTGATTGTTCCGGAGGTCTCTTATTTTTCCCTGTTTAGGGTTTTTAAAGTTTTACCTCACCTGGTTCGAGTGTGTACTGACAGAGGGGGTCATATCTGTACAGTTTGTAAACGGGACGATTCCTAATACGTGATTTTGGGCTATACAATTAACATTTGATGTGATTCAATTCTTAAAGCATTAAATGACTAATTAAAACCAAACTGATGAGAAGAATGAACACTTGTAGCATGATAAGAACTACCTTAAATGACATAAACAATCTTTGGGAACTATTTATTTGAATTTGAATTTTTTATTTGGTCCATGTCCCATTTGCTAACATGGAGGGGGAAGGGTGTTTATGAGCTGTACTGCAGCCAGCCACCAGGGGGCAATCTACTGTCCGCAGTTTGAGAAGCTTTCATATCAGCCATGTTATAAACGTATATCCTGTTTGAGGACAAATTAAAGGTCCAGTGTGTGAGAATTAGCGGAATCTAGTGGTGAGGTAGTAGAATGCAATCGACGGTGCGCTGCCCCCTTCCTCTCCCAGCATGTAGGAGAACTATGGTGGCCGTCTGTGAGTGAGTGACAGACGTTAACAGACTTGGGACAAACTGCCAACAGACTGCTGACAAAAACTGCTTTTACTGCTTCTTTTTTGTCACTTTTTGCTGAGGGGAGTCTTTTCATTGGTTGGTATACGAAACGCAAAATGGGTTTTCAACCCTATTCGGCCTTACTCGGCTACCCTAGTAACATGGCGGCAAAAAATGGCGTGCTCAGTGGATGGGAGGGCCACTACCATGCAAATATAAAGTGACTATAAAATTGCACATAAAATACAGTTTTGATTTAAAGTGATTAAACAGTTATTTTAACGTTGTTCCAAAGATTATACTATATATTTACAAACATAATCCTAAATTCTAAACACTGGACTTTTAAAAATGAAACATTGGTTTAATATTATCTTAAAAATACCAGTAGATGGATGAGTTGTTCTGGTGGTCAGTATTCTTTCAGCTGAGAATCTTGATCTCAGCGGAAAATCAGGAAAAGAGGATGTTGATGTGAACAGAACCTCCTCCAGGTTGGGTTTGTACGCAGCATCAGTTACCATGACGATCAGGTTAAGAAAAAGCTGCCTGCCTCACGTTGGATGTTGTTGGTACGAAACCACAACAACAATGTAAATAGCATGAAAGCCTTAGTGTGAGGTCCTGTGGATGCTGAGATCTGTCACTATGGACGCTGCAGCTCAGCAGCTGCTGTCGCTGACAGTTTGATGTCGCGCTGACGGACTCGTGACCGTCATTCGACAAGTGTGTCTTTACATAAGGTCGACCTGAGAGAACGTCTCGTACGTGGTGACCCTGAACACCTCCAACGGCTGCTCATTAAATTGGCTACAACAACAACAGTCTGAGCTCAGAGCTACAAATGTTGAGCTACTATGGAAAAAAAAAGTGTCACATGGGGAAAAAAATCATGAGTTCTGATTTTTTTTTTTCTCTTCTGAATTTAATCTTAAAGAATTTTATATTTTATCTCAGAATTTTGAGTAACAGATATCTTTTGTCAAAATTCAGAGAAAAACCCGAAATTCTGAGTTAAAATTGAAATCTGATGCTATTTTTTTGTTTGTTTGTTTGTTTGTTTTGTTTAGAATTTTCTCAGAATAAAAGTGAGAACTCAAATTCAGATTTTTGACAAGTGGCCATAATCATTTTCTGTAATCAACAAAGAGCTGATGCGACATTTTTGACGGTTTCAGGTGTTTCTCAGGATGAAAAACTTCTCTCTGGTTCCAGCTGCTGAAACGAGATGATTTTGACGTTTTACTACAGTGATTTAGTTTAGTTTTCCTTTTCTCAGTTCGCAGTTCAGGGACAGAAGAGACTTTTGCTGGCAGCTGGTTCTGTTAGCTGACCTCTCGTCTATACGTCTATATGTAGACGCACAGAATTAAAGCTGCTCACTATGCGCTATGCGTAGATTATCTCAAGAAAGCAGATCAGATTTCTGGAAGGAGACATTTAGTTTTTAAAATGTATTTAGTGACACCTGGACAACAAGTGAAATATGACCTACAGTAGTTCCATGTGCTCACTTGACCTTTTTCCACAAAGTCTCTAAATAGATATTTGCAGGTCGAAGGCAGAAAATATCTCAGTCATCCATCTCGATGCCTGTGCAGAAGTGTGTGTGTGTGTGTTTACTGCAAAGTACCGGTGTAAATCACCTCCCACCAGCAAAATAATGGGACAAATACAGTGCTTTCTTTTTGTGGAGCGATTTTAGTTGAGCATGGAGCGGCGATGAGTGAGGAGTGCACATTCTCACTGCTCCATACTGGAGTAATTTTACAAAAAAAAGATGTATTTTGCTAGATCTTAGAGCCTGAAAGACCAACAAACAGGGCTTAAGTTGAAAAAAAACAGCATTCACTTTGAACGTCTGATGGAAACAAGGACATTGGGCGGAAGTGTTCCCTCAAATGAAGTATTTTGCTCTCTGTGTGAACCTCCATGTTGGTGTTCATGAAGTGGCAAACGGAGTGGGTTGGGTGGAGGTGAGGTGGGGGTGGACAGCTGTCAGAGTGTCGCTCAAGGGGAAACCTGTTCTCGTGGGACCGCACCGGCTGTGTGCATTCAGGGAGGACATTGTTCTCACAATGCAAACAAACAAACATCTGACTGTGACGTCACAGCTGTGACACAATATTAGAAACATCAGTCAGGAAAACAGCCACAAACTCAAGCAGCTGAAATTTATTTCAGCGTCAATAACATTTATCAATAATCACAGAGGGGTAACTGAGTCTGCAGAGAAATAAGTGTTTGTACTAACAAAAGTATGTGTTTTCTGCTACTTTACTTTCAAAACACGGCGTTTGTTGTGTCCGTTTGAGTCTGTTCAGTCTGTTCATAAACTGACATGTTTATCCTGTACATGTATATATTTACTATAAACTGCTGCTTCCTTCTAAAAGCTGAGATCAATTTGGACTGAAACATTAAATTCCCGACAAGCTGCTGCACATTGATTGTTGAAATTATTTGTCACTATCAGCTGCTTCACGTCCAGTTCTAAAAAATCATAATCATAAATCAGATCATAAATCTACAACCAACAAGAAGAATTCAGGCTGAATCACACCGAATGTGTCAGACGCTGAAGCTCTGAAAGGGGTCGAAGGTAAGGAGAGAGGGGCATCCACAGCGAACTTAAAGTCGTGAAAACAAAACAAGAAATGTCAAAGAAATCCAGAATTGCCAACGTAAAGTAAGATGCTGCTCACTGCTGTCCTGTTCCTGTCTCTACCATTTGGAGCCCTCGCAGCCTCACTCCTGCCCTCACCAGGTGACGTCGGTTCAGTCTGTGGGGGTTCAGGGCTGAAGGCCTCAGCCCGGCACTCCCTCGTTCTCTGATCACTGACTGTGGTGCAGCAAGCGTCCTGCAGCCGCTGCCTCCCCCTGCAGGCTCACGGCTGCTCTGACGGCACGGACGTTCGCACGCTTCACAACATCCTGCAGCTCTCACGTTGTCTAAGCTTCAGTCAGACAGAACTATAACTCATAGAGCTGAGCACAATAGACACAAGGCTTCCTGTAAAACTATTGCCCCCAGCAGTGTTTTTAACAGTTTAACTCAAAAACCACAGGACAGTCATGGATGAAATTCAGGGTTCTCAGGACAGGTCGGCATTGGGTGAAAGAAGAACTTTTTACATGAAAACTTAAAAACAACTCTATATATCACCTGAAATGCACAAACTAGAGCTATGTTTTGAGGGTCAAGGAAATTAAATATCACATTAACATTGGGCTGGGAGCATGTTTTGCCTCAGATACTGGCAAGTGGGGGACATTTTCTGCCTTGACACCTGCTGCTTTTTTAAATTGTTGTTGGATGTAAATAACCTTTTCATTGATATTTCTATCACAAAGGTATCAAATGTCCCTATGATGTATTAAATCAAATCCCCCCCGTGAGAAACATACACTGACCATACTGTACATGGTGTTTAAGCATAATGTCAACCGAGCACAAAAAGTAAGGGAAATTTGTGTTTGGTCGATTATTTCTTTGTTGCAACTACACTTCTTGGCAATAAATCTTATACCTTTGGAAAGCCTGTTTATTCCCCTTTTAAATGGTGTCACATTTGTAAGGAAAATGCATTTGTAGGATCAGCTTGGGCATGCTGTTCGTGCCTGAGTGACCAACACAACCACATTTGCTGCACATTGGCTGACGTGCCCGAAATGCTGGTTGAAGAATGGGATGCCATCCCACAGCAGTGTGGGACCAAGCTGGTGACCAGCATGAGGAGGAGGAGCCAAGCTGTTGTGGCTGTGTATGATTCTTCCACATGCTACTGAGGCCCCTGTTTGTTGAATAAATCAATTGTTAAATTGCCAATATTTCTTGTCTCTTCAGGCTTCGATCATCCAATCCAGTAAACGACAACAAACAAGATTCAATAGCAGAATAAGTTGTTTGTCATTGGCAGAGAAGATTTGACAAGTTTATCATGGGAGCAACTCACATACTCAACTCTGCTGCTCATCCCACAAACTCATTTTCCTTACAAATGTGGCACCATTTAAAAGGGAATTAAACAGTTATTGCCAAGAAGTATTGTTACAACAAAGAAATAATCAACCAAACACAAATGTCCTTACTTTTGGTGCTCAGTTTATTTCTATGAGAAGTGGAGGAAGCTTTACCACAGGCCCCCTGCTGGTCAGTGTGAGTATGAAGGAGTCAGTTTGCATATGATGAACACCAAAACTGAGCTATCGGAGTGGAAAACCATTGTTCTGTCTGATGGATAAGAAGTTCACATATACAAGACCAAAATCAACAAATGAAGCTCTAAATGTCTTTGGTTATTAGCTGCTCTTTCTAAGAAGCATCAATGCAAAAACTGATACTGAAATAACAATCTAGCATAAAACAAACACAGGCTGAAGGATTTGGAACTCAGATTATCAGACAAGAATGTGAGATTAATAATCAAGGATTCAACTCACCTCTATGTGTGTGTGGGGCTGCAGCTGAAGAGTCTGTGGCTCTAAGATAAAGAGTCGTCCGTCCGTCCATCCATCTGCGTGCATTAATGAGTTTAAACTCCATCAGGCCTGTTTCAATCCATCAATCAGATGATAATCCAACAGGATGACAATCATGTGACCTTCACTTTGTAAACTTCCACCTTTTCTGATTCCCTCGGCCTGAATAATTCCCATGTCCTCCCCCCATGTTTGGTTGGGTGATTCATTCCTGGAGCCCAGATGAGTAAGGTGCTTTAACGATGACTGAACGATGGAAGTCAAATACAGCAAGTGTGCCAGTTTCACTGCGCAGTCTGATCAGTTTGTTGGCGGAATATGTGAAGTGCTAACTTATTGATCTGTTATAAGGGGTCCATTTTTCATTTTCAAACATTTCCATCAGAGCTCAACTGACATCAGTTTCATTCAACATATATGGAGGAAAATAAGTGCAAAAATGTAATTTTACAAGTAATTTAGGGTTAAACTTTAGATTCTGCTGAGTTTACGGCGCTATAATCAAGGCTGTAACCATGAAGTCAGGGGGATAAATTTGACCACCCACCCTCCAAAATCAAAACAGGTATTGATGATATATATTGATGTGATTTGTATTACACAACAGAGAGTTTGCAGGTGAGACCTGTGGCTCCAAAATTCAATTTCAGAATAAAGGTTTCTAAACATAAATGTCTTAACCTGACCGATCCGGCACACAAACAGTGTGTGGCCGCCTTTTACAGCATCACATTTTATCTTCATTTTTGGAAATATATCAGAGGGAACATTTTGGGAGTAAATCTTAATCAAAGGGGGTGTTTCCCATCCAGTGTATGCTATAATCACAGCCTTGACTGCAGTATTTTCTTTATGAACACCTATAGGAGTCAATTCATGTGTTAACTGCAATTTAAAAAACTTTAACCAGTGTCACGTCTTTTGGGACGATGTTTAAAAAAATGGCATGGTTTTGCAACAAAAAATTAATTAAAAGACAAAAAAAAAAGAAGTTAATTTCAGTTCTTGTGTCAATCATTTTATGATTTTCCATTAACAGATTAAAATGATTTCCTGTTGGTAGGTTTTTAAATTTCTTTTGATTTATGAAAATATAGACTTTTAAGTTTTAGATTTTAAAAATGTACAACCAAAACTTTAAATTAGATTTTAAAAAAAACATTTAACTGTTAAAACAACTGGCCTCTTTGGACTTTTTTGGCTGCCATACCTGTCTAACAACACAATAAACATTTCTTGTACCTGTGGAGCTTCAACATAATTAAAATCTAATGCTTTGTTTTATTACATAATACAACTTTTTCAGTTAAATTAAATTTCCTTTTTATATCAAATCCCTTTCGGAGTTTCCTGCTCAGAGAAATTAAAAGTTTCAAACCCTAACCGAGGGTTCTGTGGACTTATGATGAAGGTCTGCTATTAACGACTTCATATTTTAATCCTAAAATATCAGATAATGATCATGATTGATCGTGATCGCTGCTTGCAGCTGAGTTGGGGTCGTATTCTGCGTGTGAACTAGGTGACGTCGGGTCGAGCCCCCGTGTGAATCTGATTCAATAAAGACTGAAATCAACCAACATGGAGGCTTCGACAACATGGTGGTTTTTCCAGCCTCGTTTCTCTAGCTTCAGCATCCTTGTGCTCCTGTGGCAGACAATACAGAACAGTCTAGAAGGTTGCTATAGAAACTGCCTCCACCGAGGGGGCGCAGGGCCCCGTTCGTCCACACGGTGGCGCCCTTGGTTCGCAGAAGAAAAAAAGCTGAAACTCCCGAGTTCTGACACAGACTGCAGGTGACGAAAATCAGTTTTTCAGTGTGAGGATAATTGATTCCTCCAGCCTGCTGCACAATACATGACCATCACTCAGCTCCTGTGTGTCAGTGTGTGATCTGGTTGGTCCTTTGTCATGTAAACTTTAAACCTGTTTCGTTTTACACTTTTACTAAGAGGAACATGGAGAACGATAAAGTGCTACAGCTGCTGCAGGCTGGTTCCGCCTCACACGTCGGTGAGCTTCCCGGTGCAGGCTTTGTGCGGGCTGCAGTTGGTGTATTTGATGGAGTCCGCGTCATCGCTGCCCAGGTACTCGGACTTGGACAGGGACGGCCTGCTGTCGCTCCTCTTGAACTCCCCGAACCGCGGCTGCTGCTGGCCGCAGGTCACGTGCGTGTACTGGAGCTGCTCCTCGTGCTCCGTCTCGCGGTGGTAGAAGTAGTTGAAGTTGGACACGATGACCGGCACCGGCAGCGCGATGGTGAGCACGCCGGCGATGGCGCACAGCGAGCCCACGATCTTCCCCCCGATGGTGACGGGACACATGTCCCCGTAGCCCACCGTGGTCATGGACACCACGGCCCACCAGAAGGCGTCCGGGATGCTGCTGAAGCCCGACTCCGGGTCGTCCGTCTCCGCGAAGTACACGGCGCTGGAGAAGAGGATGACTCCGATGAAGAGGAAGAATATAAGCAGTCCCAGCTCCCTCATGCTGGCCTGCAGGGTCTTGCCGAGGATCTGGAGCCCCTTGGAGTGTCTGGAGAGCTTGAAGATGCGGAAGACCCGGACCAGGCGGATGACCCTGAGGATGGCCAGGGACATGGCCTGCTGCCCGTTCCCCTGATGCTCCGCCAGCTCCAGCCCAAGCGTGATGAAGTAGGGCATGATGGCCACGATGTCGATGGTGTTCATGATGTTCTTGAAGAACGCGGGCTTGCTGGGGCAGGCCACGAACCGGACCAGCAACTCGAAGCTGAACCAGATGATGCAGAGCGTCTCCACGATGAAGAATGGGTCCGTGAACGGGTTCGGCTTCTTGGCGCGCGCGGTTCCGTTCACCAGCAGAGGTTCCTCAAACGTCCTGGCCTCCTCTCGGAACTCGGGCAAAGTCTCCAGGCAGAAAATCACGATGGAGATGAGGATGACCAGCACGGACACAATGGCGATCCCCCTGGCGGGTCCGGAGCTCTCCGGGTACTCGAACAGGAGCCAGACCTGCCGCTGGAACTCGTTCTCGGGGAGCGGGCGCTCCTCCTCCTTGATGAAGCCCTCGTCCTCCTTAAAATTCTCGATCACCTCCTCGCCCAGCTCATAGAATTTAATCTCCTCCATGAAAATGTCCACGGGCACGTTGACGGGTCTCCGGAGCCTCCCTCCGGACTGGTAGTAGTAGAGGATGGCATCGAAGCTGGGTCGGTTCCGGTCGAAGAAGTACTCGTTCCTCAGCGGGTCGAAGAAGCGCATCCTCTTGCGCGGATCCCCCAGCAGGGTGGCGGGGAACTGCGCGAGCGTCTTCAGCTGCGTCTCGAAGCGCAGCCCGGAGATGTTGATGACCACGCGCTCGCAGCACTCCTGCGTCTCCACCCTGTCCGGGTCATACACATCCTGGGCTGACAGCGCGGCCAGGGCCACAGTTTCATCCAAGTTCTCCCCGGCCACCACTGTCATCTTTCCCCCCCACACAGGCGCGCCGGTCCGCGCGTGTTTGGAAACCAGCGGAGCGTCCGCGCGCGTCCTCCTCTCTCTTTTTGACTGCGTGTGTGTGCGTCGGCGTCACGTCTGCGGGTGAGCTGGTTCCGCTGGCATTCCGCTGCCCCCCACAGCCCCCCGCCGCCACCGCGCTCACCTTCCCCGTCGGCGTGCCGCTGTTGTCTGGCTCGGCTGTCACATTCGCTGCATCTTAAACAGGCTTTGCCCTCCCCGAGCAGACGTGTGTGTGCGCGCTCTCTCGCTGTGGGGGCAAATAAACACACACGCGGGCCGAAGATGAATCCCACCTGGCTATTCAGGAACAAAACACGCACAGCGGGGTCAACTTTGACAGGAAACGTCTGGAATCTGGAGACTTTGCGTGCACAGGAAGCGTTGTGCGTAATGAACCTGTTGTCTCCGGCGCGGCGTGAGGCTCAAGGTTATCTGGAGTTGTTGTTTGCGGTGAAATGTGGCGTAATCACCCCGAACGTCCACGTGCCTTCATGAATGGAGACGTGGCGAGCGCGAGGCATTCCCTGCTAGGAAAACATGCATGAGACTTTCATTCATGAGCTAAATGAATACCTGTGGCTCAGGCTCGTGTCCTCCTCTGTGCGCACATCCTCTCATCCACCGGTGACACGCGGGGAGAGAGAGAGAGAGAGAGAGAGAGAGAGAGAGGAGGAGCCGCGCGCAGGTGCTCCACGACTTGTCCATCTGCTGCAGGCATGTTGCGCTGCGCATGAAAACAAGGACGGCGGAGGGGAGCGAGGGAACACGCGGAGTTTCAGACGGTAAACACTGTGCAACAAGTCGAGAGAGAGCTGGGTGGGGGGCATGGAAAGAAGGGAGAATTTTCTGGGCTACGGCTCAAAGCAGTGACGTGTTCGTCTGAAAATAGCTGGATTTCTCCCCGGGCCGCAGGAAAAGTTTCTTTTCCCATGGAATAGCCCCAGGGAGCTGCAGGGGGGAGCAAAAAAAAAAACAACAAAAAAACAGTAGATGACAGGAAAATTAAAAAAGGAAAAACGTGATTTGCATTTCGCAGTGGCAGAAGCAGATAACAAAGAGAGTCATTCACAAATGATCCTTGATAACACGGTCGACACACAAGTCTGACACCAGATACTCCCTCCTCTGTCGCATTCACATCTCTGCATTAAAATAGAATTTAGAAGGGAGTTAAACTATAATTCCCAGGATGCACTGAGGGTAAAAGACTGCTGGTGAAGTGTGTATTTATCTGAAGAAAAAAATATCAAGAAGGGAAGTTGACTTTGGATGAAAATATCAGCTCATTTCTTTGAGCCAATCAAACCAAAACTGGGAACCATGCTCTGGAGGACAGATAAAATGTAATTCTTAAAGGGACAGTTTACTGCAAATAAGAACAGTAAAGATGTCTGCCTTCTGTCCAAGAGAATGGAACTAGGTGAGACTTGTGAAAGACTCAACAGCAGCATCCCCCTCAGAACTCATGACCCCGTTACAGAAGAGAATCCATAGATCTTGTGAGCGGTTTCATGGAGAAACTATTATCTGTCTGGATCACTGGAGGAAGCATGCATCTGCTCCCTGAAAACTTGCTATTCTCAAGGCCATACCTTGTCCTTTTCTCTTTATGGTGCCTCATCGTCAATTTGTGCTGTTTCAAATGCAACTGAAAACGAAGCCCATTTTCAACCACAAAAACACTGTTTGCCAAGTCAGAAAATAACCCAAACATTTCCTCGTAGGACTGGTACCCTTTAAACTAGTCTAGTCTACTCTGCACGGTGACAAATTCTAAGATTAGGGTAATTCACACATGCATGTTTAAACCAGACACAGATTCCCAGGAAGAAGGGGAGGAGCTACTTGTACAAGGTCACATGCAAGTTGAAGCACCAGAATGGTGAGTTTCCTTGCTCCACTGTTAAGGCCCACAGGGCATCAGGATTGGTTCCTTAGGTTTTCTACATAGACGACCCAGGCTGACCCCATTCATTTTTGGAGATTGTCATTGGTGGATTGCATAACAAAAGCAGAAATCCTCAGCCATGACGTTGATTGCTTATTTCAGTCACGATGTGTGTCGTATTACATCAAGACACCACACAAATGTGTTACCAAGGTCAAAACTTGATTTTCATCCAGACGGTGGTTTGACTTAATCAAAATCTAATCACTGCTTGTCAGACGTGGTGACAAGTAGCACTGGAATACCCCAGGGAACAGTACTGTCGCCGTTCTTGTTCACCCTCTACACCTCCAACTTCTGCTTCAACTCTGGGACATGCCACCTTCAGAAGTTCTCTGATCATTCCTCCATTGTTGGCTGCATTACAGACGACAAGGAGGATGAGTACAAGAGACCTAATCAGGAACTTTGTGGGATGGTGTGACAGGAACCACCTACAGCTCAACATTGGGAAAACCAAAGAGCAGGTAGTGGACCTCCGACGCAGGAACAGACACCCAACACCTGTTTTCATATACGGGGAGGGGGTGGACAAGTTCCTTTGGGTGCACCTACATAACAAACTGGATTGGTCAAACAACACCGAGGCCCACTACGGGAAAGGAGGAGGCTCAGGTCTTTCAGCATGGACACCAGGCTGCTACGGATGTTCTACCACTCTCTAGTGGCCAGTCATCTTCTTTGCTGCTGCGTGTTCGGGAGGCGGCATCGGGAGTGGTGGTGCAAACAATTTGCAAGCTTGTGAGGAAAGCTACTTTCACTTCTGTACTGCTGTGTCAACCTGAATTTCTCCCAAGGGGGATCAATAAAGGTACATCTTATCTTGTCTTATCTTATCTTATCTTAATTGCAACTTTGGTCATGTCCAGCCTCTTCTGAAAACTTCAGATAATTTCTTAACTTCCATTACTTACACTTCCTTGTTAGAGGAAAAAAATACAAGCTACTTCTTGTACACTACATTTATTGGACTTAATTAAAATAGTGGGTGAGTGCAGCCTGGAGATCTGTGTACGCCTCTAATGTTTACATGCTGCGCTGTTGTGAGCTTCTGGCTCAGGGGGGTTTCCATCAGCACGGTTATGACATGTAGTTCACTGATAAAACCCGTCCTCTTGTTTTTCAGGTGAATTCTACCTTTGGCAGTAGCGTTCATGCAGGCTGAGTGTACGTATTGGTCAGTGAACCTGACAAATACCTCCTGTCCCGTGTCAGACCACATGAAGCAGGTCTCTGAATGGTTCCTCTGTCGGATCATTATCCAGTCAGATTCTTTCACATGTTTAATGATGCAACATTTCTGAGCCCGCCCCCAAACATCTTTAACACATGCTGACAGTCTGACTCAACCTGAAACCTCTGCAGTCTGACACTACCTCATTTCCTTTGAGCTAATCGCCTTTGGAACACATACACACACATACACACACACACACACACACACACACGTGAGCTAATCGCCTTTGGAACACATACACACACACACACACACACACACACACACACACACACACACAGTTCCACATGTTGCCTAAATGTCACGGCAGTTCTCTGGATTCTCTGCAGCTCCTTGTTTCCTGTCGGACCGTGGTGACATCTGGCTCCGAGTACAGTGGCACTCCGTGGTGAGGTCACATGTCACACTGAAACCAAAACTGTCACATTCATCTGACAAAGGTACAGTATCTCCATTGTCTGCACAATCAAAAGAAAACGTGAGCATTCACTGAGTTTATACCTCCACAAAACAATCACTCTTCTGTCTGGGACACCTGCCTAAAATGTCAGCATTTACAGGGGAAAAAATATATCAATTAAAAGTACTGTAATCCGTTTTAATTGCACTGCTCTCTACTGCTTTTTTTTAAAAGCCATTAAATTTAGCGTTCTCAAATATCTGTATATTGAAAAATTATATTTTAAAAATACATTAATATTAAAAATGAATATAGAAAAGTTTTCTTTCCAGTAGCAAAACTAGCTAAGAGATACATGTCGCTATTGCTGTCAGCTATAAAATGACACCAGTTGGACCTCTACTATTTAGATTCTTTTTGGAGTTATGGCCTTGGCCTTTGACCTTTGGGTGCCCAAATCTAATCAAAGGTAGGTTGACACACCTTTGATTAAAATTTCATCAAAATAAGTCAATTATTTTTTGTTTGATCTTACTAACAAACAGACATGATTGATAATATAACTCCGTCAAAAATTTGTCGGCAAAGGTACTAAGACAGAAATGCATTTTCGACTCTTTTAGGTGGAATACAAACGCCTCCTATGGTCGTTATTGTATTTACGTTCATCCAGTGAAAGAAAAATCAACCTCCATGTTTCTAGAAGAGTTTAAAACTTGATCTTCAAGCTCATCAATCTGAAGCAGTTCATTGGTTAATGAAAACCATGCTGGGAATTGTAGTCCTTTTGGTTTCTTGACCTTCTTACCTAAGAAGCAAATATTTTCATTCATCTTGTGCACTGACATCTCTGGGAACCAATGAGCATACACGTGACCCAGTCCTGGAACTGGCCCGTTTGCAGGTTATGAACAGTTCACTGGGAGCCCACATGTGAGCACCAATGGAACCATTAACCGTTGAACGTTTTTGACCATCAGCCTCTTTAAACATACACAAATTATACGTTTTCCCAGCCTCTGCAACTTCGTGCTGTCAACAATAATGGATGTGAGTGAAGTCATTTTTAAAACGTTCTTGCTTCTGGAATGAAAAATGGCTGAAATCCTGGAGGCTGCAGGGTCACTCTCAAAGTTAAAACAGCCAGCATGTTGGCTGTGACATAATAAAACAAACTTATACTTCACATTCATTCACTGATATAAGTCGCACATGAACGAAGATAAATTTGTTTGTCACTGAAACGTAGTGCCAACAATGACCAATGGGATTGTCACGGGTAAAGGTACATTTCTCTAGTCAGGATAAGTTTGGTGATATTAAAATTTCATGTGGACACTCAGCCCAACAGTGAGTGTGGATTCATCCACCTCTTAAAGTAGTGCCCAATAATAATAATAATAATAATACTAAAAACAGGAAATCTATTGTAAACATGATACAAAATATTGGTGAGGTGTTTTTCTTTTCAGTTGAAGTAGCAACTTTGTATACTTCTTGTAAAAACCGATTGAATGTTTTCCTACATGTTTCCCATGTTTTCCTACTCCCTGCATAAATATACGTTGGACCAATTAATTGGCCATTTATTCATTGTTGTCACTTACAGATCAAAGTAGGGAAAAATCTTCCCTATTTGGCGTCACAACATCCAATTTTGTCTGATAAACTCCAAAAGAAGTACGTAATCAATCAAGTACAGGATGTCTGGCTCGAGGTCATCAACAGGCTGGGCTGCAACGAAGACGTAGCTGACGTTCACTGACAAACGTAATATGTTGGTATAGAAAGGGGCTAGCCACAATAGCTAGTATCACATCCAGGGTTCAGAGGGAACTTATCCAGCCTCCATCATGAATGAAAAATCAGATCATAAAGTGTACTTATTATACTTTATGATCACAAAACACATTAGCATTCATATGTTTTGGACCTAATTTTAACACAGCATCATGATTAATGCACACTGGACACAACGCGCAAAGTTATTATGTGGAAAAAGTCATATGCTTATTTTCTTCACCATATTTTTGCACCGCGCTGGTAGCTTTCATATATTTTTCTGGTACAGTATTTGAATATGTATTCCTGAAAGTAATTATCAATTCAAACGTCTTGATGATGAACAGAAATCTTTGAACAATGTACTGTTTTTCTACTGATTCCTTTGGCGAAATCTTGTTTCATTGGCTCCATTTCCTGTGCCCAATGTATTGTGGGACGTCGACAAATGACGTCCAAATAAAGTGTGAAGTGTGAACACAGCACACACTGTGGACCAGATTCACGTCAGTCTGTGGTGTGAACTGTGAAAGTAGGACATGACGAATGGTTGTCAGAGCACATTACACCACCTCATAATGTAGGACACATCCCAACAGTGTTGGCTGAAATCTTACACTCAACTATAAATCACTTTACTGAGATGGAGGAGCTGATTGAATGTAGCGGGTGATCTGGGATCAGCCATCACTCTCTCCCGGGTAATAAAATAAAATGGTGGGTGTGATGTGACATTTGACTGCGTTGATAGAAATTAAGATAAAGTCTTATACAGCAGGTAACCTTATGAGAAAATGCACACATTTTCTATTTTCACTGCATTTATGACCTCAGTAAACATTTTTTATGAGTTTATGTTCTCAGTTGCTTGTTTAAAGTTCCCAAAATGACATGATGATTCATTTAGTAAATTATCGTTCTGTTTAGGAAAATTGGGCCCAAAAGCGAGAGATGCTTTAACCAGGGGCTCGCAACCTTTTGTTACTCCAAACATTATGTTCATGAATAAATGGCAAAAAAAAACATGATTCCACTTCAAAAACCATTTTGTGTCATACTATCCAAACGTTACCTAACTGTGGCAGTCGTTGGCAAGCTGTGCCAGATGTTAGCTAGCGGTGGCAGACATACATGTAGCGGAGGAGCATCTGGTGAATTCCAAATGTGTCTAATCAAAGAGCACTTTTACATAGATAAATAAAATGTACTTTCATTGGGTTGGAATAAGAAATGTAACTTGCAGGAATCAAAAACAATAAAGAAATGTTGCCCTATTAAACTCAGCTAACGTACTAAATGCATGATGGAAATGAGAGCTAGTTAAAATCTGAAGATAGACTACTGTAGTGTGCACTTCATATGCAATGCATATATTACCTACAGTATAAATATTATGATACATGGCAACTTGTTATTGGGTGACTGACTGTTTCTACAATGGTTCGTCCACTGAGCGTGTTCGGTGTCATAGAACAAGCCTACTTGTGAAACTCTGCGCCCTCTACAAGTTGGATTTAACACTGAAGGTCGGTCATTGTGGAAATCAGCAGAAACTGGGTTAATTTTTCAGGAATGTGATTGTCAGGGGAATCTGGCATGTGGGAATATACAGGAAGACGTTTACTCTCAAAGTCCAGCTTTGAAAGTAAAGTGTTGAATTGCCGAGACTCTGGTCTGCAGCCATAATCTGAGCTTCAAGTGACTCAGTTGAACTTTTTGAACATTTTATAGCCTTTGTGTGATGCAAAAGCTTTAGTAGCAGTTAAAGGCCGTTGGTATCTCTGTGGAGAGTAATTGGTTCAGTGCATCAGGAGGATTCTCTGTTATCTTAGCAGGAAAGAAAAACCCTGTCTCCTCCTGGAACTAATCTTTATTGGAACTCATTCACATGCCTGGGTTTGTTAAAGAACTCTGTTGGACTCATTGTAATTATTAACTGCCCCACAATAAAAACGCTGAGGAGTCATAGGAAGAAAGTTAACGTCATATCAGTTTCAAGAGCAACGGCTGAAGGAGAAGAAACCTGTCACCGCTGAACACTTGTTCTCTGGAAGGCAATAAAACTGCAGGGATGTCTCATTTTCATGTACATAGACTTTACTAAACAAAATCAATAAATTAGTAACATCAAATTACAAACAAATAAATAAGCAAAGAAATAAAGGGTAAAAATTGAAGCGAAGTAAATATGTACTATACTCAAAAAATTTGTAAATACATGAATATAAAATAAATGTGAAATTAAATATAT